>OZ008344.1:12443964-12996617 GCA_963931975.1 Cataclysta lemnata | reverse complement strand
CTTTCTACTAATTTTTCTAACATTTATATAATGTTAAAATTAAAAATCGAATAGATATGGAATGGGTTTGCTGTATACATTAACATGAACTTTATCAGTTTCTTATGTTACCTTTATAAGTTAGGTGTTTCCTGATGACGACAAAGGGAAGAGTTACGTGACGACCGCGACGTAAATTGAAAGCATAAGACATAAATGTAAAGCTTTCCAGCCCACCCAATTATGTAAAACCGGTTTTTCCTTGTATGTATTTACGAAAATATACCCACCAACCTGTATTGTGCCAGTGAGGTGGGTTATGGCCCAATCTCCCTATATTCTTCCATCCTTATGGAAGGCCCGTGCCCCAGCAGTGGGGACATTAAATAAATAATATCATAATAAATAATAAAATTTATTTATTTGGACCAACAACAAGTCATTTGTGTTAGTATATAAAATAAAATCTTAATCCTATTGTTAGTAAACATAAAATAAATTTGCAAAAATAATTCATAATAATATTAATAAATACCTACTATTAAATCAAAATCAAGTCAAATTTAAATAAAAATAAAAAAAAATTAATAATAAAATTCAATTAATTAATTAATATAAACTAAAAATAAAAATAAATAAAACATGTAACCAAATAAAATATGTCAAATGAATTTAAATTAAACTGAATAAAAAAAAAATCAAATCTATTTGTTCCTCAGCATGTGATCATTGCGCAATGGTTCACATACTGAAGATCAAACCTACTGCTAAACATGTTCAGGATTCTGTGTGAGCTAGCCCGAATTCTACACATCAGGGATGTGCACCTCTTCCTTATTGTGTCATAAAAACAATCTACGCGGGTATCGGCGAAAATCCCCGACGCGCTACAGAATCGGGGCAGCCCCAACAGCACCCTGAACGCGTTATTGTATTGCACTCTTAGTGGACTGTACTGTTTTTGGGTGTAATTAGCCCATAGGCTGCTCGTGTAAAAGGTGGTGCAATATGATTTAAATAAAGTTATTTTAACTTCTGTGGAGCAACGAGCAAACCTACGGGCTATCGTGTTAGTTAGCACGCACCGACAGCGCCCTGCGCTCACGTTCAATATCTGTATCGTCCTTCAAGCTTGGTACTACCCAGTGGCCTAGATATTTAAATTGTTCAACTCGTTTAAGCACAATCTCATTAAGCTTAATGGGAGGAACACTAGGAAAATTTTTATTTCCCACTTAAAAGACCATACACTCACTCTTTTAAAGGGCTGGTGATGATGATGGTGATGATTACGAAAATATTTGTACAGTTTATACCGAATCAGATTCGTTAAAAATTTTCAAAGTCCATTTCAATCTACTTGTTATTAAGACATATTTAGATTGAAAACAAAATATAAAATATAAAAAGCTCTAAGAGCTTTTTATATTTTGAATTTAAACCTGTTGAATTATTTTTTTTCTATCGTTATTGAATAACTATTCGTCTTTTTATTTAGGGGTATAGTTTGAGATTTTTATTTTGCAGACTATCGTTGAGTCTTTACTAACTATTTAGAAAATAAAATGTCGTGTGATTGTTTTAAGATTTTCTTACATATTTTGTTTTGAATTTTTTTGGCGCTATTTAATATATATAACAAACCAGGCCAGTTTGGTCAATAGATCAAGCCTACGTACCTAGTCTTTCAAAAGTAAGTTCATTACATTAAAAACATTGTAAAACTTACTACTCTTTACTACCTCGTAGAGAACGTTAAACATCCAATATTCATGTAAAATGAAACGTAAATAGCATTTGCATAAATCTATTTTTAGACAGAAGCAACCCGCGACTAAGGATGTCAATTTTCAATAAAGTGATTTATTATTTATTGCGATCGTTAGTGTAATAACCAACTACATTCTTAATGTAGCTTTTAAAGACTATGAATAAAATAAAATTACTAACTATCCACCCAATTACTTTGAAAATAATCATTACCTATTTATTCAGTTACCTAATAGGTTACCAGGGCAGGGTTTTGCTTTGTTTGTTTTTATAATGATATGTGCAGTAAGTCTATTATTGATTGTTTAATTTTGTTTTTATTTTGGGGCAAATGCAAAATAGTGCTTATCTATCAAAAAAAAAAATTAACAGGGTATAAATTTATTAGATTTAATTGCAAGATTTTTTCTGATATTTAGATATTTGATGCCAAAATAACAAAATAACATTGGGCGAGCTCCCTTTATCACGAAGTGGTTTCCTAAACAGGAGCAACCCTACTGGATTACATTTAAATCGGGGCCCCTCCGATAAAATGGGTCAATGTCGTAGCATTCAACTGGTGAACGCGTACTCGCCCCAATGTCCCCAGGCCACTCTGGTGAACTCTCGACACATGAGTAGATAAACCGAACAGAGTAAAAGCTTCCTAAGAACGCCGTCGCACTAACCCTGAGATTATGCAACTGGCTGTGCGTCATAAACCGGTTATTTCCAGTCTCGCCGCGTGCGTGACAGCGCCTATAGCCTGACAAGTTCGTGCACGACCCTCCTGTGGTATGAGACGGTGGCGGGGACGAGGCACAGTAGATGTTAGCGGGGGCAGGCGAGGCGGAGAGGAGCTAGTTTTCCCTCCTCCCCGCATCACCCACCCCCGCCACCGCCCCTCATACCGCAGGACGGTCGCGCGCGAAGTTGTCTAACTATAGTGGTAACGCACACATGCCCCGCGAACTTGTAGTAGTGCGACCGATTCGCGCGGTTGTATGAACGTTATTTTCTGTTCCGTTTATTTACTCATGTGCTCTCAACTCTGTGCCCCATCGCTGACCATTCGTCAGCGACAACTTCGGCTGCCATACGCCATTAACAGTGAAGAATTAAAATCTAAGTGCCGCACGTCAAATAACCTTAATGAGTACTTAACGTCAAAAAATAACAATTTAAAACTAGTCGCTATTCTTGCCGGGTCTATGTTCTAGATTTGAATGAAAATTTTTGACATTAAATACTCCTTAAAGTTAATTGACGTGTCTGAGTGCGGCAGTAAAAGTTTTGAGCATTGATTGACAATCAAGTTCGAAGAAACAAGTGGTTAAGATTTTATAAAAGTATGTTTCGTACAATCAATATTTTTGGTCATTATTGTCACTTATCATCAGGTGCAAAGAAGGACAAGAGCTTCCCTGTCTAGCATTAAAAAATATAATATTATGCTACTAATATTGTGTTTTACAAAAATTTAGTTTATAGGTCTCGCAATTTGAAAATTTGTGTAAAATTTTCATTCGATTCATCATTCAAAAGTCGTTCGTAATTTTTTGCCATAACCAAGACTTAAGTATCATAACTATGTATGTATAGCATTACGTATAACCGCACACACCGTATCGAATACAGAATCCCATTTGAAAACTGATAAACGTTATTAATTTGCAACCGTACCTACTGTACAAACAAATGAATACTAATAAAATAATTAAGCAGATAAAATATAACATTACAGATAGCATAATAAGCAAATTAAACGCCTTTTCATACGAACAGATAAAAGGCAGGAGATAGGCCCACGCATCTGGGCGTAAAAGATCGCAATAGTGAGCTCTAAATTAATATGAAATAGTAGCAACATTATTTTCATTAAATTTTCTTACCCGATTTGGAATCTCTAATATATTAATTGTATATTTCGGTATAGCACATAACCCGAAATTAAACATTCGACCAATTTAGTGTTGAATTATTAAAATCCAGTTTGTAGGAGTAACTAAAGCGAATGTAGCGTACATGTACGGAAAATATACTTTATTGGGTACATAAGTTCTGTGGCTGTTTTGCAATGCATACATAGGTACCTAATTTTATGGATTTACATTATAACTTTTTTGTTGAATTTAACATTTCCTAATTTGAAAATAAAAAGTTATCCAAGTATTTGTCGTTCAGTTTGAATATTGAAATTACTAAGTAAATTTTGGCTACCTATATGTAAGTCTTCCAATTGTCTGTCACGATAGAGTCAAAGTCAAAATTCGTTTATTCATATGATTACAATAGTACCTAACCTACACGTATGAATCGTCAAGAAGAATCGAAAACCTGTGTATCCAAGGGAAGATAGGGGGGTGCGCAGCATGCCTCAGTCTATAATGATACGTCTCCAAAACCCACCCACGATAAAAATCAACACTGATAGCTCTCACTGAACGTCTGACCTTATTAAGACTCTAAAGCAGCCACGCGCAATAATCGTCTTTACTGGATTAGATCAGAGTTCATTTTCGCTCGCAGCATTCAACAATACTTATATCTCTTAATGAGCAGCAATTACGCTCACTATAATACTGAATCCCCAATGGGTACGCCCATTAAAAGTAATATAGAAAAGATTAGGTGGACGTTTAATATTTGTTAGTTAGTTACATCACTATATTTCATATCCTAGATCTACAAAGGTAGACTATACTTACACTCATTTCAGTCTATCGACTAACTCGTCTCGTTGATTTTATTTGTCAGCACTGCACTATCATAACTGCAGGCCACTCTTTGACACCATTCTCGCACACGACATCCTAAACCCAGTCCCGAGTCCACATAAAGCGACCACTGACGAAAAATGAATCGAAATTCACACAAATCTGAATGTAACACTTGAATAACAACATCCAGTTATCACTCCACTGTTACAAACACACAATTGCCGCTATTTACAGCTTGAAACACTGTAAAACCAACCAACACCCGATAACATGATCCTGTACGGGTCTGAAACTCAAATTTTGAGGTTATCTTACGGATCGGTAAATGTAGGGCAACCGTCGTTCTTAAGGTTGAAAATGCCGCGGTTTTCGCGTCGATGTGTGTGTTTGCCAACACTGTTCAAGCAATTCCCCAATGTATAGTATTCACGTTGTAGTGGTGGGGGTAGGGTGAGTGAGTTTTGTCTGTGTGGGAAAACCGTGGGCACAAGTGGTAACGTTTTCGCGATAAATCTGAAGATAAATTAAGGTAAGAGATGTAATAATTTGTAGAATTGCATTGGAGAAAAGGCCCAAAAAGTGATTTAAAGAAAATCATTTAAGAAAACTAGACAATTTGTTGTGTAGGTATATCTTTAACAATGTTTTAAAAAAAATTTTTGTAAAAAATTAGCAGTGGATTGGTTTAATTACTTTTGAAATGATGATTACTAAGTTAATAAGGCTTTGAATCTGTTTTTTCAATTTCGTTATTCAATAATACATTGATCATTGTGAATTCTTATTGACCTATGTAAACTTTAATAGAACACTATTGATTTCTAAGTGTTCGTAAAGATGTTTTTATTAAACCTATTAATAGATTATAGAATTCAATTGTCACCACCCCAAATCTCTCCCGTGGGTGTCGTACAAGGCGACTAAGGATAAATCAGTGATGAGGATTGGGCAGCAGCGTTCCTCTTGTACCAGCTAGCAATATACTGCGACTTTAGTGCCCGATAAATGGCAATAGGCTTGCCACCTATTACATGGGACCAAATATAATTGGCGAAACGTGGGTGCTAGTTCACCTCTGCCTACCCCTTTGGGGATATAGGCGTGATTTATGTATGTATGTATTAATAGATAAAAAAAGACTTGTCGCAATATCCGAATTGTAGCGTTGCTGGTAAAAGAATAATGTTATTACTATGTGTCATAAAATGAGAAAAACATTTTTAACTATTTATTAATTATTATACGGCCGTGTTGTTGGCTGTTGTATATAAAGACATAAATTGCATACTTCAATTCTGATCATAAGATAAACCTACTACGTGCAAAATTATACGATGATGTCGAATCAGATAATAATAATACAGGAGGCTGAGCCTGTTTTATAACTTAGTTATGACATAAAGACAAGGAAGCCGGTTCTGTATCGCGCTAAGCTTTTTCAAGTATACCGGTAATAAAGTGTGAAATAGAATAAATAAATAATAACGACTTGAATGTAAGAGACAATAGCGTCTTCAAGAACATAACGAACATATCTAGATCTCTATGGAAACTTAAACATAATACCCCTTATTAGAAAACATGGACTAAAGTTAGTCATGGTTTAAAATTGATGCTAACTTTGTCTTTAATTTAGCAAATAAAAGTGACAGCATCAGTTTTAAACTATGACTAACTTTAATCCATGTTTTTTAATAAGGCAAAATATGGCTGAGAGATTCAACTCAAAGCAGAATACCATTGTCAATCTCTCCCGCTGATGTCGTACAAGGCGACTAAGGGTTAAGACAGTAATGAATAATGGGCAGCAACGCTTCCCTTATTTCACCTAGCAATATACTGCGATTTACATCCCCGATACATGGCAATAGGCTCTGGGACCTATTCACCTCTGCTTATAACTTCGGGGATAAATGTGCTTGATATATGTATGTATATTTAAAATTGTTAGTTATCTTCATAACTATAATAAAAGATATCCGAGGAAATGTAACCCCGTGTGAATTCACTTCAGAAATCGATCGGCCTTCTCATCTACTGAGATGTCACCTTACTATGAAAACTCGACCCAACGTCACTTCTTCCTCGTCCGAATGTCGCTCTCTCTCTTTCTTCCCTACATTGACAGAGCAGGATAGTTGTGCCGTAAACAAATTTCGTTTCGAGAATAATTCGTGGTAACTACTACTGTACGTCAGTGGGAGTCAATTAAATTACTCACACATAGGAATTTGATTCAACTTAGTAATGCTCCTTTTTTGACCTACCAATGCAGATTCGACTTAATTTACTTGGCCTTAAAATTTAAAAGGGAAGGACTGAAGTTGATTCAACAGTTTGCTGAAGGGTGTATTGAAACAGTGAGACAAGGATGGCGAAATAGTAGCTGTATTCGTCAGAAGGGGAGGGGTGACGTGTGCGTGGAATCGGTTATCAGCTGTGTTTGTAGTGTGCGATGTCACGAGCATTAATAACATCTTTAGTACTCTGTCGCTGTATTGTGTCGCGGCGTCTGCGAATCGACCCGGGTGGAACCAATTGACGATTTAAAGTGACAAAGTCCCGAAGGGTGAACAACACACTTGGCTTCGTGCTACGCGACCTATCTTTACATTGTACTATCAACAGGAACACGGCCTAATTGAACCGTGCCGTTTTGGGAATTCACGGTCGTGACACGAAGTTAACTTGGAAAAGAGTTTATTGAATTCCCCGAAAAAAGGGACTTACGACAAATGATATTGCGTACCCATGTCAATCATAATTGAAATTGAACTTATGTTAAAGTTATTTAACTCATCAACAAAATAAGTATCAACTTTTATTTAATTGGGTTGTCGCATGTGCCACAAAGTTAGTTAAAAAAAAGTCCTGAACTAGCCCGATTTCTATTTTTATGAAGTAAATATTACAGACGTAAGTAATTAAATGAATTTTTAATGGACAAAATTTAAAGCAACCTTACATTATACTGCTATCTCTCAATTTTTGTCAAACAAAATTTGTTTTAATTGAAAATAAATTGAAGTCGGCCTATAAAACCCGGGTTCGAATCATGGTTGAGGGAATTTTTTGTATCACAAACGCAGACCATATTTTAAGTATTTATATGGAGGATATTTTCAACATTTAATTATAAAATTATTCTGTAAAGTCTTTGTTTAACATCACAAGAGCCCATTACACATCGCTGGCTTTACCCTTAAGCCTGCTATACACGGGTAGAGTAAATAGTAGACTCAACTAGCATACTACTCTACCAGATACAAGTACTTATGAAGTACCTCTATACTTTTAAGGTCTATTTTATGTAAGGTCCATGCTTTTGTCATCATCTTTTTTATGATGAACACAAATATTTGACAAATATTTACTCTACTAACCGTTTATATGGGTCGACTAGTCGGTAAAGTTTACGGTAAAGTAAAGTGGACGCCGGGGTGAGGGAAGGAGAGTGGTAGAGTAGCTTGCCAGCGGTGCTAGCTGCTCTACTCTACCAAATTTTAGTACTCTACCAATACTCTACCAAATTTTAGTACTCTACCAATACATTAGTATAGTTACTGCCGCACTCAGAGACATCAATTAACTTTAATGAGTATTTAATGTCAAAAATTTTCATTCAAATCTAGACCATAGACCCGGCAAGAATAGCGACTGGTTTTGAATTGTAATTTTTTGACGTCAAGTACTCATTAACGTTATTTGACGTCTCTGAGTGCGGCAGTTAGTGGGATATTGGTACTTACCGCGCTACTCTACCCGTGTACAGCAGGCTTTACAGCCGCACTCAGAGACGTCAATTAACTTTAATGAGTACTTAATGTCAAAAAATTCCATTTAAATCTAGACCATAACCCGGCAGGCAAAGCGAATAGTTTTGAATTGACATTTTTGGCAGTTAGTCGAGTTGTACGACACCCGCGGTAGGGATCGGGCGGGGCGGTGATAATGGGATTCGGCTCTGCCGTCACCACACGGCACATAAACTTTATTAACTTCATGACATGTTTTATTAACTCAATTTTCCTGTAAAGGGAGGAATAAAACTTGTAGAGTTTCTTGCGCGTTCTCGCGTTGTATTATAAATATTTTTGACTGGGACACACTAGTCTAAGAGGGAGGTTTGGTACACCATCAATATTTATGATTGACGTCAAACTGACGGTGTAACACAGTGACTGACAAAATACTGATCTTGATTGATGAAAATTGAAATATTTTTTAATAATTTTCAGACAGCCAGAGACTGATGGTAGATCTTCTTCTTGTTCCTACCCTGTTCCCAGTCTATCTGGGGTCGGCGCTGTATGTTTCCTCTTCCATTCATATCGGTCAGACGTCATCAAGCCATCCATTCCCTTTTGATTCATATCATCCATCACACCGGAAAGGTGCTAGTGATGAATGAATGTATAAAAAGAGACGCACGGACCATGTCAAGAGACCGATGAAAATAGATAGTGATTGGAATGACAACATACCAATCTATACCGCTCAAAGTTTTGGCTTAGCTTTTACAGCCGGCCGCATGCCTGATACCAACCGTCTTCGGGTAGACTGATGGTAGATCGAACTGATGAAATACCTACTTATCGTATAACCTGAAATATATAACCTGTAATAAAACCTGTAAGATACTATCCTCATTTAAAGATTCAAATTTCTTAAGAATTTATCTATACAAAGTACCGAAGCTAACTTCACTGGTTTCGCATTAAAATAGTCATCTACAGCCCCGATCCTACCTATCAAAGATTGGTTATCTGTCTCAACAGTAAGTAGAGTTCATTCCACAAAAGAAGTCCCACCTATGAGATTATTTTCGTTCTTATAGCAAAGAGTTAAGGTTTATGTTAAGGGACTTCTTACGTGAAACGGAGTCTAGCCTCGTTCTTAGTTCGTCATGTGACATCGCCACGCTCTCCATCTGATCCGTCTGTGGGCCTAGCACGGGGACGTGGACAAGTCTCTCTCCACCACTTGACAGTGTTTTGTCTCAGGATTTAGTGAGAGTTAGAGCTAGAGGAAAAGGTTTTCTGTCCCCCGAAAGAGATGAGTCCAAGTTCTGTGCTACGGGGGCTGCTCCAACTCCAATACATTTTTATCGGGCTGTACTTGACATGCGCAGCTTGACCTCCGAATCGATGGCAGCTTCATTTGTTGTTGTTTTCTCTCGCTTACTCATGAGTCCTATTGCGTAGTGTCTATCTCAGCAGCCAAGGTGACAGCGACGTCATTCCCACCAAACAACTTGTAGCGTTTCAGCTATGTAGTCCACTGAGCTCGTCATAGATGGCGTTAGTGTTTGCGTCTGCAAGTAGAAATTGATACGGGTAAGCTTCAATACACATTGGGGACATTTTTTAACGTTTGCAATTTAATTCATTTGATCAGCTTTATATAAATCTATCTGCTGCAGTTCGTAGAAAAATTAGACCCCAGACACAAGAAGCGTTGATTTAGTTTCGCGAAAAAAGGAATAGTAAAATAAGAGCAATCGTGAATTTCAATATTTTGTAATAGGTACATATTACTATTACTTATCTAACGTTATTTTAAAACATTTTCCTGTGTGGTAATTTTTCTTTAATAAAATCTAAAGCTAATTACCAACTGTAGTCACTGTCATTGTAATTTATAAATAACAAAGAGTGATTAAGGAGCGAAGTAAAAGATGAGTCATTCAAATAAGTTAATGCTATTGTGGGTTAAAGTATGAAATTGCCGTTTTTTACTGAAAATCTAAACTGTTTATTTTTTAGTTTATAACAAGTTTATTTAATCAAAATAGTTACCATTATTATCTATACATTGCTGCCATCTAATAGGAAGGTAATTTATGCCTTTGCGATAGAACTCTGAGGATCTAGAACATCGGTTCCCAAACTTTTTGTTCTCATAGACCAATTTCAATTTTTTACTGGTTCCGTTGGACCCCCTGCAGCTGCACCATATTCCCAAAACTCGAACAAAAATGTGAATATTAGATTTAACTATGGAAATTTGCCCCAACCACAAATAAACAGTTTTCGAAAAAAAAGTTACAATTGATTGGTTAATTAATTGATTGTGGTGTGAGTTGATATCCTAGTTTTTACAATTAACAGCAGTACCTAATCGTTGTGATTCTAAAAATATTATCTGCCGACACTGCACTGATAGGTAGAGTCAAGCCAACATTTTAGTTCCTTTAGTTCTTTACTATTGAAACCAGATAAATTTTCGTGGACCCCCGTTTACGAATCGTGAACCCCCATTTTTTGTCTCGCCAGCGTAGTCCCCCGTCGAAGTTCAGAAGACAGTTCCTGAAGGGTCAAAACGGTTTCTCGTGCTGTATGAGGTCTCGCGTTGTCATGGAGCAATAATGGTGAAGATCGATTCATGAGTCGGGGCTGTTTTACTGCTAGTTTTGCCAACATTGTTCGGAGTTCGGCACAATAGACATCTGCCGTTATTGCTTGACCAGATCGGAGAAAACTATAGTGAATAACACCATGCTGAGACCACCAAACAGTTACCATTACCCTTTTATTGGTAAGTTTTGCTTTAGGACACTGTTGTGGCCCATTGCATTTTTTTACGGTTATCATAAATAATCCACTTTTCATCACATGTCACAATTCGATCCAATATTCCTTCATTTCTGTACCGATTCAACAAGGCAACACAAGTTTCAACACGCGTTTCTTTCTGCATATCAGTCAAATCATGAGGCACCCATTTTTCGTATTATTTTATTTTATTGATTTCACGCAAATGAGTCAATATAGTGGGTAAGGTAACGTTAAACCATGCCGCTAATTCCTGGGTAGTTTGACTAGTATCGGCTTCCACCATCTCTCTTAATTCATCGTTATTCACCTGTGTGGGCGGTCTTCCTTGTGGCTCGTTCTTCAAGTCGAAGTTTCCATCTCAAAAGCGTTTAAACCAAAATTTCATGGTGCGTTCATTAGCAGACCCCTCACCAAACGCAACATTGATATTGCGGGCTGTTTCTTCCGCGTCAGAACTCGTATTCAAAAATGACTCGAATTTTCGCATTATCCATCTTTCTTGTCTAAGTTAAATAACAAAAACAATTGAAAGTCGATATTCAAATGTTTCACATTAAAAAAAAAGAATATCATAGAAACCATTTGAAAAAATTTCATTTGAAAACCTCAAACCATGAAGATTCTATGTCGGTTCATAAAACCTATTACAATAAAACGGCAATTTCATACTTTAATCCCTATCAATAAGGTGTATACAGTTTATACATACAACGCTGTTTCACCAAGAAATAAATGCGTTGAATGAATATGAGAAACAACGTCTCCAAGACAAGATAGAAAATCGTGTCGTAAAAGTCGACTTAAGGAGATTGCCCGGTGTAGACCAATAAACACCTTGGGGCACCCTAATGGTGGAGGGCAAACCACCAACAACAGCATACCCAAAAAGGGTTGGTGTCAGGCAAGCGGCCGGCTGTTAAACCTAAGCCAAAACCTTGAGCAGTATGGATTGGAATGTTATCATTCCAATCACTCTATCTGTTCATCGGTCTCTCGACATGGTCCGTTCCGTCTCTTTTCTATACATCATTCATCACTAGCACCTTTACGGTGTGATGGATGATATGAATCAAAATGGACCGATATGAATGGAAGAGGAAACATACTGCGCCGACCCCAGATAGACTGCATGGGAACAGGGCAGGGAGAAGAGAAGGTATTGATCTGTATAGCTTATATTGATCTGTATGTTTAATATTAACAACAAGAAGAACAATTGTTAAAGAACAAAGGAAAACCGTTTTTGAAATCTTGGTAGTTTAAATTAAAGCTGATGCAGCATTACATCATCATCATCAACGCCCTGCCCTTATCCCATCCTATTTGGGGTGGCGCAGCATGTTCTCTTTTTCTATTCTCTTCTGTCACTCGTCATCTCCTCATACACATCCATCACCTTCATATCACACTTCACACAATCCATCTATCTTTTCAGTGGTTTTCCTCTACTTCGACATCCATCAACTTTCATGTCCATAACCTTCTTGGCATCACGTCTCATAACATGTCCATACTAAGCTAAACGGCTAGCTTTCAGCTTCTCTGTTACAGCTCTACATAAATACTTTAAAATAGATGGTACGTTCATGATATTGATAGTACTGAATGCTAATTTTAAAACATAAATCGAAACAAAGAGAAACATAAAGAACGAACCTTTGAACAATTAAATTTACGCTTTGACAGGTCGCCAACCCCAAGCCCCCAAGTATGTAATCTCACGGAAACAATTTTTTCAAGTACTGTGTATTGATAATTTATGGAAATTTAATCGATTTTTGCCAATTACTGTTTTGATCGAGATACCCAAAGTATAAAGATACTAATTACTATGAAGGTCTAGCCAAATCTCTACGAACCAAGGCATCTATAGTGAAAGGCACCTATATGCTTGTGCAAGTATCAGTATACATTAATACATTACATACCTTTAAGTATGTATGGTGTATACTGATACTTGCACAAGCATTACACATTCGAAATAAACCATTTTGACATCGGTCGTGAACACGGAGAGGCTACGTGACCACTTTGTTTGTAAAGCCAAATGTTCTTCGTACGCGAGATTCGTACAATTGGTTATTATTTGCAGGATTTACATTTGCAATTTAATTAAATCTAGCCTAAGTTGAGACTTTAGATTATTCTTGTTTGATCCTTTATACAAAAATGCAATCACCTATTAATTTTTTTTTTTAATTTATTTTATTTTTTATAATGAATTTGATATATCAATAAGTTTACACTGACACTATTAATCTTATTTAATATTATCTTTATTGATTTCAATTATTTAATTGTATGTGTATTATACTTCTATAAATGTGTTTGAATGTCAATAGATACGTGGGCTAGCTAACATCAAAATTTCAAACACACAGTCTCAATAAGTTATTAAATTTATAAACTCATCAAACCTCAACTTCTCAGAAGCGGCTGAATGGGGTTTAATTGAAAATTTATACTGGCACAATAGCCGGAAACACGGCTAAATCCAGACACTGCCTCGGGTAACAAAAAGACCCCTTAACAGTAATAAAAAAACCCTTGATGCATTCGAGCCACCGCCTACCGCAGCCAAAAATAGACTACGAACAAACATTTCTCAGCAGCAGCACACGAAAATTCATTAGGCACGCCAAGCGAAATTCCGCTCTTTCCCGTTCGTGTATAGAGTTTACAATTCAGAAGAAACCGGAAGCGCTTTAGGATCTTTCACGTTGGAAGAGGTATGCATCCGTGTTTACATGTCAGCAAAAGAAATTATGCCCTGGACGTTTTCGGTCGAGCAGTAGGTTTTAAATAACAGGGCACCGAGAGTTTAAGAGCGGCCAAATCCGCTTAAAAATAATACCCCGTGATATTAGCTTGAAGATGAAATTACAGGAGAAGGTAATCAGTGTTTTATGAAGCGACTTGTAAGAACGGGTTTCTAGAATTACTTTTAAACTGTCGTTTAACACCCACTTAAGCATTTTCTTTCTTCGCGGGGATGCAATATAATGATAAACAAGAAGAAACACTGAAGTCACTCGAATACCGATTTTACAGGTCATTTTATGAACATGTTTTTGTAGCATAATTACTTCATTTCACATCCACACACACAAGCACACACAACCACTCACACACACACTCACATATACACAAAAATTTGCAGACAGGATAGTTTATATGTATAAGTTTTGATTACTAATACATATTTTTGTAATGTACTGTTATCTATAAAGGAAGCAGCGGGTCATTCCCAATACAAGTATCATTGATTACTTAAAGGGAAGTCCCAGCAATATTTTGTAATTTGGATTACGGAAATAAACGAAATTTATTATTATTACTCGTTACGTGAATAGGGAAATATTTAGATAAGAGAAGTGGCATGTAAAATTTAGGCTTGAGTTCACCAACGCGTAAAACAAGCGATTAAAAGATAGTCGATAGTTTTTGACACCTGTTTAACTGCCGCACGTCAAATAACGATAATGAGTATTTAATGTCAAAAAATGACAATTCAAAACTAGTCGCTATTCTTGCCGGGTCTATGGTCTAGATTTAATTGAAATTTTTAGACATTAGGTACTAATTAAAGTTATTTGACGTCTCTGAGTACGGCAGTTAGTGTTGTTGAATTCAAGCCTACATAAATAAATGACGCCTATATCCCCGAAGCGCAAGGCAGAGGTGCCACTTTTCTCCAATTCAGTTAGGTCCCATGTAATAAGTGACAAGCGTATTGCAGCACAGTTCTTCCATATAGGAAATTGTCAAAATCCGCCGGTTACATAATAATCGCCCGTTTATGTGTTGATGAACTCCAGCCTTAATCATAAAACCAAAATCAGGTTAAACCAAACAACCAAACCGACCGTCAAAGAAGAAGTTTCAGTAAATATTACCGGGTGGTTAGGTACGGCGCCCTCTTTTGTCCTTTTTGAAACAATCACAGATGATAAATGATACTTAAATAATACGCATTACTCCTGGTTTTTGCGTCTTATTGTGGTTATTTCATTATAGGTTTATAGAAAATTATTTAGCAGAAATAATATTTTCTTTGTTTGGTAAAAACCTATTCATTCGAACATAGGCCTTTAAATTCAAATTCATATCATGCCTTGGTTATATCATTGTCCTCTGTTTTCTGTAAGGTGTTAAAGAATGCCGTGTGGTGAAGGTAGAGCAGAACCATCATCATCGGTGTCCTCCACCTCCGCTTAGAGGCAGGCTGCGGGCGTCGAGCTAGCTCATGGCCCAATAGGCATGATGACTAATTTTGAAAACTACACCATGTTTTTCTTAAGTTTCTACTTTACCCAAAATAAATTGTGTTTTGGTAAAAACTTTCGATTTTAAAAGAAAAAACACGTTTTGAATAATGCAATTAAAAATTTCAAAAGGTCAGTTTCTATAGTAAACAAGTGAATTTGATTGGCAAATAAAATGTCAAAATAGAGATAACTAAATAATGACGTCACGCGGCGTTTTAGCAAATTTAACGGATTGCTAAGTTTTGTTTTATTTGTATAAAATAAATATCAATCACAAGTATAATCTGATAACAAGTGACTATTATCGAATTTCCTTATCCTAAATTATTATTATAAATCATTATATCAGTGATTCTTTGTAAGTGTTATCATCCCTATTGGTAGCTTCAACGTAAGTAATCTAGCGGCGCCGGCGCCGGCGGGGCTCCCCGTCGCTTCTCCTGTGATCAACTCCGGTCTGTTGGCGAGGCACCAGGCGCAGTCTGCCATTATCGTGCAGCGAGCGGGCCTCGGCTTATGTCATGTATACCCGAGGGATCGAAGACAAGGGGAGAGAGAGCCTGATGGTGGGTTGGGGAGCTGGGTACGATGATGCCTATGGATGATTGTGTATTCCAGGGTGTCTGGTACGGTGGGGATCACGGCGATCAAGCGCGGATGAGACCACACGATCAGCCGTGACTTGGGTGTCGTGGTCGGGTATGATGACTTATTTTGAAAAACTACACCACATTGTTTTTACGTGTCTACTTTATTTAAAATAAATTATATTTTGTAAAATATTAAGATTTTCATAGAAAAACATGTTTTGGATAATTCAAAACAGCAATGGCGTGTAAAAAGACAGCGATAAGGTGTGGTCAGTAGTGTTACTCTTATGCCAACTAGCTTGCCTGCGATTTACGTGCCCGATATATGGAAATAGGCCAGCACCTATTGCACATAGGACCTATCATAATTTGCAAAACGTTGGGAAATCAACTTATTTCCACAATACATAAAAGAAAACTCTGTTTTCAAATATTGGGCCTGTTTCACAATCTACAAGTAAGTTCTAAGTAGCTTACTTGTAGATTGTGAAACAGACCCTTAAACAAATGTATTATAATATCTAAATATTTTTGATAATCAGATAATGCAAGAGGCTGGAAATACAGGAACTCTCTATCCATTTGTTTACTTGAAGGTTTCTTTTCTTGGAGGGTGTTACTACACTTCTGCCTACCCCTTAGGGGATGAATAGGCGAAACTTATGAATGTATTTAGGTCAAACGATATGCCGTTCAAGTGTTATTTTAACTCGTAACTCGTCGCAATCAAATTGGTCCGCGAATATAGTATTTTCTTTTTTTTACTTTACACAATTAATAGTGTTAGATTTCAGAAGAAGAATAAATAAGAAAAGATTGCTAACTCCTTTTCTGATTTTTTATAGTTTAAAAAACCATACTAGATGGCACTACATGTAACGCTGGCACTGCTCTACTAGTCTCTACTAGTCTGTAATTTACATAGTTATGAGTACAACTATGAGAAGTTTTATACGAACTCAGAACCCATGTATGGAATTATCAGTAAACCAACTTATCTAAGGAAAAAAGGAAGGTCCTTTATTCATCAATGGTTTTGGTTAGAACAGTGACGTACGAAGAAAAACTGATGGATGGATTTGAACTGGATGAATCTCTGTGATAAGAAGGAAGAACGCCATTTGTGCCATAAACATAAAAAGATCGAATTCAATTTAAAAGTAACTTGTGTGATTTTTTCTTTTCTTAAAAGAAAACCTGTATTTATACCTAATTGGTGCTGAGATCGGACTATTGAATAATATTTTAGTCGAGGTTCAGTTTCTAAAACGTTTCCTTAATATTCTGATTCTGAGTATTCTGACCACATTCTGACCAAGTTCAATACGTACATAGTATAAGTACCTACTTAATTAATGTATACCAATAATAATATTTACTCTTGTGGAGTCAATTATTTGTTTGCAAGAGTTGCTAAATATCAAAATATCAAAAACGCTACAGTTTAGTCCAGTCTGCGTTGACTCTTTCAGGCTATAAATAACCAATTGCTGTAAATGCACTTATTATTTAGGGTTTTTCATTTTTGGTACATTTATCTTTAGTGCCATTAGCTAGGGCTATATTACTAGTATCGGCGTTGATAACACAATCGACGGTAGCATTGAACACAAGCAAATATTAGCACGCCGATGGCCATTGAATCACCGCGCTCATTACAAATTCCAATTAAAATACGCAGTAGTAATTATACCTATCATAGTCTACACGAAGCAAAGCCAGAGCCACCGAAGCGACAACAAGGTCACACTGCCGGCAGAGCGGGCTGACAACGTCGCGCGAGCGAGAGAACGGATAAACAACACCCCAGCGGCGTACATTAGAGGGAGACGACAACATTCCCATTGTGCATTCAGAGGAGAACGGATGTAGTGTGCAACTCATGACCTGCGAGAAAGCGGCGGCGAGACAAGCCGAATTTGTAAAGAGAATAAATTAGAAAGGCAATGCGTTTTGGCTCCTCCAAGGATCGGCGGAAGATTCTGTAAGGTCAACGCGTTTTTAAAACATGTTCGGATTTTCGTAACGAGTTCCTTATTAGAGATATTGACGTTAATGAAACTCCCATACAATACAACGCTAGTTGCCTTTGTAAAAATAATCTAGGGCAGCTAGATAAAATTGTTTTAGTAAAACAAAATTATCATTATTGTGAGTTTACAACATATCTACTGATTCTTGTTGTGTTTTTGACCAGGGTTTTGTTGATTTACTTTCAATCAGTGTTTAAAATAAACAAACGCTTAATAAATTATAAGTGTTCTATGCCGTGTTTCTTCTATTCTATACCTTCAACCTTGCCGTGTTTTTATTCTATCCAAAATTTTAGTTAAAAATATTAGACTGAAAATTGGTTGATAAGGTTGGTATTCTTCGACCGGATTGCTTATCTCTCTACCTGGAAACTTAAATTAAAAAAAAATCACAAACAACAGAACGAAATTTTGAACTTTTGAACGAAATTTTGAACGAAACTTTGACATTTTACTAAACACCAACAGGCAACAGTGTTTGGTATTTATTGTAAACGCTTATTGTATTGTAAGATTTGTAAATAAAAGCAAAGCTTGCATCGAGAGAGAAACCTATAATAGTGAAAGCATTTTAAATTTTATTCATGTATCATTATTAGTTGCCTTATTTAATTAACTCTCATTAGTAGACCCATTTAATTATTAATATGAACCGTGTAAGTTTAATTCAAACCGTTAATTAATCGGGGCTACCAGGTGCGCATAAGTTGTTGGGGTGCGTGAAATCCGCCGCGCCGCCGCGCCGCGCCCGTAGGCCTAAATGACGATAGAATTTGGAGGGAAATTTAGCGTTTTAATTTGACAAATAACAAACTGATTTCATGCTAGAAATGTAGCTCCGAAGGTGTGTTACAAAATTAACATGTTTTATTTTGATAGATTTGATTTTTAAAATGTTATTTCAGTTTTATTTATTGCATTCGCACGTGAGCATTCGCAATGACAATACATGTCGTAGGTTAAGGATGGCATTATTTTTATTTGACAACATTTATTTAGTTTGTTAAATTAAAATAATTTAGTCAGTCAATATTTCAATCATCGTTTACAAGAGAGTAAACTATTTTGATGCATTGTATAAGCCCAATGTAATTTACAAAACTCAGTAAACATTATACGTATTAGTCACATCTTTGCCCATTAGATATTATTTGACAGTTTGTTTACTGATTACCCATTTCAATGGTAAGTAAGCAGTACAATTTACTTTCTTTCTTCTGAGTTCACTATTAAAATTTGCAAGATTTTTAAAGGTATGCGTAATTTGTCCACGTAAAACGTACGTATGGCTATTGTAACCGAGGAAAACCATATATTATTCAATATCAGTTTTATTTTTAATTCTAAATATAAAATTTTAGACAATATTAAAGTTTCTTTTAGTGGTCTATATAATTTTACATTGGTAGGCAAAGGAAGTTAGGAATCTTCTAAAAATAACGCAACTAAACTATCAACAATAATTAACCAACGATGTAATTCACTGAAAATAATAGTTTATAAAATTAAGTCTCAGAATAATAATAAATTGAGATTTTTTCAGAAGACTGCTTTAACGATTTCATGCCAAATAAAGCCTTGAATATCAGTTAAGCAACGATAAAGACGACCGCGACCGCGGCCCGTATATAATATGACCGATTATACTGCCATCGGGTCTCACTGATCGCATATAGAGTTGGGGCAAGGCAAACACATTTAAGGACAAAATGAGCATAAACTTGGCATACTAGGCATCATGCACATATAAATGTATTGTAACTTATCTTGAAATGAAACTTACTCCTTATTCATAAAAATAAAATAGTTTTGAACACTGCTTATGGCGGTATTTTAGTTTATTTAGAGGAATCTGTTTAATAATTGATAATCCACGAATAAATTTACTTATCTTATAATTTTGTATATCGTTGTTAAAAAAATATTTTTAAATAATAAAATAATATTTATTTTATTTTTATTTAATTAAGGCTTTAAGTTAAAAAAACTAATAATCTTCAAAATTATATATAGGAAATTTCTCCTAAGCCTAAACTAAATAACGGAGTTGTTTTATTTCTTCTCATCGTAAACACAGTTTGACAGAAAGAGACAATAGTTATTTGTTATACGTGAGTGCAAAGTTGCTTTTTAACCGCGTGCTCAATTTTGATGACCGAGCTAGCGAAGGATTATTAAATTGAATCACGAGCGTAGCGAGTGATTCATAATTAGAATCCTGAGCGTTAGTGAGGGAATCAAAAGAGCACAAGGTTAAAAATCTTTGCACTCAAGTGCAACACGTAACTTTCCATCCGCCCTCAGCGAGGAAACGGCAAAATGCAAAAAAAATTACAATCACGTTAAAAGTTTCAGTCAATTCTATATACACCCTGACACTTCCACACCCATCCTACCAAACACACACACACAACATCCACCCAGACACACCCACAACATCCACCCAGGCGCACTCACAACATCCACCCAGACGCGCACGTGCAAAGCAAATTAATAAAAAAAGTACACTAAGATGGTTCCGAATCTGAATTTTTAACAAATTAAAAAGGTTGCATAATAAATTCGACACCATAGAGGTCCAATAGGTTTAATGATGTCTTTCAAAGTGGATTTAGTGCAGATTTTGAAGTCGTTTTCACCACCTCGTCAGGCGCCATCATGAAATCTGATATGATTCAATTTGCGCCAAGCACTCCCTAGATGCGGTAAAATGTGTAACACCCATATTTTAATGTAAAATTAATTTCATACATTAATTTCACTCACTCATTTATTCATATTAATATGAAATAAATATACTAAAGACATGGCTGTATGGGCTAGACTCTTTGCCTTCCCTAAAAAAACAGGCAGAATAAAAACAAATTAAAAAATTATATTTTGTATTCACAAACATAATGCACTTGCACGCGATGTTCTAAATTCAAATTTACTTTATCCTCTAGAGGATAAAAACGGATTTTGCACTCAGATATCGAAGAGCAAAATTTATGGATGAAAAAAATTTATTAAATTATTAGAGTTAAAAAACTATCAAGGATAAAAGATCAAGGAGTTAGTTTTGATATAATATTTTTTAAGGGAAATAAAGCTCTTTATTATCTTGACATAAAAGTCAAACGTGTATGCAAAATAATAATCTACTTTGAAATGTATACATTTATTAATAATAACATCGTTACTGGTGCAAAAAATATTGGTAATTTGTGAAATGATCATTTTGTGGCAATAACTGTAACAAAGTATATAAATAATACCGCCTTCCATTTGTATATTTACATATTTTGACTCCAAATAAATAAGAATTAAAATCACGATAAGCTTAAAAAACAAAGAAAAAGCGGCGGCAAGAAATTACCAATACAAGTCGTTAAGAACTTTCTTGATTTTACATTTTTTATTAGCGATCCCCTAGTTCCTATTTTGAATTTAATGATTCAATCCACTATTCAAAAATGCAAGCAAGAGTAATTTAATAGTCTATAGCCTCTAACTTTGTTATCGATTTTCTGAACAATATTTAACAAAGTTATATACTTACAGATGTGAATAAAACTTCATGCGTTAAATTAGTCCTTGATATGTCAAGGGCATTTGATTATGTTGTTAACAATACCCTATTGCGTACCTATTTTGAAGAAGTTAAGGGTGCGTGGTTTTAGTTACAGTAATAGATCATTTTCACAAAAACAATAAAAATTTTGAAGAAATCCAATGACAACCAAAAGAACTTATTCTAAAACTCCATAAATGTTGGTAGAGCTGACAAAAAAATCCGTATAATTTATATTGTCTAGACACCATTAGAAATATTTATATTGGGTATTTCACCTTGACATGTTATAATTATTATAAATGAATATTAATATAGAACGAATAATAAATGAGATTTGTTTGGCTTGGGTTAGACGTGTTATGAGAATAACGAAAATATGGTTTTCCTATAACATGCCCACCACCAAGCCAAACGATTAATCACCATTAATTTTGAGAGGCCTTTACCCAGCAGTGGGATCTTATAGGTTAATAAATAAAAAAATAAAAAATTTGAGAGATGAAGAGGAAGAGAAAGATTGTAGAAGAAATGGATGGATTGCCTGAGAAATGACACGAATGTGAATAGAGTGAATAAGAATGAATAGTAGAAAAAAACATACTGCGCCGACCCCAAATGAAAAAAGGTTAAGGGCAAAAGGATGATGATCAAAAGGATGAATATCATTAAAAATAGCAAGTACTTTAAAAGAAAAGTGTCATGTCGTCGAATCAATAAATAAGCCAATATAAAATGATCATCACTCATCCGATGACCGGCCTTTGCGATCATTGCTAATCCTGCGTTATTGCAGATCGAACGTATTCACAGCTAAAAATGAAATGGTTTATATCGAAGCAAAGCTCCTTAAGAATCGACGGCTTTTTATTAAGTATAACACCGAAAAGTTTGTCAATAATAATTGCATTATCTACCGCATCTGGGGACGGCACAGACCCTCGTTCAGAGGGTTGCGAGAGGGCCCGTCGCGTCGCTCCTTCCGAACGAATGACGCTCATAATAACCGGAGTGAATTGTTTTTATGACGTGCCTGTTTTGTCAAGTAGGTACCAACCTATTATAAAAAACATAGGGATGAGTTTTCAACGCGCTCATGAAAATTAATGAGGCCGGAACTGAAAGTTAATTATTTCTGTTTTAATTAGATACCTGTTCGCCGTGATTTCATAATTTTTCAACCGCTCTAGTGGTTCGCCCACCAGAATTAAGATCCGGAGTTTGATCCCCAGGGGGGTACAAATTTGTTCTCGGTTTGGTTGGTGGCAGGCCTTCTTTCAAGTCCGCCTGGCTAGCTACCACCATCTTATCAAAATTTGTCGCCATAATAATAATGTTAACAGCAATATTGTGTTCCGACAATGTGTGATAAGATAGCCAGTCCCTCTGTGGTTGAGGGTTTTCCAGGTGAAGATTCCATCTACGGCCCTTATCGTCACTTACCATCAGGTGAGATGAAGGGCAAGAATTTCACTATCTAGCTTATAAAAAAATTATAATAAATGTGTTTCATTGCCGTGTGGTGACGGCAGAGCAGAATACAATTGTTACCACCCCTAATATCTTTCGCGGGTGTCGTACATGATAACTATGGTTAAGACAGCGAGAGAATATGCAGCAAAGTTTCTCTTATGCCACCTTGCAATATACTGCGGTTAACGTGCCCCATATGGGACCTAAACTGGCAAAACGCGGGTGCCAGGTAATACACGTTAGCCTGGTCTTCGGGGATAATAGGCTGGGTTTATGTAAGCTATTCCGACTTTCTATCCGGCCTTCTATGCTGGTCTGGGAGCGAACAAATAACATAGAATAGGCCAGCCCCGACTCATCCTATGGGTGTCGTAAAAGCGTAGATTTCCCGGTGTAGACCAATAAGCACCTTGAGGCACCCGAATGGTCGAGGGCAAACCACCAACAACAGCATACCCAAAGTTGGTGTAAGGCAGGCGGCCGGCTGTAAAACCTAAGCCAAAACCCTGAGCGGTATAGATTGGAATGTTGTCATTCCAATCACTCTCTCCGTTCATCGGTTTCTCGACATGGTCCGTTCTGTCTCTTTTCTATACATTAATTCATCACTAGTACCTTTACGGTGTGATGGATGATATGAATCAAAAGGACCACTCCCTTTGATGACGCCTGACCGATATGAATGGAAGAGGAAATATACTGCGCCGACCCCAGATGGCCTGGGAACAGGGCAGGGAGAAGAAGAAAGTAAACTATTGCGACTTCTGTAAAAGATGATGTGACACCTGTTTTTTTACAAAATGTTTGTGTACTCGTAGGATTTTAGTTCGTCGTGGGCATATAATCTCTTGCCGATGTCCTGGGCAGCGTATTTCCGATTTCGTGTTCAGCCGGCGACATTAGCGTCCGGGTCTGTAGACTTTATAAAATACCAACAAAGCAGTGGTCATTATATCGTCACGATCGTGCGGTTTTAAAGTGTGAAATACTGTAATTGATGTAGAGTGGAGAACTGAGAATACATTAAATCGCGCCAAATTTATCCCCGCGATGATAATAATAAACAAATTACATATATTCTATACAAATAATATTTTTTTCTAGGCAGTAAAAAAATCTCAGTATTTTTATTATCAAAGCTTAAGTTCTAACACATAGAGCAAACGATATTATATTCATATAACATATATAGGTACATACATAAATCACTACCTACATGAATCAAATAAATCACGTAATATTCATACTACGTTCTTTCAATTTACTAGATGAACGTGTATATGTAAATTACGATAGAGTGCGTGTCTGTTCAATGGTCTGTTTGTGGACATTTTCCTTTTTTTATGCTAACAGTAGGTACCTGCTTTCCATCTCACCTACACTGTGTTATATTTTATATACAAACAGACACGTGATTATCACAAGTGAATCTCGTTCGCCATCGTAAATTGCAAGAACTGTATTGTCTAATGTAATTGTAACGCACTGATTGGTTAACTGTTATCTTTTGAGTGTAGTCTTGTTACAGACTGTTTAGGTAAGCCTCATGGGGTGGCAGGGGGTGGCGGAAACACCCTTGCCCATGAGTGTGGAAAACCGGACGGCGGAATTTTTATGCTGTTTCGTATTTTTTATTTTTGGTTTTATTTTTTATTTCTGTGCTATGAATTTTTAATGCAGTTAAAGGCAGTTTTCCTTTCAGACGACTTTTTTTATTCTAATTGCAATAAATATAGTATTGGAAGTAGAAGAATTAAGTAATAATATTTTCAACGAATCACGTATATAAGTTTTGAATTTTTTCTCATTATGGCGTTCACAAAATTGTCATTATCAACTCTACATAGGTACTTCTGGGGACATATCTATCCCTTCTGTATGTATAGATAGATATTCTCAAGGAGAACAGGCCGTAACCCACCACATGGGTTCAGTGCGGGTTGGCGTGTACTGTAAAAGACTGCAATTTCAATTAAAAATTATCAAAGACAAACTTTGGTCACTCAGCCAAAAACAGATGTTGCAAATGTAGCTTAAAATGCTCAATAGAGCTAACAAACGGACACACATAAGTACAGAAAGTGAGAGAATAAGGGGAGAAAGTAAGGATGATTTTTTAAATACCTAGGTTATTGACCTGATTTTTAACTGTGCCATGGTTGTGTAGGCATTAACAAAATCGATGCAGTAAACTTTACAATTATGTATTTTCCGACATGCTGCTCCTTGTACCTACTGTCTCATCTACCCACACCATTTTTTCCTAACTCCGAGCACCGTAGTCGGTTGTAAAACACAAACACTGCAACGCTTTCCTTTGTGGTGTTAAAATAATAGACATGCACTTTCGCCCCCTCTCTCCTCGCCGAGGGGAGTTCGCCCCCACCCTACAAGACGCCCCACGGACAAGCAACGTGCAATTTATTGTTTGATACTCTCCCAACTTAGTTCAGTTCGAAACTAAAGAGTCGTTTTTTAATTACTCAGTAATAGATACTGGTAATCTTTCTGTACAGAAAACACCCTTATTACTTTAGGGATAAAATACTGCCCTCAAGATACCTGATCACCAAAAACGAACTTTCTCATTTTTGATGTAGGTGTCGGATTTAAATTATATTAAACAAAGACAGTTCCAAAAACATGTCTTGTAGTGACGACACACTCTCTGCGCCGTACAAAGCAAGGAAAGGTTATAAATTCAACAGACTACAGGTTTTTGTGTTACTAGTGCACAATCAAGTGCATTAGCTCTATTTTCCCGAATGCATGAAAATCTCTCACAAACGCGGTCGCCGTGATACTGTGCACGTGTCATAATTATCACTTTTTGAAACCATTTTCGGCTAGAGTCGCTTCAATTAGCTAACGAGGTTCCGCGTTAAGCGCGATTAGGTGATGCCCATATGAAGGTAACAGGCACATTTGATGCAGTTTAGAGACATGGACAGTGGAATAGTAGTGTAAGAAATGATGCAGACCACCGTCATTTTAGGTTCAACTTACGTGACGGGAACTAATTTTTCCTTTAAAAAAATTCGTCAGTAAATTGCAACAAACTGTCAGTAAATTGCAACAACACATACATACATACATAATTCACGCCTATATCCCCGAAGGGGTAGGCAGAGGTGAACTAGCACCCACGCTTCGCCAATTATGCTAGGTCCCATGTAATAGGTGGCGAGCCTATTGCCATTTATCGGGCACAAAAGTCGCAGTACTTTGCTAGGTGGTAGGTATAAGAAGAACGCTGCTGCCCATTCATCATTGATTTATCCTTAGTCGCCTTGTACGACACCCTCGGGAGAAATTTGGGATGGTGACAATTGTATTCTACTCTGCCGTCACCACACGGACGCAATAAATTGCAACAAACTGTGAGTAAGCAACAAACTGCTGTCAGAAGGGGTAATCATACTTGTTAAGGTATGAATATTCTGTCTGTATTCTTCTCTTATGCCACCTAGCAATATACTGCGATTTCCGTGCCCGATAAATGGCAATAGACTGGTCACCTATTACATGGGACCTAACTAATCTAATTTGCGAAACGTGAATGTTAGTTCACCTTTGCCTACCCCTTCGGGGATATAGGCGTGATTTATGTATGTAAGATACGATTTCTGTTGCTTTGGTCTACTCGTCACTCTCACACTTTGCTATTATTCTCAATGAGTGAGAGAAACGGTAGACCAAAGCAATTTAAATCGGTTTATGTACCCTTAAGGCTAACCCTCCGGCTCAGCATTACATCACCTGCATTGGTCCTTCAAATGGTAGTAGTTTAAAGTTTTTAACTATATCTGTGTTTTTAACGCAGGTTTGGGTAAGATCGTATGCGTCCCAATACAAAAGGGTCTCATTAATTGAATATCGCAGAACGGAGGAACGAAAATATCCTTCTTTTATTGCGTCGTAGCAGTTGTTATTATCGTAGCAGTGTGTAGTGTGTACTACGATAATAACTAGTGCTACGGTGCTACCTGCCTTTCTGGTCATTCAGACTAGTTTCTGGTGACAAGAGATATTGCAATAACGCATCCGATATTATTGACTGGTCTGTTTGAGCGACGCTTGGGATTTAGAATTATAACAACAGTAAACCCATTAAAAAACTTCAAAGCGATTTGTCGATAAATAGGAACAAATGACTAACGGGGAAAATCGACAATCATCAATACCTAGTTTTATTTTTCCCGCTGTTTCCAACTACCTACTATTGCTTAAGTATATCAAAATTATCCTTGTAAAAAAACAAATACATTTTATTTCTGTAATAAATAGCTGTAGGCACAAACTCTGGTACCATTTTGGCTGGTCTCCTCTGGGAATGTGGGGTGTTATAATTATAAAAGACTTCAATAATATGTTTACTACCCCCAAGCATACCTAAATAGAAGTAAAACATATTCCAAGGGTAAACCTAAAAAAGATATCTAGCTGCCATACCTACACAAACTACGGACTCACTTGCCTAATACGACAAAGTAGTTTTTACACCATAAAACAAATCCCTTCTCAAACACAAAAGAGGAACAACTCAAAATTGCATTCCCCCAACAGTAAATCTTACTACTATAAACTTAGAACACAAAATTTTTTTCAAAATATTTATCGAATTGCCTCTTTCTTTCTCGCGTCAAACCCATACTTAATAATAATTAAAAGAAGAAAAAACACAACTTTTTCAATAGAGTACCGCTCCCGACACGAGTTGAAACACCAACAAAAAACGGTCTCGAACAAAAAGTTCGTGGAAGTTCGCTTGCGAGGCGTCCGCGCAGATGCATGTCCCGCCTTAGGGCGGGCCGACGCGACCCGCCCCCCGCCCTTCGGAGGCCCTTCGGCTACTCACTAAGAAAACTTGAGAATCTTGCTTTTTAACTTGTTAGTAATAGTACTGTTATAATTGAATGCTTCGGTAATTAAATGTGGATAGGAAGGTTCTTCACTATTAGTCATTTTGTTTGCAGTAATTAGTTGGATTGTTTTGTTACCCGTTTACTTATAACTTGAGAAGGTTTCATTTTAACATGTTGGTATCGACTGACTGTTTTAAAATGGATACAGGCTTTCGGTAATTAAGTGTACATAGAAAGGTACTCACTATTACTCACTTTATTTGTAGTAATTAGTTAGATTGTTTTGTTATCCGTTTATTGCTAACTTGACAAGGATGCTTTTTAATTTGAGTTGGGTGCTGTTATAAAATTAATTACACGTTTCCCGTAATTGAGTGTGCATAGATAGGTACTTCACTATTAGTCATTTAGTTTGCAGTAATTAGTAAATTGTTTTAGTTATCTGTTTATTGTAAAATTACATACATACATACATAAATCACGCCTATATCCCCGGAGGGGTAGGCAGAGGTGAACTAGCACTCACGTTTCGCCAGTTATGTTAGGTCCCATGTAATAGGTGGCGAGCCTATTGCCATTTATCGGGCTCAAAAGTCGCAGAAGGTACCTACATAGCTAGATGGTATAAGAGGAACGCTGCTGCCCATTCGTCATCACTGATTTATCCTTAGTCGCCTTTTACGACACCCACGGGAGAGACTTGGGGTGGTGACAATTGTATTCTTCTCTGCCGTCACCACACGGCCAGGTAAAATTGATGTTACTTTTTTGTAAAATTGATGTTACTTTTTAAGTAGTTAGTACTACTGGATGTTTTAAACTGGATATATACTCTTTCGGTAATACCATGGATAGGGAGATACTTCGCTATTAGTCACTTTGTTTACAGTAATTAATCAGATTCTCTTGTTATCTGTTACTGCTAACTTGAGAAGGTTGCTTTATAATTTGTTAGTGGGTAGGTACTGTTATAAAATTAAACCAGGCTTTCGGTAATCAAGTCTGGTAGCTAGATACTCCGCAATTAGTCACATGCAGTAAATATCTACCTAATTAGTACATACATACATAAATCACGCCTATATCCCCGAAGGGGTAGGCAGAGGTGGACAAGCACCCACGTTTCGCCAATTATGTTAGGTCTCATGTGGCGAGCCTATTGCCATTAATCGGGCTCAAAAGTCGCAGTACATTGCTAGGGTGATAAGTGGTGGTATAAGAGGAACCCTGCTGCCCTATTATCATCACTGATTTATCCTTAGTCGCCTTGTACGACACTTACGGGAGAGATTTGGGGTGGTGACAATTATATTCTACTCTGCCGTCACCGCACCTAATTAGATTCTTTATTTATCCTAGTAGGTAGGTATAATAGAATATTATAGGTTACTAATATCGATAAAACAAAGAAAGCCTCAGAGTATTTGACGCCCGAGCAGAACGCAAGGGCGATATATGCGATCGAGGTTTTATTTTTTACCGCTCGATGTAAGATCATAGTTTTATGTCACCTCCTGGCCAAAAAGTGGGCCAAAAACTTCCTAGTCAGGGGGTGTTCTTACCTCGGGCGGTAAAAAAGAAAGCCTCAGGTCGCATATTACCTAAACGCCCTTGCTTTCAGTCACATAAGTGCTTGCGATCTGAGACATTACTCTGTTTTACCGCCCTTGGTAATAAAAGTAGGTACTTATCCGATTGATGGCTGTTAAGCATACTTCTATTTGGGTAGGTAGGAAGGTAGATTCTTTATTCCTGTTAAAAGCTGTCATTATCGATGCCCCGCTAATTGTTCCTGCTCATGTACAGTCATGCACGTCTATCTACCACAAATGTCAAATTTTCTCAATCGACTTCCTGCTTTACTTCCAACAAGTTAAGGTTGACAATCGCTTGAAGAAATTTGTCATTTATGGGTAGTCTGAACTTCTGAAGTCAACAGCACGTCAATCTTCCACAAAATGTCAAATTTTCTCAATCGACTTCCTGCTTTACTTCCAACAAGTTAAGGTTGACAATTGATTCAAGAAATTTTGTCTTTTTTGGGTAGTTTGAAGTGTCGTTGACCGTAGTACCTATTAAGGGTAGTGTCCGGAGATTTGCCTCCGTGGGCGCTGTACAGACGACAGAAAATAAGTTACGCATACTAGTACAAAAAGAGGAGCTCGCTAGCGAAGGGCTTAGCGCGCTTGGCCTGCGATTGCGTAAACTAAGCAATGTCGCTAAGGACGGTCATTGGATGGGTGACCATACATTTATTATCTCGAGTTCCATCGTGCGTTATGTGATGGCCCAATCACCCTATATTTTTCCATCCATAGTTAAGGCCCGTGCCCCAGCAGTGGAAACATTAAAAGGGCTGGTGATGATGATGATGATGATGACACTTGTACAAATTTTTCTAACCGTTCAAATAAAAATCATTGCCGTGTGGTGACGACAGAGCAGAAGAGTACAATTATTGTCACCACCCCCATCTCTCTCGTGGGTGGTGTCGTAGGTACAAGGGTATAAAGGGTAAGCACAGCGATGAGTAATGGGCAGCATTCCTCTTGTAGCACCTAGCCGATAGATGGCAATAGGCTCGTCACCTATAGCATAGGACCTAATTCAATTGACGGAAGTGGGTGTTAATTCACCTCTGCCTACCCCTACAGATATAGGCGTGATTTATGCATGTATAAAATCAAAATAATACATAGGTACGCACATTTCGTTCGAGTCTGGTGCGAAGGATAAGCCTGCGGGGTGCGCAAAACTTTTTGACGAATACTCAAAGCATACAACCAAACACCTTCAATTGGACATAGACAAGCAGTAAAGAACCAACAAGTAGTTTTGCTATATTGCGAATAAGTAGTTGTCGAATAATAATAGGAATGTTTGCGCCTAGGCAAGAATGATTGAAACTTTTCTTGGGTCCGTTTTAATTTGATATAATAAATTATAATAGTTGCCATTATCAATATATATATATACAATCAACATACCTACATGCATTAAATCACGCCCATTGATCCCCAAGGTAGGCAAGGGTGACCTAACACCCACGTTACGTCAATTATGTTAGGTCCCATGTAATAGGTGGCGAGCCTATTGCCATTTATCGGGCACATAAAAACGCAGTATATTGCTAGGTGGTATAAGAGGAATGCTGCTGCCCATTACTTATCACTGTCTTTACCCTTACCCCCGAATACAGAAACGCTATTCAAAGTTTAAGTCCCGCTTATCATTTAAGTATTGTCAAAATTGACGTTTTTCCATACAAATTCTGACAGGTAGTGTCCACTTAACTTTTTAAGCAGTCCCCTAAATTTGAGTAGCGTTTCTGTATTCGGGGGTTAGTCGCCTTGTTGGACCCGCGGGAGAGATTGGGAAGGTGATAATTGTATTCTGCTCTGCATCACCACACGCTCGGTCACCACACGGCGGCACTTTAACAAATTGGTGTATTTTTCTCTCATTCATCGGTGAACCTCGCAATGGAAATGAGATCGCTGTGAAACTAGATACCTATGCTAGGTATTCGCGCGCATTTTTCACGCGGTCCGTTACAATAAAAAGGGTAATTATCATTTGCGTGACGGAGTTCCTGTTATATAATTCTTAAGGTCCATCCACACCAAGTCAATTGTTTTTTGGAGCAACATTTTGTAACACTGTCTGGCATGTGGTGACTGCAAAGCAGAATACAATTGTCAGTTAAGACCGATAGATGGCATTAGGGTCGTCTCCTATTACATGGGGCTTTTATTACCTACCTAGTTGGTGAAACGTAGTTCTTTATTCACCTCAGCCTTAACCTTTCAGGGATTTATGTATGTTACGTATAACGTTAAAAACTTTCAATTAATTTTGCAACATTTCTTCTTTATTTGTTATTTGGTTTTATTGACTCGCTAAAATTACCTATTTACCAATTAGTAACTTTGGTGTGGATGCACCATTAGGATTATATTTTCTCAGAATAAAAAGTCCGTAACTGCTAATAAATTATGTCGTACTATGTGCAGTCCCCAAGAAAAAGTCAAAATGTCTTTGTTTTTGCGCGGGTCGCGTGTTTGCCACATCATTAGCACACCGTACTTTTAACGACGTGCCGCGTTAATGCATTTTGTGTTAACGTTAGTTAGTTAACCACAGATATATCAATTGTGTAGTTAACACACCCATATCTACCTACCGCTGTGCCTACTCTGTGGTTTCATTTCCAATTTGTATCTTTTTTGTATAATTTACCCTAAACAAAGCAACTGATTTAAATATCCGACGAAAGCGTTGATTCTGTATACAAAAAGTAGTACGTAAGAATCGTACCAAGTGGAAAGAAGTACCTAATCTCTGCTTACCTTTGTCGGAGAAAATCGTGATATACCTAGTACCTTAGTAGGTAAGTACCTAGTCTACTTTAAAGTAGTATCTATTATATTATTAAACCTACGTAAATACATAAATTTAGGTAACTAGGTAAGTATACCTCAGTGAAAAATCCCAGTAGGTAACATTAGTTAGTCTTATTTGAATAAATACATATATACATACATACGTCACGCCTTTCTCCCACAGGGGTAGGCAGAGATCACTTCCTTCCACTTGGTGCGATCCTTCCATACTTCTCTCGCTTCATCCAATCTCATCAATCTCTTCATGCATGCCCGTCGGTTTCGGGTACTCTTGGCCTGGCCCTTTTTCAATAGACTGACTTAGGTAAATAAGTGTATGTGATAAAATTGGGGATAACAAAGGCATGGCAGTTGTGGGCGGTGCAGTATGATCTCTTCCATTCATATCGGCCACACGTCATCGAGTCATCCACACCGTTTTTTTATCAATCACACCAGGGGGGCTACCGCCTAACTCGATTGCTGATGATAGCTATATTGCAATGCACTGCTTACGGCTATAGCAGCCATCCTGAATTTTTAGGCGGCATGGATTTTGTGCCAAATTCATACAAAATCATTCGGTGATCATTCGTTCAAAGCTATCGCTAATAGTTTAGGTACATTTAGTGCGAAATGACAGCATGACGTCATAAACTATAGCTTTTGCTTTAGCAATCGAGTTAGGCGGTAGGCCCCCTGAATGTACTACAGTTATAGGCCTACCTAGCACGTACTGGACGTGGACAATATGTCTTTCCACCACTTGACAGTGTTTTGACTCGGTATTTAGTGTGAATTAGTGCGAGAAAAATCCAAATCTCTTCCCCGAGGAGATTTTATCAACGTCCTGTGCTACGGGGGCAGTAATGAATGAATGTGCAGAAAAGTGATGAAAAGGACCGAAAGGACCGTGCCAGGAGACGGAAAAGGAAAGAAGGTGGACTGGCAGAATGCTGGTGTGATAGCAATCCAATCCAATCCAAAATGCTTTTATTGGCTTAGGTTACCAGTCGGTCGACTGCCTGACCCCAAAACTCTTGGTTATGTTTAGGCTAATTGCCGCCAATACCTACTCAATATGTTTAACTGCACGCAAACAGAGAAGAGAAGGGGACGCCTTTTGTTGCCGAATCAGGCATATTTAATTTTTATTTAACACCACAATGCAAGGTGATTTTTGTGATGCCCAAAGAGGGTTGGTGTCAGGCAGGCGGCCGGCTGTAAAACGTAACCTTGAGCGGTATGGATTGGAATGTTGTCGTTCCAATTACTCTCTCCGTTCATCGGTCTCTTGACATGGTCTGTTACGTCTGTTTTCTATATATTAATTACGATTACCTTTCCGATGTGATAGATGATATGAATCAAAAGGGAGTGGATGGCTTGATGACATCTGGCCGATATGAATGGAAGAGGAAACATACTGCGCCGACTTCAGATAGACTTGGAACAGGGCAGGGAGAATAAGATAGAAGGTGATTTTTGTGGTATAGGTACCTACACCGGGCAACCTCCCTCTCTTAGTCGACTAATAAGAGGTGAATCGCCATTGGCAGATTCTGTGTCATTTTTCGCTCCCGTAGGCCAGCATGGAAACTTTCTTCTATTTTAATTGACTATTCAAGGTAAGTAATCAATACCTTATCTATGTACACTGTCTATTTATTTATATTCCCCAGATAACGCTATAGCTATTTTCTATGCAACCTACAAGAAAAAAACTCATGAGAGTATTTAGTCAAATACCATGCTGTGCGAGCGAGACGGCAAATCCCTTCGTGGCATTCCCAAGGAGTACAAGACAAGGAGGGAATGTGGGGCGCCGTCCGTGGGCGTGGTCCCCGCTCTAATAGCGGCGCACGATACCACCTTGCGTTTATGATGCCTTGGTACTTCGATGTCATTGATACCTGTTGACGTGGGCGAGAGTTTATTTTTAATTGTCAGTTAGCTAATGGATGTTTTAATTTGTTTTTGGATCTATCTAATGACGTTGTGAGATTGGTGCTTTTAGCGACTGATTTTAAAAATGATTTTACATATTGTTTGGAATTTTTTTATGGGAAGTTAAATTTTATGGGGAGAAATTACTAATGGGGAGCTTAAGCAGTAGTAGGTGTTTATCATTTACACAAAAGATCGTTAAATGCATATTAAGGCAGATTAATTAAAGCAAACAATATACTATAATTAAAAACCACATGAATGTGTTACTACGATAAGGTTAATTTTAACTAAATTAGGTATCGTTAATATTCATAGGGACGCTTGAGAAAGTGAAAATGAAATACAGTTTATTAAGTATTAATCAAATAAGATAATATTGTCATTTCTTAATTTTAGTTGTGTAGTTACTACGATCAATATGAAACACAGGATCTTTCTAGCTCAGGCATATTGCTAGATTTTTACTTAAGTAGGTATATTAATAATAATAACTATTGTTAAGTTCTAGCGTGGTTCTAGGTTCGAATTTTGTTAATAAAGATTTATTGTGTATATAAAAAAACATATTGCGCAGTTTCCTTCCACGGTCACACATATTAAGTAATGTTTTTTTTTGCGTTCGTAGGTAATTATTAGTAAACCTATAGAAGTTTGTAACCAGGTTTTTTTTCTATAAAAATGCTATGCTACGTACGGTCTATATTTTGTAAAGATTGAAATCAATTATGTAGGTACCAAATGAAAACTGTCGTCAATGTCTTTGGATGCGTCTTATTTTTTTTATTATCAGTTAAAGTAAAATTCGATTTCGTCAGCCCCCGATTGTTAAAGATTGTTATAACTCTCTGCTGCTGACTAAACCCTTAAAGCCCACTATCTGATCACACACTTTTAGTTAAAAATTTGTAATAATAGGGTCAATTCTGACATGATTCTCTAAACTTAAAACTTAAATTTAATATCAGTCTCTCCTCTTCATTCTGTATTGCGAATGAAAGAGAAACACTGTTGTCAAATTAATCTTAGGTTTAGAGAACCATTGTAAGAATCGACCCTACTGTCTCTATATTAGAGTACTTTATATTGGAATTCGACATAAATAGCCACACCGCAAGAAAAATTAAAACTACTAAGTTGTTGTCTTATATTTGCCCGAGCACTACACATTTGAAATAATAGTTATTTATACAAAGATTTTGGTGGTTAGAAAAAGAATTTCAAAAAATTATGATCTTGAGGCGGGAATCGAACCCGCGTCCGCTGCTATCCGGGCAGGTGCCTGACCGCTCGGTCACCCAAGATACCAAAATCTTTGTACTAATTTTTCTATCATTTATTTAATGTTAACATTAAAATCGATTAATAGTTATTTGTTAACGAGAGTGCAAAGTTGCTTTTTAACCACGTGTCCAATTTTGATGCCCGATCAAGCGAAGGAATCCAAAGAGCACGAGTTGAAAAATCTTTGCACTCGAGTGCAATATGTAACTTTTCATCCCCCTTCAGCGAGGAAATTACTAAATGCAAAAAAAAATACAATCACAATATTAGCAGTTTCAGTCAATCTGTTTTTATCCAGACACTTCCACACTGATCATCATAGACACACACACCCAAGCATCCACCCATACACACCCACGACATCCACCCAGAGACACCCAAAACATCCACCTAACACCCATAACACCCACCCATCCACCCAAACCACCACAGCATCCACCCAGACACACCCACCCATCCCCACGGACACACCCGCAACATCCACCCTGACACACCCACAACATTCACTAAGACACACTCACAACATTCACCCAGACACACCCAAAATATTCAGCCAGACACCCACAATATCCACCCAGACACACCCACAACATCCACCCAGACACACCCACAACACCCACCCATCCTTCCAGACACACCCACAACATCCACCCAGACACACCCACAACACACATCCATTCACCAAGACACACCCACCACAATATTATATTCTTGAACCCAAAGAGGGTTGTTGTGATTGGTGTCATGGCCGGCTGTAATACCTACCTAAGCCAAAACCTTCAGCAGTATGGATTGGAATGTTGTCATCCCAATCACTCTCTCCGTTCATCGGTCTTTTGATTTGGTCCATCCCGTCTCTTTTCTAGACATGCATTCGTAACTAGCACCTTTACGGTGTGATGGATGATATGAATCAGGGAGTGGATGGCCTTGATGACGTCTGGCCGATATGAATGGAAGAGGAAACATACTGCGCCCACCCCAGATAGACTGGGAACAGGGCAGGAAGAAGAAGATGGGTCAAAATCACGCATTAATGGATTATGGCTTATTTCACTCTTCGATACCATTCTAGTGATTATCCTAATATAATATCAATATCTGGAAAACCGTTTTATAAAATTCCTCTTACAGTCCATAAAATACAACTAATCCAAATACTTAAATCCACCATAACTTTGGGCAAGAATCTAATCTCACACCGTTGTCCGCTCCGTCGTGCTCTCGTCGCATTGAGATTACTCGATGACCTAACCCATACCCAAACAAAGCCACGTGGCTCATGTACGGACGCGTGTGTGAATAACAAGCAGCCAAATCGATGATTCCAGACTTGCGCGCCACCGTCCCACGTGGTCGCCAATAGATGGCAGCAGCTACCGCGCATGCGTAGAATTATTGACCGCGCACACACCAACAAGAGCTGCGTAGTACAACATAAATCATATGTTTGCCGGCCTCACTACGGGCGTCGAGTTGCGTGCAATGACGCAAGTAGGGCCAAGACAGAGCATTTTACGTCTTAGCTGTTTGAACAGTAAGCAGAGATTCGTTTGTGTCAAGTAGAGAATGGTTGTTATCGTCAATTACGCTCGTCCGACTTTATCTAGCGTGTTGTCATTGAGGTGATGCGCAACTCTGTGGCGTCTGTCGGTTCCGACAAGCTATTATGATTGCATTTAATTGATTGGACGGTAGCCCCGATATGGTAATCGCATTCCATTCGTGCGGTAAATGAATTAGCATACGGTAATAGCATCGATAGATTCATGGGCAATGAAACTTCTATCAATAATGACGGTGAGTTTATGGATGTATGGCTATGAATAGTATGATAAACTGTTAATCTAAAAACAGCATTTCTCAATTAAATTAAGGGAGTTATGTATGTATGTATATGTACTTTCAATTTTTAAATTATATAATATCCGTGAAAAAAATTAATTGAGGGACCTCTTGAAACCGATTATTAGTGATTTAAATTCGTTTCACCAAGAATTTTATTGACTGATCCTCGCGGTTTCACTTAATAACCTTCTCTTAATTAGCACTCTTTATTAGATTCATTAATTTTGCTGGACGGTTTTGAATATACTTCGCTGAAAATGATCAATTGCCTACTCACACTTCTCGATTACTATTCATTTCAGTTCTCTTATATATGTGTAAGAATTTGAAAAGGAGACGAAGAGACGTAGGTGAGTTCTGTAGAATTCAACCAATTGTTTATTTTTACAACAGCTTTGTTTCAGTACAAAGCGTTCACATTGGTAATTCTACACATCTTTACTCAGTTTCGCTTGTCTCGTCTGCAGTACAATGGGACCCCGAGGCCGAGGGAGGGTTGAGAGGAGCAGAGATTCGCAGTGCCTAAATTGACTAATTGCCATGCATGAAATGTGTAGATTGCAGGCGTTTTGATTAGTTAAGCTCTGCAAACTGATTACATAAGGCTGTTTGCTAACAATTCTTGATTCAAATTAATGAATTGTTGCTTTTGCGAATAGTAATTTATTATTTGACTCTCACTATATTGCACCCTTTTTTTTTTTTTTTTGACGGAGTGGAATGCATTTACGCACCGTATCGGCCGCTAGGCACTATATTGCACCCTATTAACAACCGAAACTGTAAAGTAGTAAATACATAATCACAAGCAAAGATTTCATTGTCGTACATCAAGAATTAGACGTACATCAGCCTGCCGGTCCGACTTAATACAAACAAAAAGGCATAAGACTTAAAGACACAAATCTAACAGGACAGGAAACAAGTATATTAAAGCTCTAAAAAGTACTTCTAAAAATGTTGCCAAACAGTACCCACGCAAGAACGGAACAGACGTAGGCGCATTATCTTTTCATATAAATCACCATGACAAAGCAAGAATACACTAACCGAGTAACAACTTCACCAGACAAGTGGACTTAGGTTGGCTACGCGTTTAAATTTTATATAGTCTCCAACGATCATGGATGTTTGAATGTATGTAGCAATATAAACTGTCGAATGCTATGTGATTATTCATCGTGTATTTATTTACAAAAGTCTCCACAAACATGCGACGCGCTATAATCTGCATTGGAAACAATAAAAACAACAAATTGAATATCTTAAATATCATAAAATTAAGTTGCTTTTAATAATTTGTCATCATCATTACCATCATCATCTGTTTCTAGTTCATCTATGGTCAGCGGAGGAAGATGTTTTCTATTTTATTCATATAGTTCATATGTCATTAAGCCATCCTTTTGATTCATATCATCCATCACACCACAGGTCTTTTTTATCACAGTGATAAAAAATACCATGTATAGAGACCGATAAATGAAGAGTAAATGGGATGATAACATTTCAAACGATGTGTACTATATTAGAATTTTGTTATCTCAATCACAGGCACGATGATTTTCTTTTAAACTAAAGAAACCCAAAATTAACCATTTTTGGGTAATTTTGGGCTTAAAAATAAAAAAAATACATAGATCAATAAAAAAATATACTATTCATCTTATTTATTCGTCTTTCTTTTAGAGCAACTGTTATTTAATAATACATTATGATACGAGTATGCAACGTTGGTCATTAAATATGAGGCATTATATAAGTAAAGACGGTAAAGAAGCTGAGTGTGTAATGATTAATGGCATACGAGTTGCATACGACGTTTTTCAACACAATTGCGAGGAAAAACAAACTTGTATTGTTATTATCTTTACCAAAATTACCAAATAATTACGGAAAATGGCGCCTACAAGTTTGGTTGTTGTTCTTTTTTAATTCTCCTTATTACTAGGGATGGCAAAGGGAACCAGCACAAACAGCCTCATCTGATGTAGTCTACTTTCTTCAGTAGTCATCGCATTATTACGCGGATGTATCACGTTTTAATGCATTTTGGGAGAGTTTGGTGGCAAATTTACACTAACAGCTATTGATGGAGACTGACGAGGTAGATCGACCACGAAAATGCTCATCGCCTTTCTCATCACATGAACTTTTGTTTCACTAAATCTTTTAACACAAAACTACACATTTTTTAACAGTAAACATCACTCTGACACAATATTAATTTAATAAAACAAATGTGACGACTTTCAAAAGGCACAGAAAAGCCGGATGTGCATCCGAAGCAGCAGCAAAATAAAACATAAAATAAATACTGTTTTTGATTACGATAGTTAAGTTAATTTATGTTTATAAACATGGAATAAAATGTTTATTTATCATCTTAACTCTAAAATAATTTAATATTCGTAAAAATATTCAATGTCCATAGACAAATTCAATAAGCATAAACTTTGGAATGTTTGGCGCGTTTCAATGGTCAGATTCTTTTCATTAATTTAAAAAAAATTTCAGAGTGGATTTTGTGCAATGAAAGTGGTGTTATTTTGGTGCTTAATGATCGGTGTTGTCGTAAAATTATGAGGAATTATTGGAAATAAGTCTCGTGATGTGTTTGTTGTTGAAAATTTTATAGTGGTTTTCACCACCTCATCAGTCGCCATCATGAACTCTGTTACCATTAATTCGCGCCGAACACTCCCTAGATGCGTTAAATGTGTGACATTCCTCTTTTCACGTAAAAAATATTTCATTTTTATTCATTTGGCATTTTGGCTGTATGGGCTAGACCCTATGCATCCCTAAAAATATAGGGAGAATTTACCAAAAAAAAAAGAATTAAAAATATACCATTACGCACTAGTACGTAATATGCTACATAATATGCTGCATTATGAACCTAAAAACGGTGTAATAATAAGAGTCCATTTACGAGCAATTGTGTTGAAAATACTGATTACAACAAACTTCAACTTCCGAAATCGCATGTCCATGGCAACTTCCATGGTTTCCCCCATGGCTGCTATTCTTTATTGCTAGAAAGTTGCCGTCTGCAAAGTTTGAGTGGAGTTTGCGAAATTTACAATATTTATGGCACTTTGAAATACAAAGTTGGTGGCAGTTAACTTAGCCCGCTTAAATTATGCTTAAAACGGAATATACATAGTGTTCGCTCCGCGACGTTAGAGGATGGCTAGAACGCAGCGCCTTTTCCATTGTATGTGACAGTGACAGACAAGTGACATTTGACGCAACTTACTTCGCAACGAACTTCATAACTGGTCTGTCGGTTTTTTTAGAAAAATCCTTTGCTTTGGTGCTTTGGTTTCCGTGTATGCGCATTAATAGTAGATTTTCCATCAAGTGCACAAAACGAATCATTTTTGTCCGAGACGAAGGCGAGGGCTGATAGTAATGTCGAGGATAAAAATGGTTTTGTGGACGAGTTAGAAACTCTGCTTTTCACTTCGATTGCGAGGAAATAAAACTAGTTAATCATAACATTTCTTAAAATTCACACTAAAATTAGTACAGTTTTGAATAATCCCATTGATATCAGGCTTGGGCTGCAGACCTATACAGCCAATATTAAATTAATTTTGTAATAATAATTTTCTTAAATATATTCATAACCTACCGTACCTACTTGAATTAAAATTTTAATATATTTTATGTCTTAAAAAACACATTAGGCAAATAAATTTAAGTAAATATTAAAAAAAAAAACAATTATTATCTCTGAATTATCTCTGAATTTCTTATTGTTTGGTTGCAAGGCTCATTTTCTTTGCCTTAATATAGACACATTTATGAGTTAACGTTAATTCTCTAGAGCACAAAATTCGATTTTGTGCAGCCTATATCCTGCTCAAATAAGCACTTTCAGAGCATGAGAAGTGAAAAAGTGGTTTTTCTATAAATTTAAACGTCAGTTCATAATATAATACATACATACATATATCACGCCTTTCTCCCTCAGGGGTAGGCAGTGATAATTTCTTTCCACTTTCCACAATCCTTACTTCTTTCGCTTCGTCCAATCTTATTTATGTCTTCATGCATATCCGTCGGTTTCTCCTGATACTCTTGACTTGTCGGTACTTTTGACCTGGGCCTTTTTTAATAGACTTTCAATTTGATTTTAATTGAAAGATCAGCCTAGGAATTCCCTTTACCATTTCTCCGTTCACTTACTTTTACACTTTACTATACTTTTTTCATCTCACCATCTCGGAAAAAGCGTTTTTGCTCTTCGATATCTGAGTGCAAAGAGTGTTTTTATCCTCTAGAGGTTAAAGTAAATTTGAATTTAGAACATCGTGTGCAATGAGTTTGTGAATTCAAAACATCGTTATACATATTTATTTCTACCTCCATGGTGCCGAAATTGTCATACAACCTATTTTAATTTGTTTAAAACTCAGACTCGGAACCTTCTTGGTGTACTTTTTTTGTAATTTGCTTTGCGCGCGCCATTTTCTTTTCACGTCACAAATTTGTTAAAACCTAGGAGTTCCGTGACGGTCAATCAGCTTGGCGTCAATCTTGCTTTAAACATTTTGATCGTCTACAACGCTTGCTGGATGCTTGAGTCAAGCATTTAAAAGCTTTTTAGGTCTGTTTGATTTGTTTACGCTAGCAACGGAACAAAAACATACAGAAAATCAACGTGCTTGACTCAAGCTGATTGACCGTCTCGGAACTCCATTAGGGACGGTAATTTTTATTAGGGACTTACAGGTGTGTCTGGATGAATGTTGCGGGTGTGGCTGGGTGGATGGGTGGCTGTTGGAGGTGTGTCTGGGTGAATGGGTGTTTTGAGGGTGTGTCTAGGTGAATGGGTGTTTTGTTGGTGTGTCTGAGTGAATGGGTTTTTGTAGGTGTGTCTGAATGGATGGGTGAGTATTGTGGGTGTTTCTGGGTGATTGGGTTTTTTTTGGGTGTGATTAGGTGTTTTGTGGGTGTTTCTGGGTGATTGAGTGTTTTTTGGGTGTGATTGGGTGTTTTGTAGGTGTTTCTGGGTTAATCGGTGTTTTGTGGGTGTTTCTGGGTGAATGGGTGTTTTGTGGGTGTTTCTGGGTGAATGGGTGTTTTGTGGGTGTTTCTGGGTGAATGGGTGTTTTGTGGAGTTTTCTGGGTGAATGGGTGTTTTGTGGGTGTTTCTGGGTGAATGGGTGGTTTTTGGGTGTGTCTGAGTGGATGGGTGTGAATGTTGTGGGTGTTTCTGGGTGGGTGTTGAGAGTGTGTTTGGGTTAATGGGAGGGTGTTGTGGAAGTTTCTGGGTGAAAACAGAAACTGTTGTGATTGTATTTTTTTTTTGTATTTTGCAATTTCCTCGTTGGGGGGGATGAGAAGTTACGTGTTGCACTCGAGTGCAAAGATTTTTCACCTTGTGCTCTTTTGATTCCCTCGCTATCGCTCAGGATTCTAATTTTTGAATCACTCGTTACGCTCGTGATTCAATTTTAGAATCCTTCGCTAGCTCGGTCATCAAAATTGAGCACGCGGTTAAAAAACAACTTTGCACTCACGTACAACAAATAACTATTGTCATTCTCCTTTCATTCATATTCTTTTGCATTCTCGTGACTAAACCCATTCTCAATTATTGTCATTACGTTTTCTTTCAAACCACACCTTTCTCTTATCTCTTATCACATTGTTGTACAATCGATCGCAGCCTATAATACAATCTTAGTTTATAATGAATTGTTAACCTTAGCCATAAATTAAATTAAAAATGTAATCTTGTTATTGAAGAGTGGTTCCTTCTAGTACGGTATTTGCCACTTAATAGAGACCAACTCGTATTAATAGATAATATTTGTAAACTGTGGTATTGAAATAAACATTATTTTTTCGACATCGGGATGAAGGCCGGCACGTAACCTTCAAGGACCGATGAACGTGGGGACGCACCCCACTTCGCCCTTTGATCTTACACATAGTGATAAAGTAGGTACTGCATCTCGGAGTATCTATTTGAAGAAAAATTATAGTATAATCTAGATGGATTTTTCAGAACTGAAAATAAAATAATTTCATTATATAATATAAAACGCATAATAAAATAAGTAGAGGAACTTGTTGATGCTATGACAAGCGCGAACTGGCGGTCGCGGAAGGTAAGACTAAGTTAGACTTAGCTTACGCGAAGACTAGCAGGGATGGATGCAGGGAGCACCCATATGAAACCTACATATGGGTGCTCCCTGCATCCATCCCTGCCGTTACTAGCATGCCAACTAACTAGGCATCTCCATAATTGCAGCCATCTATCGAGTAGGTAAGATCATAGAACTTGGGGCCTACCGCCTAACTCGATTGCTAAAGCAAAAGCTATAGTTTATGACGTCATGCTGTTATTTCGCACCAATTGTACCTAAACTATAAGCGATAACTTTGAACGAATGATCACCGAATGATTTTGTATGAATTTGGCACAAAATCCGTGCCACCTAAAAATTTAGGATTGCAATATAGCTATCATCAGCAATCGAATTAGGCGGTAGGCCCCCTGATTATGATTATGATTATACATAATTTATTATCCTAGTCATCAAATAAATAGTTATTGAATGAATGTCCCAGTATTTAGTATGTAGATTTACAATGCGTAAAGTATTCAAAAGAATCTTCAAAGAAAGCCAATGGCTAATGAATAAAAGTCTATTAATTATCAACAACGTAATTCTATGCTGGCGTTTACGAAGAAAGAGCCGCGCTTTCTTAGTCTTTGCTCAAAGAAAAAGGCCCGCTGTCCCACTAATTAACGACGCGTCAAATGCTCAATCGGAACTGGTGACAAATACCAGGACCGCATAGCGTACTAGGAGCTCTCGATAACTGTCGCGAGCGGCGACAACTGGCGCGCCGACTGGGGGAAACTGCTATGTACAACTTGGTTCTCGTTCCTTTTTTATGAGACATTATTATTGCGTTCGCTACCCACCGGTGGCTTTGAATTCTTTTTTACTTTACTCAGACTTTGATTCTTTTTTGTTTTATTAATTTTCTCGATTTAGGGTGAGTACAAGGCAACTGTTTTAACAACATTCATTTATAATTTACGTATGTAGGTAGGTAGTAAGTTTTTACGCACATCATTAGTCATTTGGTGATTTGTGTTTCGTGGAATCCCGTGAAATTGTACTGAGAGGGGATCAGGCGCGTGTGGGCGTACTACCATTATTCTCAATGGGAGGCGTTAATTTATTGCCGCCGTATTCACGTTTATTTATTGGTCACTTTGATTAATATATAATGATGTGCCATTTAACAACAACATTAGGATGAATGCGGTGCTATTTTGTTGTTACCATCATTGTTATTTCTTTACAGCACTATTTTATCGCTACTACAACACGCTTGTTTTTAAGTTTGATGCTTAAAAACACATTGCTTTCTCGAGATAAGAGATCGTATCTTGAAAAGTTCGTTTCTAAACCCTCAAAAGACCGATAAGTAAGCAGAGGATCGTCAAGTTTAATAAAAGTTTTGTATCCACCAAAGCAAACAACAGCCAAAACTTAAAACATCTGCCGTTTTCTCAGGAACGTGCCAAGTCCCCTAATCGCCTACGAGCTCACAAAAGAGCCATGCGGTGTTTAGACAGGGACGAGTGTATGCAGGTTCATACGAGGCAGAATGGGATGGAAGAAACCGGAACATTGCCCAGGCCCGTCTCGGTTGACGGGTCCCGAACAAAATGAATGGTTCAGGAGCCGATTAAAACGCGCCGTGTCGTCGAATGAATGAAAATAATAAAAAACTAGTAATTGCGTAACACGAAGCTGCCGAGACACAAGGGAATGATGATGACAAAGAAATTGGCGGAAAAGAACACTTTGGTGATGTAAATGACTAGGGAGCTAGCTACATTCGGGACACTTTCCATTATGCGCAGTAAAGTTAAAATAAAGAAAGCGATATACATTATACATATTTATTATATATTTGGTTTCCAATCAAATTTTACAAGAATTATTTGTAGTTTACTCTTACAATGGTCTTATGATTTTGAGGCGAAATTCATTTTGGCGTTTCTTTAAACAAGAAGAGACGGAATTGCTCGAATCCTTTTAAGAGACATTGTTTTAATAAATATTGGTTAGCATTTAATTTTAATAAGCATTTGTAATCTTCTTTTATGCCACCAAAGTTTTTTACATACATACATACATACATAAATCACGCCTATATCCCCGAAGGGGTAGGCAGAGGTGAACTAGCACCCACGTTTCGCCAATTATGTTAGGTCCCATGTAATAGGTGGCGAGCCTATTGCCATTTATCGGGCACAAAAGTCGCAGTACATTGCTATTGCTAGGTGGTATAAGAGGAACGCTGCTGCCCATTCCTCATCATTGATTAATCCTTAGTCGCCTTATACGACACCCACGGGAGAGATTTGGGGTGGTGACAATTGTATTCTACTCTGCCGTCACCACACGGCCAAAGTTTTTTTACCCAACAGTTACCCCGAAAAAGTTTTTTAGCCGCCATGCAGACTGATTGACTACAGCCTAAGCACTTGGCTTGATTTGTTAAGTTTTTGAATTGGAAAGAATTGAAGTATAAGATCGTTAAGATTACCTAAGCTATCAAAGTAATGTATAACAATAGTAGCCAACAAGGAATATCTCTTATTGTTGTCTCCTAATCATGGACGATCAATCCAAAGTTATTTCATTCTTTTTATTCAATATTTTTTCTTATTGTTGCACTGTTTAGTGAACAAATAAGTATATTATTTTTATTGTTACAGGGCAGCGCATCGTCCGTTACGATACCTGTTTGTTTTACTGCCTGTCATAATATAATACATACATTAATCACGCCTATATCCCCTCAGGGGTAGGCAGAGGTGAACTAGCACCCACGTTTCGCCAATTATGTTAGGTCCCATGTAATGGTGGCGAGCCTATTGCCATTTTTCGGACACAAAAGTGGCAGTACATTGCTATTGCTAGGTGGTATAAGAGAAACGCTGCTGCCCATTCCTCATCACTGATTTATCCTTAGTCGCCTTGTACGAAACCCACGGGAGAGATTTGGGGTGGTGACAATTGTATTCTACTCTGCCGTCACCACACGGCTAATAATATAATAATTTAAATTATGTGCCATTAGCCCGCTCAACCAGCCATTACCTAAAGCATAAATAACGTCTGATTATTACCTAAGGCGTAGGCTATCACCAATGTCAGTAAGTAGGTAAACGTTAGATCTTTAAATTCGTCAGTAAACGTTAGATCTTAAAGGATGAGGGAGCTTATGGAAGGTCGCTATAATTCTTGGATTGCCTTATGTTTATAACTCCATGACCTCATACGACACCTGGGGAGGGATAGAGATGGTGACAATTGAACACTGCGTCGCCGTACCCACATTGCTTTCTGTCTCTTCTTTAAAATCATAGGCAAGCGAACATAGTATAGTATTTCGAATAAAGTATTTAAGATTTCATATTTTCCCATAATATTGGATATATCATGGGAAATAACTTCTTCAGCCATTTTATCTGAAGTAGTAGTAAAATTACAGATTTATACAATATTTTGTTATTGTAAAAGCTTCTAAAGATTAATCATATCGATTAACTTAGCACATCCATATTTCTCTAGAAATTATTTTGGAAGAAGCATAATTATGTTTGTTCTCTTATTTGCCGTGTGGTGCAGTATACACATTTTCATCACCCCCAATCTAATAATCTAGACTAAGGGTTAAACAGTTATGGGAAAAGGGCAACAACTTTCCTGTTATACCTACCTACCTAGCAATATATTGAGATGTGCGTGCCCGATATATTGCAATAGGTTAGCCCCCTATTACTTGGGGCCTAGCATTATTGGCAAAATGTTTGCATAAATACACTTCTGCCTAACCCTCTGGGGACAAAATGCGTTATTATTAATAACTAGCTGCCCCAGCATATGTTGTTATGCCATATAAATTATCCCGTTTTGATTTGGTGCTGTCATGCCCAAACACGACTTAACTCGAGCGGACCTGACTCTACCGTACCGAACGGATGAACGTCAAATGTTTGACAGGAAAGCAGTTTTTATGGGAAAAATATATGAATGAATGAATAATTTTTATTTTGCCAACACTAACACACACATACATAACAAAAACACAGGGCATTCAACACATCACAACAGTAACTACATAAATCATATTAATAAGGTATACAAGCCAAGCATTAAATTTTTATTTTATAGTGAGCATGTGTGTGTCGCAGCTGACAAAAAAGGTCACAGTTCAGTGTAACATCTGCCCGGGTTACCCAAGCAAATCACTGATTTTCAACTGCAACCTGAATGTTCTCACCTCAATGTTCCAACTCCTCGTATTTTCATGTTAACCAATGTATCTCAGATTGTTCGCCACGTAAAGAAGAAGTGAAAGAGACCGATATATTATTTAGTAAAATAAATATAAATAAGTACTTATATCAAAGTTCATATAAACACATAATTACTAATTATTCGAAGATACACATATAAATATGAATAAATTGCTAAATCTAAAGAAAAGTATGATTAATATAATATATAATATAAATGCCAAGGTAAGAGTAGGTATATACAAATAGAATTATACCACTAAATTTCCGCTACCTGCAGACGAGCTGTGTACTTATTTTCTGCCCAGCAAGTAGATGTAGCTTAAGATGTGTTTTAAAGCTAATCTTAGATTTGAATTGCCGTAATGGGGGAGGAATGTTATTCCAGCATTTTGTTGCATGGTAACGGAAACTGCCTGCGAATGCTACAGTACGATGAAAGTGATACTTAAGCGGTGCGCAAACTGCTCGTGGACCCTGATTGTTATATTTGACGGTATTAATTATCAATTTAGAATATAAGTATTCAGGATTTTTGAAATTGATAATGTCGTACATCAAGGATGCCAAATGCAATTTTCTTCGCGATTCCATGTTTAATATAGTCGCATTATTTAAGAACGGAGAGATGATATATGGTTGTTTTTACTATTTTATTCGCAATTTTTCCATATTTTCTCAAAAGACAATCCTTTCAAAACCAAAATCAGCTAAATCCGCTCAGTCGTTCTCGAGTTTTAGCGAGACAAACGCCCAGCAATTCATTTTGTATATACCTATAAGAAGATATTAGATAATTATTTTATATTAGCATTAATAATAATATGTAAGTATGTAGTATCTTATGCACTACACCGTCTAACTTTCGGTGGTAGTAATTAAAATGTAGTTAGAGTCATTGTAAACTATTGTTCCAGCTAGTGTATTAACCTAATTGTTATTCTGATTGTTAGAGTACCATAGTAGCACGATAAAACTCACACGTCATGCGAGAGTTTCGTAGGAAACATACATTAAAAAGAAATTAAGCTACGCAATAATGAATCATTAAGGGCAACAACAATTACCATAGTTTTGAAAATTACATAAGCAATTTCTTGTAAAATTAAGCTGATAATGTTCGTTGAAATTTTATTTAAGTATCTTTTCTTCACCTTATGTTAAACCAACGAATATTTTTAACAATAAAATGCTAATTATCTGAATTTTCAATTCTAAAAACTTATGCTTTCTATGTTTGAAAACTTATACTTACTAGATTTACTTACATTATTAGAGTGATAGATATGAATGTTGAGGGATTGAGAAGAAGATAAATACCGCAGACGAGATAGATGGATTGCGTGAGAAATTACATGAATGTAAATGGAGTGGATGAAAGAAAGACCATACAGCGCCGACTTCAAATGAAATGGGATAACGGCAATAGGATGATGATGATTTACTTGCATTAATTACTATACTTTGAAAAATATATACATTCGTACACTTTTTGCCTCTTCACACTTGTTTTATATTTCGCTTCTTAATTACGAAAGAGAGACAGCTCAAGAGCGTATTCAATTATTTTCTGATAAAAGAAAGTCCTAATAATATTTACTAACTATGTCATACATTTTATGTGTCTGATTTAAATAGAAGCCAAGTTTTTAAGTCTCCTCATTTGTTGAAATAAGCGATTTGTATTATAGATAACTGCTTTCATAGGAACAAATCTTTAATTTTTCAAAGTAGCACAATTGAAATATGACAAAGACGGCTACTCAAAACGACTCAAAGAGCGCCATAAAACAATCGGCTGCTGTCTCGATAAGGTGACGACATAAACAGACATGGAGAAATAATAAAAGATCTGTTTATTCCGCTCCTTCTGTTACTCATTACCGTTTCAGAATCGCGCCACCGGAGTCATGTGCTGAATATTTATAGACGCGGAGCTATTAGCATCGCTATCTGTCAACGGGAACAACACTAACTGCTAACAGCGCAGTGAGAGGCAAGCTTCTGCGCTGTTATGATCGCCTGGTACGGTGAGCGAGTGGAGTGCGGAAATATTGCGCGGGGCTGGGTTAAGGTTGTTTGGTTTTTTAGTGACTCCGCCCTACCACCACGTGGAGGTAATTACGTTTAGACAATAATGAGCCTAATAAAAGCGGACTAGGAACCAGTTGATTTGTATTGAGGTTTATGTTTTATTTACTATTTTTAGGTCAATACTATTTTCAGCGATTTCTATTTGTTAGGTTATAGTTTTACCATAGTTTAGTTGTACTAAATATACCTCTACAAATGTAGTTTATGGTAATAATTACGATTATATCTCGGGCAATTCAACATTGTAAATCGAACTTTGCTATGTATAGCAAATTTCAAATGGTTACAAAGGTAACTGCTATTCGTTGTTACTCCTGCTGTTAAATCACATAATGCGATTAAACTTTTATTAAAATTGATCACAGTATAACAATCGACGAGTAAGTTCTGAATAGCTTACTTGGCAGATCATTTGACAGTTGTAATATGAAATATATTCAATTGAACTGCCAAGTAAGCTATTCAGAGCTTATTCGTCGATTGTGAAACAGGCACTGAGAGCCGGCGATTAAACCTTTATTAAAATTGATCACTTAACAATCGACGGGTTAGTTCTGGTTAGGATACATACCTAGAATGATACGTGAAGCTATTGAAATTAAGAAACAATCAAACTTCAACAGGGATAATGGTTGGAACATACCACCTGCTTGGGACCCAATTATTAGAATAATTAAATCCCAACACCGTCCTCATAATGCCAAAAACAATGATACTGTAAGCTCCGTTTGTGTAAATCGGAACACCTTAACTATTAAATATTATGACGGTAGTTAACTATTACTTTATTGTGAGGACACCTGTCATGTCATCTTTAGTCCTCCCGTGACCACGGCCGCTGTAAAGTGATCGAAACGTCGGGTTTTAAATAAATAATATGCTAAACACCTAATTCTTATCCGTAAAAGTTATTTTATTTCAAATGTATAGTGCTCGTGAAAATATAAGAAAACATTACTTGTAATATGAAATATATGTCAATTGAACGCCAAGTAAGCTACTCAGAACTCACTTGTCGTTTAGAGTACCTACTTTAAGTTCACCAACAAGATCACTTGATGAGCAAAATAATTTTGATGCAAGATGAATTAGAAATCTTCCATCGCTTGACTGCTAACAATATTAATAATATGTAGTTACAGTTACTATTCTGTTAGGTATTGTCTTTTGGAGAATGCTAGTGTAATGGAATTCGCAAAATGATGCGCTGCTTAATCTTATATTTAAAAGTAGTGGATGACTTCTACTACCTACTTCAAGCATTCTCAATTCTCATGAAATGCCAAGTATTTCAATCTTGTAATACCTGTTTTGAAAGCTGTAAAGAAACGGTAATGAAAATTACCTCTAATAAATTTTGTTAAAAAACTAGTTCTCATATTTGTATTAATTTAATTAGTAGGTATTTTTTAACTACGCAATTGATACAAAGAGTTTAATTTGGATAGCCTTTTTGACACAAAGTAATTAAAACATTGTGATTACGTGTCTTCACAATCTAAAAACAAAAGCCGGGTGGTGGCGTTTAAATTTCAGGAATTGTTGTGAAAAACAGGCATCAGTCTAGTTTACTACCTTTCAATTTACTGACATATTTTTACATTATACCTATTTTATATCGTGCTATTTAGACAAATTATGTTGCTTGTGGTCGTCATTTGTATATTTTTTGAGGTTTTTATTGGATTGGAGGTGACAATTCAATCTGTCAGGGTCCAGAACTAAACCACTGTTAAATGCGATTGAAAATTTAGCACTCAGAAAAATATTGAGTGAAAAAGTCCAGTAAAGTACTGCAGAAAAAAAAATCCCAGTCAACGATAACGTTCTTACTCATGCTGTGCCTACTAATGGTACCGAGGTAGGGTCGACGTCCGTGCGATAAGGACACCAATACAAAAACCAACCGGGGAGAGCGGGTAAAAAAATCGAGAGGTGCCGGCAAATACGGCCGTAATGTAAAACTGGGCTCTTGCTTTTTGTTCGACTTAACTGGAAGAAAATCTTGCTTGGGATTTGTTCGGGCTTTAGGCGATGCTTTATAAGTAAAACGCCAAGCGTGTAGGTACATATTAAGTTACAGTAAACGTAAGTGGACTTTTGTAATTGAACGATAAAATTTATGTGCACCTTAACGAAATTCCATCGGAAGCTATTATTTTAATCATTTCGCTGTAGTGGCTATGCTCGTTATAGGTTTTTTATTTTATTTTTTAGCTTAATAATAAACAGACACGTTGCTTTAAAATTGTTATTTCTTTAATTTGAAATAAAACAACTTAAATCCCTTTTTTAATGGTGTAAACTATTTTATTATAGTCTGTACCATCTAACTTGTCTTATTTGGTAAACAATCTTGGCACACCTTTTTATTGAAAATGTAGCATTAAAAATCTACTGATAACTAGATTCAATTTGTTTTTAGTCTATAATAACGATTTATTGTAATAGATTATTGACTTTGTTATTATTTTATTTTTAAATGCCTGATTCTTTTTTAAAGTTGTGCCAAGATTGCTTACCAAATAAGACAAGTTAGATGGGACAGATTTTACAGCCATATTTGGTAAGATTCTGTGAGTGCCGCCTTAGACAAATGTTCCAGTGCAGAACTTATGAAAGTTCTAGAAAAAACAAGATCCTATAACAATGTATAGCTAATAAGTAATTAGCTGAGTTCCGCTCTCATCTCTTTAGCATACTACAAACCAGTGGCGTGGCGTGAAAAAACAAGTTAGGCAAGCCACAACTATATGAAGCCTCTTATGGTTTAAGCATTAACTTTTAACACCGCCTGCTAGGACACGGCTACAACTGTTCAACGCCATCTAGTGACGAAGCGGAGAACTACGTTGCCACTTTTGCGTTCTGGTGCTTTGTTTTATACAGCCAGAAAGAGAGATCATTATACAAACAAAAGCCGTGTTAATAAGGGAAGGACGATTCAACCCGGTCCGGAGCGGCTTGCAGGAGCGGCGCACGACCGCGATATTGAGTGCAGTTCACAAAAGAAATTCCGCTTTTATGGCTATTGCAATAAGATCTAAAATATTTACTTTTGACGGAACTTGTTTTCGTGGGAGTTTATTACTAATGTGTGCGTGTGTCGTAGTGTATCGATGCATAAGCGCGTAGGCTGCCGAAATGCCGGCTTGATGCCGGCTTGTAGGCAAACTTTAGGTACTATTTCGCGTTGCGTGCGCCTGACAAGACAACGCTTGTCTGTGTGCGTACAGGTGCTGTATAGCAGGCGTCCATAACTCGATATTTAGCGAGTTAGTTGAAGGAATCTAGAGAGCGGGAGCGAATTGTATGTACCTGTGTTGCATATTGTTTCGCGCGCGTTTAATACTGTTATGATAAGATTATATTGATGGATTTTTTTTATTTGCTTATAAAATGGTATTGTACTTGAATTATGGTAATGATTTTTTTATGCTCGCTCGTTTGGTACGGCTGTTGGGAATCGGGTTATATGGACGCTCCGCCACTGCTACAAACACAAATCAATCATTTATTTATTTTTTGTTAATTGTTTGTTAAATCATTATTTACTGATTGGTTTTTATAGCGTGGTTTTTGGGGTGGTTATTTCCCATGGTTTCAGTCAGTTCGACCAGGGGGCGTACCGCCTTACTCGATTGCTGATGATAGCTTTAAAGCAATGCATTTCTTACGGCTATTAATTTAGCTAGCAACCATCTTGAATTTTTAGGCGGTTCGGATTTTATTCCAAATTCATACAAAAAAAAACATTTGGTGATCATTCGTTCAAAGCTATTGCTCAAAGTTTAGGTAAATTACTACATGACGTCATAAACTATAGCTTTTGCTTCAGCAATCGAGTTAGGCGGTAGGCCCCCAGGTGTACACGCTTGAGTATCCGCAAATAAATTAATACATATATGCGATCTGGATGCGTAAACCGCTTGGTTATTTGGTGTTGTGTTGTGCTTGTCTTACGTGTCCATCAGAAGATTCCAGATCGGAGCGGAACCTAGAATCGAGTAAGTACGGTTAGTGATTCGACTCATAATAGGTTGGGGAAAAAGTCTTTTCGCATTATAGTATGTATAAACTTGTAATAAAATCTCGTTGGCTATACTATTTGTATCTGGATACTGGTTTTGGTATAATTGAAAGTTTAAATTTTAAAGAACATAATTCCAAATTCAAATTAGGAAAATGTGTGATTTTCATTTGTTTTTCGTACCGCCAAGATGAGTGAATTCGATTTTCGATACATTTTAAAATTTTACTACAAAAAAGGTAAAAATGCAACGCAAGCCGCGAAAAAAATTTGCGATGTTTATGGACCTAGTGCAGTGTCTGTGAGAGTAGCACAAATTTGGTTTAAGCGTTTTCAATCCGGAAATTTTGATGTCAAAGATGCACGTCGCTCTGGTCGTCCTATTACAGATAAAATGGATGCCATTTTTGAAAAAGTGGAGCAAGATCGGCATGTCAGTAGTTACGACGTAGCTTAAGAACTGGGAATTGACCACAAAACAGTTTTGGCGCATTTGAAAAAAACTGGGTACACAAAAAAGCTCGACATTTGGGTACCTCACGAGCTCACTGAAAGAAACCTAATGAACCGAGTACTCCTTTGCGATTCTTTATTACGACGTAATGAAACCGAACCATTTTTGAAGAAGCTGATAACTGGTGATGAAAAGTGGATCATGTACGACAAGAACGTGCGAAAAAGGTCGTGGTCAAAGGCCGGTCAGGCTTCACAGACTGTGGCGAAACCCGGGTTAACTCGCAACAAGGAGATGCTGTGTGTGTGGTGGGATTGGAAGGGCATTATTCATTATGAGCTGTTACCACCAGGCAGGACCATCGATTCTGAACTCTACTGCGAACAACTGATGAGATTAAAGCAAGAAGTTGAGAGAAAGCGGCCGGAATTAATCAACAGAAGGGGTGTGGTTTTTCATCATGATAACGCTAGACCTCACACATCTTTAGCCACTCAGAAAAAATTAAGAGAGTTTGGCTGGGAGGTGTTAATGCATCCGCCGTATAGTCCTGACCTTGCACCTTCAGATTTCCACCTGTTTCGGTCTCTTCAGAATTCTTTAGGCAGTGTCAGGTTAACATCACGAGAGGACTGCCAAAACCACTTGTCGCGGTATTTTGACCAGAAGTCCCAAAATTTTTATAGCAATGGGATCATGTCCCTACCTACAAGATGGCAAAAAGTTATCGAACAAAATGGTACCTACATACTTTAGTTAAATGTAAATAAACTATATTAAAAAATGTTTTGAATTTTCTTAAAAAATGCGAAGAAACTTTTTCCCCAACCTTATGTTGACCCCTTGCTTAGTAAACATTACAAAGCGTTTGTTAGTTTTAAGACTAAGTTAACGTGTGATTACTAGGACTTTATCACGACGACATAAGTAACGATCTGCGTCTAGGAGTACCTTTCACCACACAAACCACTTTGTTCTTTCTTAGCCGTGCTGTTGCTTCTCCGGTGGTTTTCCTACAACCCATTAAACTACATTGGTCAGGGAGAGTCATCTAGAAGGCGCTAAGATAAGAGGATTTTAAGAAAGCAGGCGACCAGGGCCCGTAGCCAAGGGGCAATCGTTTCATAACAATAACGTGTCGAAGTGCGTCACGATCGGCCATATTACTTTGGTATCTACACCGTCTTAACTTTCGCTACCAACATAACTAAAAACTTACGAAAACAATTTTGGTTACGTGATTTCACGACGACTTACGTCAAATTTCATACATTCTGCTTTATCGAACTTCGTTATCTTTGTCGGTGTCTTACTTTGTCTAGCCCCCCAGTTATGTAGTTAACTACGCCACTTCAAAGTCAGTGAAAAACAGAGTTCCCCCAGAGTAGTCCAGGCATTTTGCATTCCCAAGGTCATTGGATGTAGCCTGAATTTATCGTCTACTGTTCAAGACAGCTCGACATAGCAATCGGAGTATGGGGTTTTTATGAGGCATGTAGGTATAGAAAATTATGATTTTTAGTGGTATTGTAGGGTACACAATATTAAGAACGCAATATTAACATGCAAATCACTTCTTTATTTAATTAATTATTTAATTGATATGTGTCTAACGTTATCTGATTGTCATGACGACCTGTCATGAACTACACTCCGATTAAAGTCCCTGTAGAAATTAATAGATAAGCTCGCATATAAGTGTGTGAGTGAGTGTGTGTGAATCGGTATTTCAATATTCGGTATTGAGGTTAACAGTTGATGAACTCACGATTTTAATACATCATTTAGCAGGTGTACTCATGAGCCAGGCCTTTCCCAACAATCAACTAGAGCGAGGGGTCTGTCCCCTCGCTCTAGTCCCTCGGGGAGTGGCAGTGTTTTGGTCTATAATGTTTTTCAACACCCTTTCGTATACCTACCTTATTTTTCGAACACAAGGTCTATTTTGCATTGATTGCGGTGCCTGGAAAAGATTTCTGAAGCTCGCCGATTATTGATGAAATAGGTATTGATATTTCATTACGGCTTGTTTGATCGTGGCCGTGTGGTGACGGCAGTCACCATCCCAAGTCTCTCCCGTGGGTGTCGTACAAAGCGACTAAGGATAAATCAGTGATGAGGAATGGGCAGCAGCGTTCCCTCTTATACCACCTAGCTACCTACTGCGACTTTTGTGCCCGATAAATGGCAATCGGCTCGCCACCTATCACATGGGACCTGCCATAGTTGGCGAAACGTAGGTGCTAGTTTACCTCTGCCTACCCCTTCGGGCAATCTTTGTGATGACCACAAATGTTTGTTTCCGAATCATGGTTGTGTATATGTTTATGTAGTATATTTTCAACATAATAAATACATAATTATATTAAAAATATGTCCGTCATCTAGTGTCCATAACACAAGTGCTAAGGCTACTTACTTTGGGCTAGATGATACGTGTGAGTGTAAAAATATTTATTTATTATTATTATGATCCTTTGCAGCTCTTTCATACGCACCTTTCTGGTGCAATGGAATCAAGAGATAGTGGAAGAATATCATTCTGCGCCGACTTCAAAAAAAACTGGGAATAGGGAAGGAAGATGATGAAGATAATATCTTTATAAGACAAAAGGTGAAAGGGGTCTTTATTATTATATTTATTATTTATTTAGGTAAATATAGTTAGGAACCTACCATACTTTTATGTGGTCCAACTAGCACACATTACATTTTCGATGAATTTTTTATAAAGTAGGAATTTGTAACATATTTCCTGCAATGTAATAAAACGAAAACTGTGTCAACCATCACCAATTATATCAGCTTCCTTCCGACGATGAAGGAAGCAATAAAATTAATCAACAGTTGCTTTCTTTAAAAAAGCAAATCGACAGTTTGATTGTGCTTAACTTTCAAATAACGCATCGCAATGGCCTGTAATTGAGGCAAAAGTGCCGGCAGCGGTCGCGACCCTTCATCATTATTCGTGCTCAAGTTGTGGAAATAATTGGCCAATGTGCACACCGGCTATGACATAAAAAAGTGTGTATGTAGAAACGTATTAATAACATCTACGTTCCAAGTGTAACTTAATTCATACATACCAAACTACTTAAAGGCTCGAGTTCACCAACAAGTAAATCAAGCGCTTGAAAGATAACCGCCAGTTTTTAACAGTTCCTACGATTAAATGTCAAAAACTGACGGTGAAATAATAATCGCCTGTTTAAGTGTTGGTGGACTCTAGCCATATAATAACCAAAGCCCTCTTGGCCTGCGATTGCGAAAACTAAGCAATGTCGCTAAGGCCAGTCATTGGATGGGAGACAAAAATGTATTATGTTACGTTCTTCCATGCTTCGGGAGGGACTTTAAGCCGTTGGTCCCGGATGCATCTGCAGTCGTTAATACCCACCAACCCGCACTAGGCTAGAGTGGTAGTAAAGACCCAGTCTCACTTTCTTTCATAGGGAAGGTCCGTGCCCCAGCAGTGGGGACATTAAAAGGGCTGGTGATGATGATGATGAACCTACATAATACAAACTTGTTATAAGCGGCAAAAGTATTTCCACGGGTTCCGAAACGGTAACACCATCGTTGGATTCAATTTCATCCAATTTAAACCACATTCAAGGTCTAGTGGTTTCGTCCACCGAAATTATATCCCAAGGTCGATCCCCGGGGGGTACAAACTCGGTTTGGTTGGTGGTAGGACTTCTTTCAAGTCCGCCTGGCTAGCTACCACCACCATCTTATCAAAATCTGTCGCCATAATAATACATAATGTTAACAGCATTACCTATTGTGTTTCGACAATTTGTGACATGAGCTAGCCAGCCCCTCTGTGGTTGGGAATTCCAGCAGAAGCTCAATTTGAACTTCAGCCCTTATCGTCACTGACCGTCAGATGAGTCGAAGATTAAGAGCTGTCTAAATAAATGGCTTTCTAGATGCCAATACCTAACAAGGCTCCAACATGAAAATCGAATCACAAATCGTACTCGATTACATCACTAAAATTCTCAAGACTAAATTCTAAGGCGGCTTTCACAGAATCTTACCGAATCTTACCGAGAATATGGCTAGGCTAAGAGGGAAGTTGAAGGAGCGAAGGAGAATGTTGATTATGAAGGAGACCCGTAAACCTACACCTGGGTCACAAGAACCAAGCTGACTCCTGACTTCCCTCTCTGCAAATTATGGCATGGTGAGACCATGGAATGCCTCCTCGAAGAGTTTTCCTCTTGTCTAAGGAATGATATAAGGTCGTCTATTGAATCTATTGAATTGCCGTGTGGTGACAGCAGAACAAAATACAATCGTCAGCACTCTCCCATGGGTGTTGTACAAGGCGACTAAGGGAAAAAATAGCGATGAGTAATAGGCAGCATTCCTCTCGTACCACCTAGCAATATACTGCGATTTATGTACCCGATATATGGCAATAGGCTCGCCACCTGTTCATTTTTCATGGGACCTAACTTAATTGGCGAAAAGTGGGTTTAACACCCACTTTTCACCTCTTCCTAGACCCTTCGGGGATCTAGAGGCGTGATTTTATGTATGTATTTCTTTAGAAGCAAGAATAAATCCGTTCAAAGAATGATAATATGTCAGTAATACGCAAGGATTTTATTAATAAAACACAATTTTATTCATACATTTACATTTATTTTTACATACCAAATCAATACGGACGCTTTTGTACCGTCAACAGTAAGCATGGCCTCCACAAACTGCCAAGTTTATGAATAGAATTTGAAACTTACTTCGGTCAGTTTATGGTTGAAAATTAAACTGTTGAAGACGAGAGTGTGTAGATCAAGATCTGTTCACAGTACTTTGCTTAATAAGATGGATTTAATCGTTACGAAGCTAGTATGATATTTTTATCAATATTACGAGTACATACATACTACGATACAAAGATACAATGAGATACTAGGATACGGAGATACAATTTTGATAAGCATTTTAGTTTTATAAATCTATTACTACTTTATTCCTATATACTTGTATATTTGTATACATTACAGTAATGTTTATAAGGTTGAGTATGGGTTTTAAAAGTTGATGCAATTAAACAATATGTTGAAATAAGAGAAATCAAGTATCAAGATAAAAAAATACGAAATACAAAAATTCGGGGGGAAATAATCTTATGCATGAATCAAATATGACTAGGTAATGAATGGAACCGGCATCATACATACAACTTACACTAATACATGAATCGTAAGTCCTAGGCTCTGTCCTGCAATACCTGAAACAAAATTAGCCGCAATAGTAATCCAATAATTACTAAATTAAATATATTCATCTCTATCTTGGTATTAATTATATTGTAGACTATTAAATCTTACATTCAAACGTTCAGTAAGACTAGTCTAGAATATACTTTACAATTACTCTCAATGCGTAACAGATTTAATAAGATAAAAATGTAATGGACCTCCAACAAGGCAATTTGCTTTTTTGTCGTTGGTTAGGTAAATGATGAAGATTTATCACAAGCCATTTAAAATAATGCTTAATCAACAAACATTGGTTTATTTTAGGCAGTAAAAATAAAACTTGTTAGTCAAGTTTTGTTTCTGACTGTAGTATTGTTTTAATACTTAGATATAAATTGGCATTTGACGAAAACATTTTCATTTACCGGTTTCTTGTAGTTAGGCCCTAAAATATGGGTATCGCTTTGAATAATATTACATCACAATTCATTAGTGATAAGACAGTATACTTAATTGCACCTTTAGACCTAGACTTCCGGTGTTTTCATCGGACATCCCGCCGCGTTTGGCATAGAATATGAGTTAAATCCATTGGAGTGGTTACAAAATACTTGAGAATCCAATTGAATTGAGATAGCTCAATTCAATTGGAATGCTTGCTTTAATCAACAAACATGTTCTACGAATCTAGACACAACTTTTTGAAGGAGTTTAAATTAAGTTTCATAAAACAGGTTTGAATCTGAAACAAGTTATTCTCCGCAATGGCTTCCACCGTTACTATGGAAACCATTATTTTGTCTTTTGGTTTGTACTTGTTTGTTTCATTAGAAATAGCTTGAATATTACGAAGAAGAAGGCCTATGAGGACAAATTCGTAAATAAAGTTAAGTTTGATACATGAAATTAAGCGAGAGCGGTCCTCAGAAATAGGACTTGCTTAATTTCGGTTATCATCTATACCTAATCCAAATACGATTATGAGATAAAAAGTGTAGCTGTAACTGATTGATTGAGTTATCCGTCAAAGAGACACAACCATCTATCGACATAGATAGCACTGAAGTCCACTTTTCTATTTGCGAAACGTTTATGTGAAAATTAAACGCTCACGCTAGCGCAATGAGTGACGGTGAGTGTAAACGCAAGAGTTTTATGGTCGAGTTCCCCTATTTGCGGAAAAATAAAGTCCAGATTAGAGCAGCAGATAAGCAATGCGTTGCGTATAATCAGTTTGGCAGACGTACAGTCCTCTAATAAGGAAAAATAAAGTCTAGGCTAGACCAGCGCCTTAGCAGTTCCTACAAAAATAATGAGTCTACCGAATAACTTACTACTAATTGCTATCCAGATTCCGGACAGCCGCCTCAATCCCTGTACTCCGCGGAGCGAGAGAGGAGGCGAGCTCTTTGCTATGCGGTGATAATGTTTACGTCCTCCTCCTCACCGACCTGGAGGATCGCCTTCTGGATCACCCGCTTCAGCTTCTTGCGGGATGCCTCCGAGCGCAGCATGCGAAGCTCGGAAGCTACGAAGTCTCCGAATATCTAGGAGGAAATTTTCGTCTTTACTTAAAGAACTAACGCATATTATAAGTCAGAACTGTTTATCCCCGAATTAACCATCATCACAAACATTTATCCCCATCAGGATTCGAACCCGTGACCTCTTTTCTTTTTGGTTTCAGAAATAATTTGGTTAAGTCATGCAGTAGTATTCTGCAGATGGTTATGCCATTGTTAACCGTCGAAAAATAGTGATCCTTAACAATGTATGGTGACCGTGTGGTGACGGCAGAGTAGAATACAATTGTCACCACCCCAAATCTCTCCCGTGGGTGTCGTACAAGGCGACTAAGGATAAATCAGTGATGAGGAATGGGCAGCAGCGTTCCTCTTATACCATCTAGCTATGTACCTACTGCGACTTTTGTGCCCGATAAATGGCAATAGGCTCGCCACCTATTACATGGGACCTAACATAACTGGCGAAACGTGGGTGCTAGTTCACCTCTGCCTACCCCTTCGGGGATATAGGCGTGACTTATGTATGTATGTATGTAACGATGTATGTGTTATCTTCTGTAAAAGCACAATTACTCGCAATCGCCGGTTTAGCACGCTCGCCTCGCGTTGATTGACGTTGCGTTGACTAAGTGCGACTGAGTGCGGCAGTTTATAAAATGCGTTTTTGAAAGATCCTGTTAGCTTTTTATGTCGACAAAATAGAGTTTATTATCATTTGTCGTTTTTCGAATAATGAAAACGTGTACCTTATTCAGTGAACTTAAGAAACTGACAGTCAAAAACGCATTCTCTCAGCGGCCGAACTGTAACCTAACCTAAACTATCCACTACACCGCGTGGAGCAGGGGTAGTGTGAGAATCGCCTTAAAACTCGTGTTTCTTAGGATGTACCACACCAATCGATCGATTTTCAAACGTCGAATAATTGTAATAGTCGACGTCGACTGATATCTTTTACTTTAACAATTCCGAACCATACCAGTCGACCGACGTCGAATAAAAGTATCGACCGACGTCGAATAAAAGTATCGACCGACGATCGATCGATTGGTGTAGCAACACCCTTAGAGCGCTTACGCACTACATCCGATCCGAATCCGTCAAAAAATTGTTGGTCTAGAAAACTCGGACAGAGATCGGATGTATGTAGTGCGTAAGTTCCGATTGAAATAGTTCTACAGCTACAACCACATATCTGTGGCTACAACGGACCATCAAAATCTCGGATCGGATCGGATGTAGTGCGTAAGCGCTCTTACAATTCTAATCTCACCTGGCACTCGTCAGCGTTGTGGCCAGGGCCGAGCATTGGCACCGCCTCCTCAGGCCACATCAACGGATTGGCACTTGGCGGCAGTGGCGGAGGAGCAGACGCAGCTACCCTGGGCTTGTGACGTCGCCCTTCGGTGGGACTGGCGCAGATGTTGTTCAAGGCGTTGGCCCGAGCCATTATGCCGAACTCCTCTTCTTCGTTTGCTTGGAATTCCGCCAACTGGAAGCACAGTGTAGTGTTAAGTTTAGGCAGTAGTTGACTACAGATGGTTCTCACAAAGGGACAGGCATAATGATTTTATGATTATAAATTTTATGATTTTTTTTTTAATTTTATTAAATAATATTGATTTGTTTATTTTATAGGTTACTAGTGGACGCCCGCGGCTTCGCTCGCGTAAATTTCGGTTATTATATAGCCTATTATAGGTATCCTCGATAAATGGACTACTTACTACAACACAAAAATAATTTTTCAATTTGAGTCAGTAGGTACCTACTTAGTTCCTGAGATTATCGGGTTTAACCAAACAAACAAACTCTTCAGCTTTATAATATTAGTATAGATTGATTTATATTAATTTGATTGTTGTATAATATTTTTAAATGTTATTTTGTTGTTTAATTGTTGTTTTTAAAATGTTTAAGTTTTCGAGATTTTAGTCTCAAAGTGGCCGGGACAGACGAATGTCGGTTAAAAAGTTGATTGACCCAACAACATAAATAAGTTGCCAACTTCAAGACTTCTATACTAAGTATAATCTTTACAATAATTATTATATGCTTTGAGATTGATCTCTTTTACATTTAAGAAGCGTAAGTATTTCTCACGCGGGCGGGTAACGTGAAAGTGATTAAATAAATGCCTATTGTTTTATGCTAGTACTGTTACAAAAGAACCAAATCAGAAATTAAGATAGACAAGTTCCCAATTTGTCGAAAATAGTAACCAATTGGGGCAATGTCTAACAGCAGAAAGATGATGATCGCCTTCCAAAAAGAAACGCCAAAAAAAATCGATTTTGTGCTCTATTATTACCAGGTTAAGGTTGACAATCGATTGAAGAAATTTGACAGTTTTGGGCAGTCTGAAGTGCCGTTGACTGTACTAATTAACACGGGCACTTATTTTTGACATAATTAATTATTTCAATGAGTTTTTGAGTCATTAATGAAGTTTCGAAATTATCAATTATTTAATTGTATTTTATAATTTTATAATATTTTGGTGTCAGTAATGATTTCATAACCAATTACATAGTTCCCGAACCTACTGATTCTAATGTTTTGGAAAATCACCCATAATATTGGCACGCAATTTTCCTACGAAACTGAAAGTTGGTTTAATATTTTATTATTATTATAACAAAAATCGGTCATCGCGGTCACAGTTCGAAGTAGGAATCAATCTAAATAAATCAATTATGCTGTCAAAATTATAAGCGGACAAATTTTGTAGTACTCGCTAATATCTTACGAGTGTGAAATTAACAAAATTTCAATAGCCGTGTGCGATTGGCTGACCGCCGAATGATATAAATTGGTCACGCAATTACAAACTTCAATTTCATAGAATTATCGTTACCACAGTTACCTATATCCATTATGGTCTTTAAATACTGAAGCCGAGACATCAATATGATTAGGTTGAAAATGAACTGGAAAAATTTTACAATAAAGAAAACAGTAAAAAAAAGATGATCATTCTATCGTTGCAAAAAATGTCTATAGATATAGACAATAGATATAAGACATTTTATTATTCTGGCATATTGTTTAAATTAATTAAATAACGGGTTACTATGACATGTGTTAACTAGCTTTTTATGTGGAATCGAGTAAACAAAAACGGCACGACAGACTGTACTGTATATACAAAACTGGAATCGATTTTGCACAAAATCGAATGAGATAGGTAATAAATTTTCATAATTCTGTCAGTAGCACAACAGCAAGAATGATTGAATGATAATAACAGTAAAACTGTTAAGTCTAATAACAGTTTTCATTATGTTTATAATTATTTCCAAGCTAATAAACATTGTACTTATTTCAATAATTCGGAATTTCAGAATAATTTCCAAGTAAACTTTAGAGTAGGTTAGGCACCTACTCTAAAGTTTACTTGGAAATTATTACCTACCTACCTGCTTATGAGCATAATAAATCATTTAACAGTGTTAAGAGCATTTGATTACCGAACATTACACTGTAGAATAATAATTTATCATTTTACTACACAACACAATCAAATGATATAAAATTCAAGTAATAGCAATATCAAAGAATATTGTGGTGAGAAAACAGTTCGAAAAATTATAGTCTTGATACGGGAATCGAACCCGTGTAGGTACTCTACGATCCGGGCAGACGCCTAAGATACCACTCACTCGCCCAACCAAGACACTAACTTTTAACTTTTTCAACTACAATATTCTTACAATACTTACTAATTTTCTAACAAGCAGGTAGGTAGGTAGGTATCTAATGTTCAAATTAAAATAAAAAAAGCGATATCAAAGTTAACTAAGAGCGCGTTGACTCGCAAAGTAAAAAACAAAAGCCGGCGAGGGTAGACGTAAGTCTGAATGAAATGACGTCACAGACGACGTACCGCTAAGTTGACTCCTTCGACTACCTCGAACGATTCCCCGGGAGGTGCTGAGCGGAGCAGGAACGACAGCGCGTCGAAGTGCTCCCACACACTCCCCCCGGAGCTCCCTTCCCCGCTCCCGGACGACATCTGCCGCTTTTTTATTTTCCTCAATTCGTTATTAAACTGCGTGCGAAGGTTGTGTATCTTGCGTCCTATCTCTTCAACGGTCGTGCCGAACATGTTGGCTAGAAAGTCATTTTTCTCCTGCCTCGCCCACCGGTGTCTGTTCAGCGGATGTTTCACGTCCCACAGCTCCTTGCAGTCTTTCTCCAACACTTCTATGAGTTTGGCGGTGTTCTCCGAGTTCCACACCATCTTAGTGTCTCTTTTCGCCTCCCGATCACTGTCGGGGTCCATTTCTATTTTCGGCCAGCACATGTCGGGCGAATTGCTCGACTCCATCGCGAAGTGTCGCGTAGCGCTCTCGACACTGCTCTAGCGAGACTGCGGCGCGGCGGGGCGGGGAGGCCCGAGTGCCGACACCCGGTGTCTGGCGGAACGGCAACCGCGCTCTGTACACGCGCCGTTGCCGGCCCGCGTCTGTGCGTACTTCACGCTGATCTAAAGATCTCTAGCAATTTAACCATTATTGGCAGTAATTAGCGATGTGCCTAGTAAACAAAGGTAGGCTATTCGTTCGCTCTGTTTGTTTTTGTGATTGGATTAGGAGTTGTTAGTGTTGCCTATATGATAATGTTAATAATAGGGGTTGGAATAAAAATCACCGATTTCCTTATAATATCCTTATAATATATTTTCTTACAAATATTTTTTTCATTTAGTGTGAACAATGTATTTTGATGTTTCTGTTTACGCATCAATTTTCATCCATTCATAGGGAAGGCCTGTGCCCCAACAGTGAGGTACAACATTAAACATAATTTTAATTTGGAAAATTATTTACTGAAGTGTCTTTTTACGTTAGATTAATGTTATCATCACCAGCACTTTAATGGCCTCACTGTTGGGGCACAGGCCTTCCCTATGAATGGAAGAATAAAGGGAGAAAGGTCCATATCCCACCAGGCTGGCCAAGTGCGGATTGGTGGATATTAACTAGTGGGATTGCTGATGCTACCAGGACAAACGGTATAACTTGCCTTCCGAAGCACGGAGGAACTCCAGATTAATATATTTTAAGTCACCCATCTAATGACTGGTCTTAGCGAATATTACTTAGTTTACGCAATCGCAGGCCGAGCGTACTTAGCCACCATTTCCCAATTAGTAGTTAGGTAAAACTTTAATCGGTAGAGTAGAATAAAATTGTCACCTCTCCAAATCTTTCCCTTGGGTGTCGTACAAGGCGACTTAGGATAAATCAGTGATGAGGAATGGGCAGCAGCGTTCCTCTTATACCTACCACCTAGCAATGTACTACGACTTTTGTGCCCGATAAATGGCAATGGGCTCGCCACCTATTACATGGGAATTGACATAGTTGGCGAAACGTGGGTGCTAGTTCACCTCTGCCAACCCCTTCGGGGATATAGGCGTGATTTATGTAGGTATGTAGGTAGGTATGTAAATAATTATTATAAAAAGATATAGGTTTGGTGGCAATTTATGGACGTTGTTAGGTAATTTAATAAGCATTTGAGTAGATACGTATTTATGAGTTACGTCTAAATCAAACTAGCACGTGAATTTAGATTTAGTTTTTCATGTTTACTATTCTAACTAAACATGAGCTACAAAAAGTTTTTACTACCTATTAAACCAAGAAATTATTACAATTTAGGTAGGTAGGTACTTTAGATACTTTTCTGTATTCTCAATTAACTCTGTAAGAATCACGACTAAACTTTTTCAATACCTACATCAACATTGAATTCGTGTTTTATTTCTATGACCCCACCCCTCCCACCTCCTTTAATTATGTGTGCAATATCAGTGGATGGCGTAAAAATCAAATGGCTGCATGCACATTACATACGGCGACCAATTAAATAACAAATAAAGGCACGCGCTCACTTTGAGAGGGCCCGCCGCCGCCGCCGCCCGGACAGCTAAGCTTAGGGTTGACACTTTTAAAGCGCGTTGTATTTGTAGACCTGCGTCGCAGAATTCGGTCGTAGAAATTCTGCTGCATTCGGTTTCATTGAAAAGTCCTATTTGATTCACACGGCGACGCAAAATGAGTTGTACCTTACTCTCTTAGTAGGCTGTTTTTGGTGCATTTCCGTTCATCATTCGGGTGCCCCAAGGTGCTTAATTATTGTACTTTAACATCTTATTTCGCCTTTTATTATCCCAGTGGGAGTGATGATGACAAAAATTGTAGCCGTGGATGGACCTTGAGTTCTTGATCCGCCCCTTAAGGCTCTGCTGCGTCAGTCATCGACCACCTTCGCACGTTAACCCCCGTCAAAGTGCGAAGGTTGTTTGGGGTAACCACAAGGGCATGTTGATGAAGGGGATGGAACTTTACGACATATCTCTTGCGGAGTCCCCGCTGTCGCGAGATAATGCATAAATGCATTTTACCCGTGGCAAAAAAGGGGATAGCTCCTAAAGTGCGCGCGTTAACTTGATATAGATCGGAAACCCCGCCATCCCCTAACCCCCATTCCACTTAACGTTCTCGCATAGCACGTCATTAGTAAGCGTCACCAAACTCATTAATGATTCACGCAAGTTCGTTTTTGTATTTGGTAGCAAAAAATTCTTTTTGCAATTATGTCACTGGATCAAGTCTGAAGTTATTCTGCTATTACGTAATGTAAGCAATGTTATCACTCATAAATATGTTCAAACCGCTGCAGATGTTAAAATTACTATTGGATTGTATCATTTATCTTATGAAATTAAGCGATTTGATGAAATCCCTGAACTGATTTAGTGAAATGACAAAATATAAAAAATATCGAACAAGTAGAATACAAGGTATGTAATTTTTTTACAGCTTTTATTACATTTGCTTTTATTACAAAGCCGTGTGGTGACGGCAGAGTAGAATACAATTGTCTCCACCCCAAATCTCTCCTGTGGGTGTCGTACAAGGCGACTAAGGATAAATCAGTGATGAGGAATGGGCAGCAGCGTTACTCTTATACCACCTAGCAATGTACTGCGACTTTTTGTGCCCGATTAATGGCAATAGGTTCGCCACCTATTACATGGGACTTAACATAATTGGCGAAACGTGGGTGCTAGTTCACCTCTGCCTACCCCTTCGGGGATATAGGCGTGATTTATGTATGTATGTATGTTTTATTACATTTGACAAGACGGTCGCTGTGCTGTTTTGCCTATAATTCTTATTACCGATGAAAATGGCACACTTCACACGAAAAGCAAAGCGAATAAGCGACTTAAACTAGACAAGAGGCTAATCTAATCGAGCGAATAGAATATAATACAAATGTATGTACGAATAGAACACAATACATTTGTATTCTATTCCTTCGATTAGGTAGATTGGCTACTTGTCTGGAGGGGCTAGATCTTTGTTTTTTTCCGTCTGGCAACCCTAGTAGGTCCGAGGTCACTGTTGAATGTTATCAACGAGCCCCCACGTGTGGTTGGTTACACGTGGAATATTTGTGTGGGTTACGAACGAGTTCTCTTCTAGACTTTATTACGAGTTCTATTCAACTATCTCACATAATGGAGGTAAGTTGAAAACGTGTTTAAGTCCCTTTTTCGCTTTGCTACGTGCGAGTTAAGTCAAGTGTGCCCTTTTCATCTATACTTTTAAACTGCTATTATAAAGCTGAAGAGTTTGTTCGGTTTGGTTGGTTGGTTGAACCCGTTGATCTCAGGAACTACAGACACAAATTGAGAAATTATTTTATGTTACACCTGACCATAAAATGAACTTTTCTGCCGACTTTTCAGCCGGCTACGTATACGGAAAATCCCACTTCATGGTCAGGGGGTGACATAAAACTATGATCTTACCTCGGCCGATAAAAAAGAAGGCCTCCGATTGCTTAATACTTGCGATCTTAGACATTCTTTGATTTATCGCCCTTGGTGTATAATGTACTGTTATATGTACCTACCTACTATATCTACTATGTCTGTAGATTATTGTAGATTATTCGGGTAATTCCCTGAGTACCCCGATCCCCGAGGCCCCCGTTCCGGAGTACCCCGATTTATTTGTAATTTTACAGGTAAAAATATAAATTAATCGGGGTACTCCGAAATGAGGGCGGCCTCGAGGATCGGAGTACTCAGGGAATAACCCGATTATTAGTTAGTGTGTAATTAGAATTTCAATCGTACCAACTTACATAAAAAGTCCCGAGAAAGTTATTTTCTAATATTATCAGTTAGGAAAAACTTAGTGGATAATAGTGGATACTTACCTATACAGAATCAAGTGTAATAAAAAATGTAACCGAAGCTTCAATACCGTGACGTAGAGACATGACTCATTATAGTCCAAGAGAAACCACCGCCTATTCACTCAAAAAACTACAAGCAATTAGAAATAATTTTCATCCGAGCCCAAAGAACAGACCCATAAATAATGCGACTGTCGATTTAAATTGTGTAGTCTCAAATGAGATATCCAACTTGTACAGTCGCGAGGGAGGAGACCGCATGTACCTTAGTACCTTAAGCCGTGGTAATAGAGGTCATTTTGCTGCTATTTCCTACCAAATCGAGCACACTACCTCACACGGCGCCTTCGCAGCTCAAATCTCGTACTTTATTACGAGTACTCGCTCGTAAATCTGCTCTTCGTACAAGACTGACGTCATTATCGGAAAGACTACCTTAGTCACCACCAATAAAGCCTATAATTGAATGCAAGTACACTATCAAGTCATCGCCGCAAACGCTAACGATGATGGCATTTATACGATTTCAATTTAAGCCTTATGCCCATAAAATTGAGGCTTTAAAAGAAATAAAATGGCAGGAGTAATTGATATAAGTTTGATGCACACATTCTTTATGGGTTTTAAACGCATATCCGGGTCAGGGTACCGTTCAGCGTAGATCAAAAGTTTCAGATTTATGTATTATTTAAAAATGTTGTAAAAAAAGGACAACATTATTTACAATTAGTACTAACTTGTTTACAAATGCAGAATTGGGTATCACACTATCAAGTATTCGTACTTTTGTAAATGCTCAAATAATAAATTAAAAAAGCTATCCTTTTTTTCTTTTTAAATAAAAAAACTTTAATGTTCTGATGCGGGAAAATTGTTATATATTTTTGACTAAATTATTATAAAGTATTATAAATGTTAGAATAACATTTATAATACTTTATAATCAAATAGGTTAGTATATTACATTAAATAATATTTATACTTATCACTCATAATAAGCGTTATAATCATCTATCGTATAAACTGTCGTCTACGATAGGCATGATGACTAATTTTGAAAAACTACACCATGTTTTTCTAAAGGATCTACTTTACCCAAAATTAATTATATTTTTGTAAACTATTCGATTTTAATTTTAACATTATATAAATGTTTATATATAAATGTTAGTGTCTTGGGTGGCCGAGCGGTCAGGCACCTGCCCGGATAGCAGCGGACGCGGGTTCGATTCCCGCCTCAAGATCATAATTTTTCGAAATTCTTTTTCTAACCCCAAAATCTTTATATTTTTGTAAATAAAAATCGATTTTGATAGAAAAAACATATTTTGAATAATGCACTTTAAAATTTCCGCCATAACGCCAAAATAGCAATGGCTTGTGTGTGCCGTCACTATTCCGTAAAAAGGCCAGTTTCTATATTAAGCTTGTGAATTTGATTGGCAAATAAAATGTCAAAATGGAGATAACTAAATAATGACGTCACGCGGAATTTTAGCAAATATGGCGGATTGCTAAGTTTTGTGTTTTTGTTTATAAAATAAATATCAATCACAAGTATAATCTGACAACAAGTGACTACTAACGAATCTCCTATTATTATAAATCATTATGTCAGTAATTCTTTTTTACGGCCGCACTCAGAGACGTCGAATAACGATAATGAGTACTTAATATCAAAAAATGACAATTCAAAACTAGTCGCTATTCTTGTCAGGTCGTTGGTCTAAATATAAAAGAAAATTTTTGACATTAAATACTCATTAAAGTTAATCGACGTCTCTGAGTGCGGCACTTGGCTACATTAATCGCAGTGCTGTTTGGTGTAGGTACTAAGATGTTAATGTTAAGTTAATGTTCTTTTTGTATTTATGCAAGCTTTATGTACAGACGACCCTTCCAATATTCTTGAAAATGTGGTCTATCATCATTTAAATAAGCAGCTCTCGCCGTTGTGCCAAATGTATAATATGTTTTCTATATGAAAAATCCGCCTTAGGACATAATTTCGCAGAATTTTTCTAATCTATTTTTCTTTGTGTTGGTCAATAAATGTTTTTCTCAAATCTCAAGGACTTACAACGATTTACTTATTTTTTTCCAAAAAAATCCATCCTGTTAATGTCAAACAATTTGTATTAATATTGATAACGTTTCGTGTTACAAATACCTAAAAAAAGAAATGACTTAACAAAGTCAAAAATTATGCCACTCCTAGTTTATGTATGTAGCTGTCATGTCAGTCAATAGCTGTATTTATTTGTAGCAACTTTAATAATTTTGTCTTTAATTATTTTTGCTAGTCTCCGGTCGGGCAAGAATGTAAGCAGGCAGTCTGATTTCTCTTTAAGAATTAGTAATTAGCAACTTTATTACAATTTTTTTGGTAGTTTAGTATACCACAATACCACGCTATTGTAATGTAACGCTATTGTGTTTTAATGTGCAAATGACAAACAAATAATACTTAGGACAAGTAGTAGTTGTAATATCTAATACAAATAAAACAAGCAGAACAATCAAAATTTATAAAATAATAGCATAATTATTATGACAAATTCTGATGACCAGCAGAAAGAGATCGAACCAATGAAATAAAACAAACTCATAATAACATCGAAATGTTTTTAACACATTAATTACCGAGCCGTCAAAACTTGCCAGAGGTGCACACTCGCCGGAGGGAGAGGATTAATATCTAAATAATGATCACCACGCCCCGTCCTCAGCGTACGGTCGGCAAACAAATCTAACTAAAAATATTATTATAATTTTTTTTTATTCTTGGTGAAACATACATTACCGTGTGGTAACAGCAGAGCAGAATACCATTATTACCACTCCCCAACTCTCCCGAGAGTGCCATACAAGTGATACAAGGCAGTTAAAGGTTGACAGCGATGAGTAATGGGCAGCAACATTCCTCTTATACCACCTAGTAATGTACTGCGATTCATGTGCCTGATAGATGGCAATAAGCTCGCCACCAATTACATGGGAACTAATTTACTTCGAGAAACGTAGGTCTCACCTATGCTTACCCCTTTAGGGAGAAATAGGCGTGATTTATATATTTATATATGTAACTTATATAGATTTTGTGTTTACTTTATACCCTTTACCTTAACCATGCCTGTATATTCCAATCAATATTTTGAAAATATAAACGTAATATTATATATTTATCTTCCCATATTTTATTAAATTTTGTACTTTACTTTGAATATGTTATGTCAATATTTTATCGGTTTTAGTTTACTTGATGTGTTAATTTAACAGACAAATAAATTTTCCTTTAAATGTTAATTTGATTAAGGTTGAAAATCGAATATATACCTATTTTGATTCAAATTCAGAAACTAGTCCAGCCTAATGTTGCTGTTAACGTTACTCACATGATACTAATCGGAGACGGCCAATTAGTTTTAATGTGCTTAGCGCGATCGTTAATATGTCGCGTCTAACATCACAGAGAAACAGCATGACTTATTTTGTATGTTATGGGACGTCGGATTTAATAATCAAAATTTATTACCTATAGGTAAGATAGCTTTAGTGACTTTTTACCATAACAACGATAACATATTTATCAGTAAGTATTCTTCTTATAATTAATTTGATTGTGACATGATAGATTTTATAAATCCGTAGTATATTCTTAGTAGTATGGGACTTAAAATAAATTGTAGATTCAAGCCAATATTTTAAAGTAAAAACAAATAAAGATATTAACTGTATGTATCTCGAAATTATAGAGTAATATACAACCAAAACTCATATTGAAAAAATATTACATACCAAAAACAGTTTTGTTTTGTTGTCCGTACATCACACACTATCTCTTGAGACAGCACTCGACGAGGGGGAAAACCGGAAAAAATGTCATTTGCTCCCGTGATTTACCACCGCCACCCTTCATGTTGGTATAGACTTACAATACCAATAGACAGAGAAAAATGATAAAAAGGTCAGCTATATTGCTTATCAAAAATAACAGGTGACGAAATAGTTATTTGTTGTACGTGAGTGCAAAGTAGTTTGTTAACCGCGTGCTCAATTTTGATGACCGAGCTAGCGAAGGATTCTAAAATTGAATCACGAGCGTAGCGAGTGATTCAAAAATTAGAATCCTGAGCGATAGCGAGGGAATCAAAAGAGCACAAGGTGAAAAATCTTTGCACTCGAGTGCAACACGTAACTTTTCATCCCCCCCAACGAGGAAATTGCAAAATACAAAAAAAAATACAATCACAACAGTTTCTGTTTTCACCCAGAAACTTCCACAACACCCTCCCATTAACCCACACACACTCTCAACACCCAGAAACACCCACAACATTTACACCCGCAATACACACCCATCCACTCAGACACACCCAAAAAACACCCATTCACCCAGAAACACCCATAAAACACCCATTTATCTAGAAACACCCAAAAAACACCCATTCACCCAGAAACACACACAAAACACCCATTTAACCAGAAACACCCACAAAACACCCATTCACCCAGAAACACCCACAAAACACCCATTCACCCAGAAACACTCACAAAACACCCATTTACTCAGAAACACCCAAAAAACACCTATTCACCCAGAAACACACACAAAACACCCATTTACCCAGAAACACCCAAAAAACACCCATTCAACCAGAAACACCCACAAAACACCCATCCACCCAGAAGCACCCAAAAAACACCCATTCACCCAGAAATACACACAAAACACCTATTCACCCAGAAACACACAAAACACCCATTTACCCAGAAACACCCAAAAAACACACATTCAACCAGAAACACCCACAAAACACCCATCCACCCAGAAACACCCATTCACCCAGAAACACTCACAAAACACCCATCCACCCAGAAACACTCACAAAACACCCATTTACCCAGAAACACCCACAAAACACCCATCCACCCAGAAACACTCACAAAACACCCATTTACCCAGAAACACCCAAAAAACACCCATTCACCCAGAAACACCCACAAAATATCGAATCACCCAGACACACCCACAACATCCATTCAGACATCCACAACTTCCACCCAGTCACACCCACAATACTCACGCATCCATTCAGACACACCCACAAAACACCCATTCACCCAGACACACCCACAAAACACCCATTCACCTAGACACACCCACAAAACACCCATTCACCCAGAAACACCTTCAACACCCACCCATCCACCCAGCCACACCCGCAAAATTTATCCAGACACAACTGTAAGTACCTAATAAAAATTACCGTCCCTAATGGAGTTCCGAGACGGTCAATCAGCTTGAGTCAAGCACGTTGATTTTCTGTATGTTTTTGTTCCGTTGCTACCGTAAACAAATCAAACAAACCTAAAAAGCTTTTAAATGCTTGACTCAAGCATCAAGCAAGCATTGTAGACGATCAAAATGTTTTAAGCAAGATTGACGACAAGCTGATTGACCGTCACGGAACTCCAAGGTTTAACAAATTTATGACGAAAAGAAAATGGCGCGCGCAAAGCAAATTACAAAAAGTACACCAAGAAGGTTCCGAGTCTGAGTTTTTAACAAATTAAAATAGGTTGCATGATAATTTCGGCACCATGGAGGTAGAAATAAATATGAATAATGATGTTTTGAATTCACAAACTCATTGCACACGATGTTCTAAATTCAAATTTACAAATTTACCCTCTAGAGGATAAAAACGGCTTTTGCACTCAGATATCGAAGAGCAAAAACGCTTTTTCCGAGATGGTGGGATGAAATAGTAGATTTTCCATCAAGTGCACAAAACGAATCATTTTTGTCCGAGACTTTTAGCAGCCCGAGCCGAAGGCGAGGGCTGATAGTAATGTCGAGGATAAAAATGGTTTTGTGGACGAGGTAGAAACTCTGCTTTTCACTTCGATTGCGAGGAAATAATACAGTAGTTTATCATAACATTTCATAAAATTCAAACTAAAATTAGTACAATTTTGAATACTGAAGGAAATTGTTTTTCCCATTGGTATTAGGCTTGGGCTGCAGACCTATACAGCCAAGTATTAAATTAATTTTGAAATAATAATTTTCTTAAGTTAATTTAATAACCTACCGTACCAACTTAAATTAAAATTATGTCTTAAAAAACGCATTAGGCAAATAAATTTAAGTAAATAATAAAATAACAAATTCTATCTCTGAATTTCTTATTGTGTTTGGCTGCATTGCCCACTTTCTTTGCCTTAATAGAGACACATTTATGAGTAGATACGTTAATGCTCTAGAGCACAAAAATCGATTTTGTGCAGCCTATATCCTGCACAAATAAGCACTTTCAGAGCATGAGAAGTGAAAAAAATATTTCTTTCTAGACTGTGCATGAGGAGCGTGTTGGGTTAGCACGCTCGGCCTGAGATTGCATAAACTAAGCAATGTTGTTCTAAAAATAAAAGTTGCACCTCAAAAACAAAAGTAGCATAGGTAGCTGAAATTTCATGTTTAGTTATTATTGCTAAAATGTAAAAGCTGTAAAAGCTGCACTGTCTATAGGGCCTTAGATAATTTGTGTGTTTTTTAGAACGCTAAACGCTGACAGCGTTCCAGGAACTCAAAACCCATTGAATTATTATCTTGCAAGTCATATCATAAAGTTAGAACACATAATTTTAATAAGTCCCATTTAAATTGCTTACTTACGTCATACAGGCTACTCAATCATTGTTCCGTCCTGTTTATCTCTCGTAGACATGTCGTGGTCGAAGTAACGTGTCTGCGATCAAAGATATGTGTGGATGTTTTATTCATCTTTTATGGGGACTTAATTTAAATGTGTTGTGTGTTATCAACAAATCATCTCTACCAGTAATTTGTATTGTTTTTGGTATTAATAAAAAAATAATCAACATAATATGCAAAAATGCATTTCAGGACTTACAACGACTTAAGTACTTATCTTTTCCAAAAAATAATCCACCCAATAATAATATGTCAAAGAATTTTTATTATAATGTTCCCATTGTTGGGACACAGGCCTTACAAAGGAAGGAGGAAGGACATAAGGGAGAGTGGGCCATAACCCACCACACTGGCCCACTGCGGATTGGTGCAAATGTACGTTCCGAAGCACGGACGAGCTCGAGATAATATATTTCTGGTCGCCCATCCAATGATCGGCCTAAGCAAATTACTTAGTTTACGCAATCGCAGGCCAAGACCTTAATTCGATAAATATATAATTCGTATCAAATGTAGATGAAAAATATAAATTAGAAATAAACAACTTTTACGAATTAGACTCGCGTATATTTAGGTGTTTGTTTATTATTATTAAACCCGACGTTTCGATCACTTTACAGCGGCCGTGGTCACGGGGAGACTAAAGATGACAGGTGTCTTCATCATAAGTTTTAACTAACTAACGTCAAATTATTTAATATTTATGTGATCCGATTAAGCAGACGGAGCTCACTGTGTCTATGGATTTGGTAGTATGAGGACGGTGTTGGGATTTGATTATTCTGATGATCGGGTCCCAAGCAGGCGGTATATTCCAGCCATTGTCTCTATTGAAATTTGAGTATTTCTTTATTTCAATAGCTTCTCTTATCATTCTAGGTATGTAACGTTTCTCTTTTGCTAGAATTTGTGGCTTGTCAAATCTTATGAAATGGCTGGGTCATAAATATTATTATAAAACATTATAAATAAAAATTAATTACCTTAATCTCTACCTTACCTATATTGACTTATAAATTAATCACATGAGGTAATTTTTTACCCTGGGCATTATTAATCTTCTTTTCTATTAATCTTCTACATCGATGTTGACTTACGATGACGATTAATGTTTGGTGTGTAGCAGCAAAGAGAATACAATACTACGTTGTAGCAGCGTCTACATACCAAACAACTTTAAATTGATAGTGTTTTGTTTCAAATACACAATGTATAAGTGGCCTTCATCTTCATGAAGGAGGTCTTAAACAATCACGTATTCTTTGTAGCGTTTTCGTACATTAAGGTACCATGGTTTCATTTACGTTTCCCGCGGGAGTCCTACAAGGTAAATACTATTCATACCATCTAGCAATTGACTCCTATTTTCGTCCTTAATAAATGGCAATAGTGTCGGCCCCTATTATATGTTTACCTCTGCCTTCCCCTTCGGGGATAAAATAGGCGTGATTTATGTTTCACAAAAACTAATCGTTTGTAAATAGAACCTATTTGTCGGTAATAAACATACATTTTTTATGCGTTCTGCATCAGTGTATTCCGTAGGGTATTTATTGGTTTCAGTCACGCGATTGCCGCGACATGTTTTTCTTGTGGATTTTGAGTAGACTCCAGTGTAGATATGCGATCAAAATGATTTTATGTGTAAATGTGATGACATTGACAAAGTATCTGTAGCAGTAGGGAATAACAATTAAAGATAAAATGTAGTGTAAAGCGCACAAAAAGTACTCTACAATAGGGTGTGAAATATTGCATAGGCGAAATTACTAATTCTTCTATCTATCTTTTTGTATGAATGGCCTCTGTCAAATCTGGACAATTCTGCCAATGTCGAGTTTGGAGAAGACACGTTTAGTAATGAGGCTAAAATCAGTTTAAATAGAGTTTTAAATTCACATTGGTCACATACATACTTAAATCACGCCTATATCTCCGAAAGGGTAGGTAGAGGTGAACTAGCACCCACGTTTCGCGAATTATGTTAGGACCCATGTAATAGGTGGCGAGCCTATTGCCATATATCGGGCACAAAAGATTGCTAGGTGGTACAAAAGGAACGCTGCTGCCTATTCCTCAGCCATCGCTGTTTTATCATTAAAATTAATCGCCTTGTACGACACCCACGGGAGAGATTTGGGGTTGTGAAATTTGTATTCTACTCTGCCGTCACCACATTGGTCACAAAGTTTTTCATCAATGACACCGGCATGCGATGCGATATTTAAATCGTACGAGCCAGGTATTAAGTGTTCTCATTTGTTTATTATAAGAACATTTTATGTATAAGAAAAAATATTGTGAAGAAAAATCGGTCACAAAAAAAATTACCGGCTGATTTTTCCTGGTTTTTGATGCTATAATTCTTAGGTTGTTTTTAGGAAGTAGCTTCAACGAGAAGAAAAGACCCTGATACTCTTTACTTATTCTGTTTTTTTTTATTACGTTCAAATAACAGTAGGTACTAAACAAAGATATTTTTTAACCGACGAAAAACCGGAGGAGTACATCAATTCGTACCGTATGTTTTTTTTCATATTCGTTCGCGCAAAACTCCGTCGTTTATGGTCCGATTTTGACTAATCTTTTTTATTTATATTATAGTTCATCAGTTTTATATATCAGGGGGACCTATTCGAACGAATAGAATAAAAATGTATGAAGCTGGCGTATTACTGAGAAAACACCATGACGACCGTGTCAAATGTAAGAGTAGTTCTTTGTCAAAAATTTACATTTGATCGTAAAACGTTGTATTTATTGTATCGTTTCCCGCTTAGTCTTGACTATAGGCACAGCAGAATACAATTTATCGTCACCAGACCCGATCTCTCCAACCAGTGTCGTACAAGGCGACCAAGGTTCAAAAAACGACAAGGAATAGGCAGCAGCGTATCCTAATCCTTCTTGTATGTACCAGTCAATATATTCATCATCATCATCATGGGGTCCCCCGCTCTTTTGCGAACGGCTATAGGCAGCTACGGGCATTGAGTGGGTGTTACTGGCCTATCGCCTTAGCGACGAAGCTCCCCTTCGCCCCCCTATGCTAAACCCCGGTCGGGTGTTTCTCCGTGGGGCAAGACCCGAAAAGGAGCATGCGAATGGGCCGTGGCTTATGCCTTTTGCACGAGGGAGTTTAGAGGAGATTAAGAGGAGGCGAAGGCCTGTTGGTTGTCGAGGAGGTTGGTCGATGATGATGATGAGTGCGGTCGTAAGTGCATTGTTAGGTCTAGTTTATTTTAGACTAGTCTAGACTTTAGCCAATTCAAGATTTACTTATACCTATCTTAGGTATATCATTTTTAATTTTTGTTCTTAGAGACGAAATATGAAAGAATGGATATGTGTTAACGATCTACTTATAGAGAAGTACCTATGATATTTTTTATCAAAAAGTGAAAATTGTTTAAATAAAAAGATACCATTTTTTACAACTGTGGTAAATTTAACTTTAAAATATAGTTTCCTAGAAGTTTTAAAAAGCTTACTTTTAACGGATCAGGGAGAAACATTTCCTCGATATAAGGCAACAGATGGCGCCACCTACTACAATTCTACAAATACCGCCGTCACCGTTCGGGGTCTCACGTTCCGAAGCGTGAACGCACTAAAAACAGTAATCAATCAACGTTTTACGTCCCGACGACACTTGCGGCGACCAAAAAGGGACCACTACAGAATCCGCTCCGAAACAAAACACATTCTTTCGAAGGGAGATCTCCACGCCGGTCAGATGGGAACTCGGCCAACAGCCACAAAAAGAACAGCAATCTCGAAATATATTTTAATAGCCGAGCGGTGACGGCCTTTGAGGCGGATATTTATCGCCCGCCCTCTCTCATTGCTTCGACTGTCCCCGCTCCAAAAACGACCTACGCCACTTCACCTGCAACCGAAATTAACTTTAAACGTAACCACCTAAAGCCGACTATCAAGTGCACCAGCGCGCGATTGTGATGTTCAACAATCGAGCAGCCGAGACTAGTAATCATTCGATGTTGGATTCCAGTTTCTCTTATCGGTTTCGCTGCACCACACAATATTGGACTCAGCCGCTATAAAAATAGGGATACTAATGGGGCCGTTGCTGCAAATGGAATGATATTCGTGTTGCGTCTGGAAGTTGATAATGAATTGGAGTCGGACGAGGAACGGGTTCGGGCAATTCGCGTCGAGCCGTGCAGGGTGTAATGGCAATAGTGATGCGACGGTGAAAATAATTGTATCGACTACTTTCTACTACAGTTGTCGAATATGTTGGATTTCTTCTCGTAACGATTTTGTGAATTCAATTTTACATGCTTAAAGCTCTAAAGTTCTTATTCCTCTGGGCATAACATAGATACCTATACCATTTGTAGCAGATTAATAATGAACCAAGATTTTACTTATTTAGTTGGATTTTGTCGGTAAACTGTCTCACTGTCCATATATCATAAAACTATTGACAAAAATGTACCAATATTTGATATCAGTGCACATCAATGAATAAATATATCCAATACTAATTATCTATCTCGCCTACGGCAAGTACAAAAAAATCTAAATATGTATAGATATAGATTTCTAAGCCGTATTAAGCAAGTCAACAATTTAAATTATGCCGAGACCGAGACATAAGTAGAGGAAACTTAGGTAGGTAGTTAAAATAAAATGAGGAGGTCGATACTTTATTCAATGATTCTCATTGAATGTGTACTAATTTTGAAGTAATTAGCGCTTGCTTCATGACAAGTTAAGTCTGAACCGTGGTCTGAGCCTTTAGAGGCACCCTCAGGCCTGACGCTCCCCGCTGCGATGCGAAGTTCCCTACGACACAACTAGACAGTACGTTAGTATTTATATCGCATTAACAACAACGGAGCTTGTGTATTAATACGGCAGGTATTAATACACAAGCTATCAAAGCAACCACAAAAACTAAAGTAATCAAAGTTTATCTCCCATGAAGCCATAATTGAAAATAAAATAAGTTAATGTCGATACTTTTTAGCCACAACTTACCACCTCACTACTTCCTAACTTAAACATGAATAAATTGCGAGGCAAATTGAAAAGCTTAAGTTATTTTCAAACGCGCCACTCTCATCCAAGCAGGCACGCCATCTATTAGCACTGATGATCTAAATAACAGCTTACGAGCTATAAATTACCGCTTGCACTGTGTCGGAAATAGCACTGCTAGAAGAACTTCGAGGAAGCTCTATATATTAATTTTACAAGGGAACCTAACAATAAAAATGCTTGTGAGGAGCTCGCTAGCGCAGTGGCACAGCGCGCTTGGCCTGCGATTGTGTGTTTACAGCGGGTGACCAAAAATGTATTATCTCGAGTTCCTCCGTGCTTCGGAAGGCACGTTAAGCCGTTGGTCCCGGCTGCATCTGCAGTCGTTAGTACCCACCAACCCGCACTGGGCCAGCGTGGTGGATTATGGGCCAATCTCCCTATATTCTTCCATCCATAGATAAGACCTGTGCTGCAGTGGGGACATTAAAATCCTAAGTTAGTTAAATATCAGTTAGGAGACGTGTCCTAGGCCTCGGCTTCTTGTTTAGTAGTTATATAACATTTGTAGATGGAAATCAATCCAACAGAAAGGTCGGATATTACAATTTAATTGATTAGACTCGTTAACTACAAGATTTCACGAAAGTTAAACGGCACTAACCATACTCCGACATGCTTGAAACCGCAGTCACCTTGTATAATAACCCTCAGAAGAGTTGACAGGATTTCTTACTTCTCACAAAAGGGGTGCTGCAGACAGTTGTAGTGTAGGTACTATAAACACGATGACGGTTTACACTAAACCTCATTTTAGTGTTTTGTAGTTTTTAAACTAAAAAATACAGTTAACTATGGTCTGGAAGAAATCAGAACAGACTTAGTTAGGATTAAGCAACAAGCGGATTTAAATTTACCGTTTTTAGTAGTAGTAGGACAATTGAGCCTATCTATAAATAATAATCCACTATATTGTGTAAGAACCAAATAATATTGTTCAAAGTATTATCTGGTTTCCATTACTCTTATATATTCAATGCGCTTTCTACATCATCGCAATATCATAAGAGTCTGCAAAATGCCCTTCAATAGCACAAAGAGAAATCTCAGGGGAAACAAACATCAAAGACAATCCTATCTTAAAACCACTCACGATCCACACATTACGCGAATTGGGAAACAAATAAATCACCCTCCAAAATAAAGGAGCTAACCATAGAATAAACAGGCACACTCCAATTTACGAGGTGTGACCATGATTTATTCAGCACGAAGGGAAAAAGTCGGGTGAAGCTTCCGTGAAATTGAAAGAAAACTCTGCGGTGAAAAATAAATAAAAAAAAACAAAATAAACAACGGCGGCGACCGAGACGGCACAAAACTCAAGAGGTTTTTCAGAGATAAGGGAAACTAAGTCCTACTGGATAGATATTATGGGGGATATTTGCCTTGTCTCAGTATGCTATATTGGCCCGGGTCGGCGTGGGGGCTGTAAAAGTTTTTCGGGTTGTCTGATAGATGAAAGTATGATATTTGCGTGGTAAAATGTTCGTGTTAAAATATTATTGAGGCATAACGTTGAATTTGTTGCAAGGACCCATTTTACGAATTGAGTTCTAGAATTTATAGCTACTCAATTTCAGTAAAATTTCAAAGTTATGTTTTTGAGAAATCTCTAAAGAAATAATAAAGTAATAATAAAAATAAATAAAGTAAAGTAATACTTAAATAAATAACGATATTTACTATTTTTATCGATATCAGTTTTTCATGGTATCGATTGGTCTACTTGAGTCTTTAATCGATTCGTTTGCCTATTAGCTAGCTAGCACTAATTTTAGTGGTCCAAAATTAGCTGTAAAGTATGCTCCTTTGCTTGGTATCATTTACATGGTTAGTTAAAAGATTTTCATACATATAATATTTATTTAAATCCGAGCTAGCTAATCACGTAATTACATTTCCCGTTTTACGTTCCTTTGTTATTTTCTGTTGGTTAAACCATGTTTTACCAAACTTGAACACTTTGCAGCTCGGATAACACTCAATTCAAATACGATTGCAAATAAAAAATCACACCAAAGCACAAAAAACAAGATCGGCAAAAGATAAATATCAATTCAAGAAAAATCTTTCTGGCTCGTCCAACATTTTTGGCTACGTAGACTTGCCCATGTCCAAGCATCAATGATCCGTCTATTACTTGGTATTATTTTAGTTCTGGGGGTCTGGCTTGTTTGGTTATTCAAGGGTTGTGAGCTGACCCCTTTCGAGGTCCCGGGGGTGCCATAACAAGGGCCGGCGGCTACACGGATGCCAAATATTATTCATGCAAATAGGATTACCTTGGTCCGCAAAGCTTGTTTGTAGCGTTGAAATCGTAAAAGGTAATGGGGCAATTGGGTTATCTTAATGCAAGCGTACGTAACTGTTGGCCGTTTTAATGTTCGTATTAGTTGAGTAACTGCACCTTATTATTACTGCAGTAAAAAAATTAAGTCTATCGTAAATTATGTTGGTTTCGTTTAACAAATATGTTTTCACCTCAAGGCGCACAGCACTTACTGCCGCACTCAGAGATGTCAATTAACTTTAATGAGTACTCAGTGTCAAAAAATTCATTGAAATCGAGACCATAGCCCCGGAAAGAATAGCGACGAGTTTTGAATGCTCAGTTTTTGACATTATGTACTCATTAACGTTATTTGACGTCTCTGAGTGCGGCAGTTAAGCAGTCGTCGTATGCACGAGTGATTTTTACGGTCACACTGACGCCTAATGATGAGTGATATTCACGCTGTAGATATATATACCTGATCAGGATCGAGGCATTTCCATTGAATCCATATACCTTGGATACAATGGAAATGCTTCGATCCTTCGGTAGGTCGGTAGTATTATATTCCTGATTTCTTAATAGAAAATAAATACTACTAGAAACTATTTTGATTTCAATTTGAACATTATATAAATGTTAGAAAAATTATCAAAAGATTATGGATATAGGATATAGGCTGCACAAAATCGAATTTTGTGCTCAAGAGCATTAACGTGTCTACTCATAAATGTATCTATATTAAGGCAAAGAAAATGAGCCATGCAGCCAAGTTCAGAGATAGAATTTGTTATTTTATAATATTTTTTTTTATTTACCGTGCCGTGTAGAATACAATTGTCACCACCCCAAATCTCTCCCGTGGGTGTCGTACAAAGCGACTAAGGATAAAACAGTGATGAGGAATGGGCAGCAGCGTTCCTCTTATACCTACCGCCTAGCAATATACTGCGATTTTTGTGCCCGATAAATGTCAATAGGCTCGCCACCTATTACATGGGACCTGACATAGTTGGCGAAACGTGGGTTAGTTCACCTCTGATCACCTTCAGGGATATAGGCGTGATTTATGTATGTATGTTCTTTAATTTATATGCCTAATGTGTTTTTTCAGACGTAATACATATTAAAATTTTAACTCAAGTACGGTAGGTTATTAAATTAATTTAAGAAAATTATTATTACAAAATTAATTTAATACTAGGCAAGATAGGTCTGCAGCATCAATGAGAAAAACAATTTCCTTCAGTATTCAAAACTGTATACTAATTTTAGTTTGAATTTTAAGAAATATTATGATTATGACTATCTACTGTTTTAATTCCTCGCATTCGAAGTGAAAGGCAGAGCTTACAACTCGTCCACAAAACCATTTTTGATTCGTTTTGTGCACTTGTTGTATAATCTACTATTGTCCTACAGGGACCCCTGTAGCATAGGACTTTGTAGCATTTATTGCTTCAATAGAATACTTTGCCATCACGATAAAGTTTACCGTGCTTCAAATTTGTTTAGTAGGTAGAGGCGTAGTAACACCCACATTTCGCGTGTTATGTTAGCCCATGTATGTAATAGGGGGCGAGCCAATCGCAGTAAGGTGGTTGAACACCATGCTGAACCTTTTTAAGAGTCGGCGAAACATATTCTTTGTTTTGTCATAAATAGTCTTGTGTTGGGGTAGTAATTAAGATTAGGATATGATGACATGTTTAAAGATTCAATCAATGCTCCTAAACAATTTCAGAATAAAAATAAGTAATAAGTCGCCTTCTAAGACATCCGCGGCTCACCCTCGGATGACCTTGGTACGGCGACTAAGGATTTTGGGTGGTGACAATTGTATTCTGCTTTGCTTTCACTACACGGCATTTCGAAACGGCAGTGGAAATATTTTACTAAATACACATGCATACCTACATACAAAAGATTTCCTATTTAACAGTAAGTGAGTTTCACAGAAATCAATAAGTGAGTTTATGGTAGAACCAGTGACTGTTGGCTATTTTTGTAACCAACTGTATAGAATATATTCCTGTCGCGTCCATCCCGCGGGTCTGGGAGATAAAACAGGCTGGTCTGGTGTTGGCCGGGAATATATTGACAGAAGATGCCAATACAACAGCAACATGCTAGGTGTACAAAAAGTATATTGAGTTCCTGTAAAAAAATGTAGAATACCTCTATTATTTTTTGTGCGCCTTTTTGCAGTAAGAATGTCACATTCAATGATCCGTTATTCTGAATGTGCTGAAACTATTAAATGATGTGAAAGATTTAGTTATGTTTCTGCGAAAGTTCATGGCTGGTTAATTTTTTTTTTAATATCCATTGCAAAGCCAATATAGTATGTAAACTATTAGGTACATACCTACAAATATACACCACGCCTCTACTTACGCCGAAGGGGTAAGCCGAAGTGAATTTACACCCATGTTTTGCCAATTATATTAGGTCCCATGTAATAGAAGGCGATCGTTTTGCCATATTTTGGGCAAGTAAATATAAATTTTCTTTATTTACCTGGATATACTACATATGCCTACAAACAGAAAACACTAATTGGTTTTAATTAAACCAGCCCTTATTTTTCGAAGTAAAGACTCGTCTTTTTAGTCGCAAAGTATCGTCTAAAACAATTAAATAGTTAAAACGGTCAAATAAAATTAAGCCTAGCTTAACATTACCTATAAACGAAAAACAGGCCGAACAATCGCACAGGATAATCGGAGATTAAATATAGATTTTAGCGGTGATCAGTAAGCGGCGCACGCGCAAACATTGGAAAACAATAACTAGTTGTACGAGGCGGTGTCGATACCGAGGTCGAGCGAAGGTGAGACTAACACGTCTCGCACGAATACTCGCAAATTCATACATCAAACAACCGCTTTGGTCTGACCCCTCGCGGAGCTAGCGGAGACGCCCCACGGCCCTCAGATCGCGTAGGAACGGAGGGGCGCGGGAGGTCAAGCCGATTTGGTCGCCTTGTGCGATATTTACATACACGTATCACATACAGCGTAGCGTCGGGTGCACACTGGCACGGCACGCAAAAGCAAAACACGCTGACGAAATTTCTTAGTACCGTCTGCAAAACAATTGTGACATAAAATAAAAAATATTTATTTTTACAAGTTAGGTATTTTTATAAATACACTCATGAAACGTCAAGTAAAAAAGTCCATCTTAAGCATTGGAAACGTGTGTTTGGTAAAAATAAAATGATAATTAGTAATAATAATTATACAGATAGATCGACATGAACTTCTTCTTCTTCTTCTTCCTGCCCTGTTCCCAGTCTATCTGGGGTCGGCGCAGTATGTTTCCTCTTCCATTCATATGTCAGACGTCATCAAGCCATCCACTCCCTTTTGATTCATATCATCCATCCCACCGTAAAGGTGCTAGTGATGAATGAATGTATAGAAAAGAGACTGAACGGACCATGTCGAGAGACCCATGAACGGAGAGAGTGATTAGAATGACAACATTCCAATCCATACTGCTCAAGGTTTTGGCTTAGGTTTTACAGCCGGCCGCCTGCCTGACACCAACCCTCCTTGGGTACGCTGTTGTTGGTGGTATGCCCTCCACCATTCGGGTGCCCCAAGGTGCTTATTGGTTTACACCGGGCCATCTCCCTTAGTCGACTTTTACGACACCCATGGGATGAGTTGGGGCTGGCCTATTCTACGTTATTTGTTCGCTCCCAGGCCAGCATAGAAGGTCGACATGAACGCCGTGCAATAATTGTTGACGTCGCTGTCCCCCCATGACGACAACCTTGTAAAAGCTGAAAAAGATAAAGAAGACAAATATCATGATTTAGCTCACGAGATTGTTGACATGTGGGACATCGATTCAGCAATTGTTGTTCCGATAATCATATCTGGCCATGGCTTGATGGCCAAGAGCCTCGATAAACACCTAAAGAGGCTCGCGTTAGGTGGTTGGTTGGTGGTTGACACGGCCCGTATAGTGAGGAGATTCCTGTCTCTGGATCCTTAACCACCGGTAGCAGGGACCCTGATCTTACTGCAGATGGGGAACTTCATTTCTATATTTTTAAATGCTATTTTTTTAATGTTATAAAAATGTTAAAATGTAATATTTAGAAATATAATTTTGTATGTATTTTAAATGTAATAAAGAAAGGAGAAAATAATAATATTAATTGAGAGATGACTAGAACAAAGGCTCGAAAGGAACTTTGGGAATAGCCTGCTATATCAATAGTTAGCAATTTTAAATAAATATATTGTCACATTTGACCAGAAAGTGGCATTTTTCGCCCAATACGCGTACGAATTAATCTACTTCCTAGTAAGGGGGTGACATAAAATAATGTTACTACTTACCTCGGGAGGTAAAACAGAAAGCCTCAGATCTCATATTGATCGTTGTTGTTGTTGTGTAAAGTAGTTTGAATGATGGCTGATGATGAGTAGTTTGAAGTGCCGTTGCTTAAAAGTGTTATGCCAATTGTACTCTTTTTATAAGTGCCATAAAGTTTATATAAATAAATAAATACAGAGAGAACGTAGCGATCATTGGATATAGTCGTCAGCATCACTTATGAGGTATAATGGCGTTGCGTAAAAGTGACGGATACAACAGAACGAATCAAACTGCGTAATGCACTTTGACTCTGTAATAAAATTGTAATGAAAAAGTTACTGGCTATTATGCTTTTGGTAGCTACTCTTAGCTACCCAATGCATAGCAGCTAGTGGAGTTTTACATTCAATTGAATTTTCGTTAACTGCTTTACTGGAACAATTTGTTTGGAGAAAGAAGAAAAATTAACTAATTCTATTTTTTAATAACCTTTTTTAATTTTAGTGCCGTGTGGTGACGGCCGAGTAGAATACAATTGTCACCACCCCAAATCTCTCCCGTGGGTGTCGTACAAGGGGACTAAGGATAAATCAGTGATGAGGAATGGGCAGCAACGTTCTTCTTGATACATGCATACATACATAAATCACGCCTATATCCCCGAAGGGGTAGGCAGAGGTGAACTTCTGGTTCTGGAGGTTCTTCTTATACCACCTAGCAAATGTACTGCGACACTTTTGTGTACGATAAATGGCAATAGGCTCACCACGCATTTACATGGGACCTAACATAATTGGCGAAATGTGGGTGCTAGTTCACCTCTGCCTACCCCTTCGGGGATATAGGCGTGATATGTGTATGTATGTATTTTTTAATAACCACACATAGTATTTATATAAGTATGTTGGCATGGGTAGTATTCAGGCTGTGAGCTATTTCTGTACATGTTGTATAATAATGTTAAATCAAAATAAACAACCTCCACACCGATTTTTTTGGTGACGGTACCGCGTCGAGCACTCAATAGGCGTCATTTGCATTGGTAATAGCCGCTTGTATCGGGCAGAGTGATTTACCTTGCCACCGACAACCGTGGCTTGTCGCAGAGGCGCCGTGTGTTCGCCCCATCGCTTTTAAGACAATTAAATCGTTTATGAACAATAATAAGCGTACACTCATGCAGCTGCGATTTTTAAGAACAAATTATATTTTCATGATGAAAATGTGTAGTTTTGGAGGAAATTTACACCGATGCACAACTGAGGTTTTTAATAAAAAAATTACATTTTCGTGATGAAAGTAGTTTTAGAGGACATTTATTTATAATTATGTATGTTTTTCTCTTTGCTCGATAGCGTAGTGTGGCTTAGCTCGGCCTGCGATTGCGTAAACTAAGCAATGTTAGCTAAGGCCGGTTGCCCATTGGATGGGTGACCAAAAATGTATTATCTCAAGCTCCTCCGTGGTTTGGAAGGCACGTTAAACTAAACTGCAGTCGTTAATACCCACCAATCCGCACTGATCCAACCAGTGGTTTCATATTTTCTTCCATAAATAGGGAAAGCCTGTATCCCAGCGGTGGAACTTTACAGAGCTGCTGATGGTGATGGACTGCGGACTTTTCCACTAACATTACTGTAATATGTGGTATACCTACGTAAGCAATACAAAAAATTCTTTTCATTGTGATTTTTGACGTAACACTGACTGTGGCAATTGACAATGAATTCTTTTTCCAAGCCGACCGAAACATACCCAGATGTCGGATAAGTAAAATAAATGCATTAAAAACGGAAAGCTTCACAGTTGCAAATGGAGCTGAATGAAATTTCTACCTTCGTTAGATTTCTTGTAATTATTTCAACAGTTTTCTATGTAGTAGCGATTCGTTATCGCGCGTAATACAACTAAAAATAGATTTTCATTGAGATATTTTTGCTACCCAACTGTTTTTGACGTAACACAGTTCTGACGGCAGAGCAGAATACAACTGTCACCACCTCCATTCTTTACCGTGGATGTCATACAATGCGACCAACTGTTAATCATACATGCCATACAAGACGAATAGGCACCAGCGATCTTGTTATTCCACCTAGCAATAAACCGCGATTTGCCTGCCCGATAGATGGCAATAGCTTCGCCCCTTGTGCCACATGGAACCTAGAATTTTTCGCGAAACCCACTCTCCGCCTACTTGTTTTTATATAAAAGTCCTTGCGTTAAGTGAATCCATTATATAATTTTTTTTCCTGAAATAGATGCGAGCCTATTGCCACGTATCGAATTCCTGTTTTGTAGCCGTGTGGTGACGGCAGATCAGAATCAAATTTTTCACCATCGCCAATCTCTTCCGCGGGTGTCGGACAAGACGACTAAGGGTTATGACAGCGATGAGTAATGGGCAGCAGCGTTGCTCTTATATCACCTAGCAATATAGATAATAGTGCCTGATAGGTAGGTACATGGCAATAGGCTCGCCACCTATTACATGGGCCCTATGCTAATAAGTGAAACGTGGGAGCTGATTCACCTCTGCCTACCCCTTTCAGGGATATAGGCGTGATTTATGTATGTATGTAGTCTTGTAGCAGCGTTTCTCGTATACCAGAAGAAGTAAATACCCGTATGTACCTTGTTTACCACATAAGGTACAGTATATTGCTATGCATATATCTTCGTCGCCCTCTGTGACATCCACGTAAGAGATATGGGATGGTAGTAAATATTATTTTATTATGTTCCGCCCTCACCACACGGCACAATGAAGAATGACACAACTTACTTACGTCTATTCAAAAATCCGCATTGTCCTTTAGACTGCAAAGAAAAAGAGTAATTTATTTCTACATTCTGAGGGGTAGCCGTTGACATATCTACAAAATAGAGTAACGGTACTTTCTCTCTCTAACCATTCGGGTTAGAGAGAGCTTATTTTTCCTTGGAATAATTTTTCCAACTTCTCGCTGCCATGTTTCCAGTCTATCTGGCGTCGGCACAGCGAGTTTCCTCTTCCATTCATATCAGTCAGACATCATCAAGCCATCCACTCCCTTTTGATTAATAATATCACCCATCATATCGTAAAGGTGCTAGTGATGAAAGAATTTATAGAAAAGAGACGGAAAGGACCATGTCGGGAGACCGACGAACGGAGAGAGTGATTGGGATGACAACATTCTAATCTATACTGCTCAAGGTTCTGGCTTACGTTTTCGTATGCTGTTGTTATGAAGGTTTTCCCTCCACTATTCGGGTGCCCCAAGGCAAGGCAAGGTCTACACGGGGCAATCTTTCTTAGTCTACTTTTACGACACCCATGGGATTACTCGGGGCTGGCCTATTCTACGTTATTTGTTCGCTCCCCGGCCAGCATAGAAGGAATTATACCTTACATACCTTATCTAAAAAAATGAAATATCCTATTGTTTGTTGTAGGTATCTTTATAATATGCTGTAGACTGTACACACTTAATGACACGAACTCTCTCAGAACCTCGTCGTCGTGACGTCGACGTCATGATTAAAAGAAACCCGGCTCGCGAATCGTGCGCCGGCGCTGAGAAAGTCGCCGTTTCACCGCGCACAATGGTAGGTACCCGCGGGGTTATTACGTAATCCGATTGCTATATTTGCTATTGCTTCAGTCTACCCGTCACTCTCGCTCGTTGAGAATAATAACGAAGCGTGAGACAGACGGATAGACTAAATCAATAGCGATTGGCTTTCAGAATAACCCCGCTGCTTTCTGAGTTTTCTACACACACATTGCTGATGGTTTTCGAGTTTTGCATTAATTTGTTTTGTTTAGTCTTATTTTGTTTATTCCGTACCTAGTGCCATCTTGATCATCTTTAATACGCGCGTTATTAAAGATGATCAAGATGGCAATAGGTACGGAATAAACAAAATAAGACTAAACAAAACTAATGAATGCTACAAGTGGCAGACTCCATATTTCTTTAGTTTATTTTACACAATATAAATCACGCGGTTCTCATCGTAAGAGGCAGGCAGAGGCATATTAACAGCATCGGTTCGTCATCTTCGAAGTTGCATCAGGAATTCTCGTTATGTTATTAGTCTAACAAAGAATACAATTGGAACCACCCCCAATCTATCAATCAAACCACCTACCAATAAACTGCGATTTGTGTGCCCGATCGATGAGGCCCGCCACCTATTTACATATTTTTTATACTTTGCCGAGGAATGTATAAAATGATGATTGGTAATACGACAAACGTTCTGAACCTTCAAACCTGGAAAACGAAACGACAGCACTTTATACTAACAGAGAAGCAATTGAGAACACTGATGCTGCTGTTATCATGTCCAAACGACATAATGTTGTTATTAGTGTTGTTATCGTCAGCTCAAATTGGACTTAATGGGAAGAAGTCACGCTATTATTGAATCAATAACGCTGACAGGAGCCATGTGGTAGCTCGTATGATAAATTGCTTAAGTCAATTAACTCTCGGTTGGAAACATCAAAAGGGACAACGTTTGGCTTTAGTTTACGATACTAAAATTTAATTCATAATTCATTTATTCATTCATAAACATGGGTAATAATTACATAGGTTTGAAATAATAGAAATATAAGTACAGCCATGCTTCGCCATATTGGCATATGAACATATTAAAATTGAAATAACATAACAAGTAGTCAATATACGTAGTAAGAAGTAATAAAATTTTAAATAATGTCAATTGTCAATTCATTTACTCGCACATTATCGATAAGATAAAGTTCCCTTGACACTTTGTACTAGATGGTGGATACGTCACAATGATTGTGTAAAATCTAAAAAGATGATGAGGAAAACAAGGTGAATAGAAAAATTACATAAGTAAAATAATCATTCCACAGTCCCGGATATCGTTCTAGGTACAGGTCCTGCACAAGCAATTTTTGGAGTTGGCAAGCCTAGTTCTGGCTTAAACAAATTTCTTCGTCACGGGTCCTCGTCTCGTGATTCTTTTCAATAGGTTATATTTAATGGCGCCAGCAATACAAACTTCAATTTAAAACTAACCTCTTCCATTATCACCGAATAGTTCTGAATGCGGACGCACACCTATTGCAGCTAATAGAAATTAATGAGCTACAAAAATCCGACAAAAGTGTTATGAATAAAGAAGTAGTTAGTTTGAAAAAAAAAGAGCTTTTTATTGACGATGCGCCTGCGCCGGCATAGAGATAGTATCTGTTCCCAGAAGGCAGCTTTGCTGTCTCTTTCTCACGCGCAATTGGGTGTGTTGGGCTGTCTCCTTCAGACATCAATCGATGTCCCAAGACACCCACGTCAGTCCTGAGTTTTCGGAATGAGCGCAAGATCTTATAGACTTTAATGGTTTTTGGAAGTGCACTACTAATGTACTCGTTGGTTTAGGATTTTAGTAAATTATAAGTACCTACGACTTGAAATAAAACAATTTTTACAGGCACGGGACGTGAACAAAATCTCTCTCCAGCTCATGACAGTGTTTTCTCTCGGGATTTAGTGTGAGTTAAAGCGAGAGGAAAATTTTTCCCCGTGCACTGATATCATTTCAATTTAAATCAGCTAATAGCAGGGCTTGCATTGGAACAGGTAGATTCGTTTTTTGCCAATATATTTTACATCTCTAATAGAGATCTGTAGGAAATAGAGTTGCCTCTGTGTGACCCCTTGTTAACATTAATTTATTATTTAGCACCTTTTCGGTGTGACGGGTGATAAGAATCAAAAGGGAGAGGATGACTTGCTATGAACGGAAGAGGGAACATACCTAGTCCGCGGATACCTAGATAAACTGGGAACCGGGCAGGAAGATGATGAATGTGCGAAATAATCGCTAAGGGTAAGTGTCTGCACCGTTAAATGTATACACATCCCCATAACTTGCTAAAGAATAGGTTGATGGTTACTTAATTTAAGGGCTGCTGAAATAACTGCCGCACACAGAGACGTCAATTAACGGTAATGAATATATACTTAATGCCAAAAAATGACAATTCAAAACTAGTCGCTATTCTTGCCAGGTCTATGGTCCAGATTGATATATATTTTTATAAAATTAAGTAGGTACTCATTAAGTTTAATTGGCATCTCTGAGTGCGGCAGTTAGTGTAGGTATCTACTTACTAATAATTCCCACAATACTTCCATTCTGGCTTGGGAGCGAAAAAATAACGCTAATTGTGTGTAAAACCTGAGCCCAAAACCTTCAGCAGAATGGGTTGGAATGTATCTTGACATGATCCTTAACATGTCTTTTCGATACATTTATTCATCACTATCACCTTTCCGGTGTGATGGATGATAAGAATCAAAAAACAGTGGATGGCTTGATGGCGTCTGACCGATATAAATGGTAGAGGAAACATACTGCTTCGGACCTTAGATAAACTGGGAACAGGCAGGGAGAAGAAGAAGAACATAATCCCAAAATTAAGCTCAATTAGCAAAGCTTGAACATGTAAATAAATAATTATTTTATTACTGAGATAAGATTCCATTCGAGGCATATAGCACAATGTCTAACAAAAAGGTGTTAATTCAAATAAAGCTCGGTAGCTCCTTTCGAACGACCGCCCATATAGTTTTAGTGCGGGAAAAAAACAAAAGTATCGTAATTAAATCACGCTCGACTCGACAAAGCCTTTTTCAATGAATGTTCAACATTGCCGGCGCCCGGTCGCGGTCAGTGTTTTTTTTTACTCTCCGTCCGGGACGATTAAAAAAATTCCCCGGCGTACACAGTCTGTGGCAGCGGGGCCGTTATTCAAACTTTGAATTGTTTGCTCTCTTTGGTCAATCGCGTCAGTTTACGAACTTCGAGCCGTTCGAATTTTAAATTTCTCATATGGCGGCAATTGCTTTTCGAAATGGCTGTTTAAGGAGGTACGTATTTTTTTACCGAAGGCGGTAAAACAAAGAATGTCTCAGATCGCAAGTATTTGACTGATATGCGAATTCTGAGGCTTTCTTTTTTACCACCCGAGGTAAGTACATTTTTTTTTATCACCGCTTGACCTCTCTACGCACATCACCTCTTTCTCTGTGCTGTGGTGCTTTCTATAAAAAAAGCAGCCAACATTTTTAAACCTGCAGAATTCGTGCCTTCTTATAAAAAAAAGACTGAAAATTTTTACACCCCAATAGACACGATGACTAATTTTGAAAAACTACACATTGTTGTTTTTACGTGTCTACTTTAGCCAAAATAAATTATATTTTTGTAAAAACTGAAGTTGTTTATAGAAAAAACATGTTTTGAATAATGCATATTGACATTTCCGCCAAAACGACAAAATATAGCAATGCAGACCGCAATGCTGTATTTTGTTGTATGACGTCATAATTTCGTAAAACTGACAGTTTTTGATTGCAAAAATTTCGTAAGCCTGACAATTCAGATTTTGACTGGGCAATGAAATGATAAAATAAATGTCATTCACAATTATACAATCTGAGAACAAGTGATTTTTATCGGATCTCCTTATCCTAAATCATTACTACAGTGATTCTTTGTCAGTGTCATCAATTCATCATCCTTATTGTCTATATCTTTTTGAAATAGGCAACGGGTTGCTACGCACTCTGCTAAGTTTCGTTCAATCCCAAAGGCATTGCACTCACCCTATGAGCATCTACCTAATGACGGTTACTCCCCTCTTTTCAAAAGCTTCGCAATGAACTCTAACTTCGAGGAGTGGCGAAACTTGTAATCGAAAGTGCTTGGGGATCTAATGAATTAAATTCTCATTCTATATGTACGCTGGATCGCGATGAAACTATAATTTTCCTAAAAATAACTCTGTAACCGTAGTACATATAACACTAACATCATACATGTATGTTGCATACATGAAAGGTTAAAAAAAAAATTAATTCTAAGTATAATAATACCCACCAACCCGCACTGGGCCAGCGTGATGGGTTATGGCCTATTCTCCCTTATGCCTTATTTCTGCTTCCATCCATAGGGAAGGCCTGTGTCCGAGCAGTGAGGACGTTAAAGGGTCTGGGACTGGTGATGATGATCATAATGATAGTTTCAAGATCGTTAAGTCTAAGAACGACTGCCATTACCACACGGCATTTTTAAATCAGGCATTAGTCGTGTGGTGACGGCAGAGTAGAATACAATTGTCACCACCCCAAATCTCTCCGTGGTGTCGTACAAGGCGACTAAGGATAAATCAGCGATGAGGAATGGGCAGCAGCGTTCCTCTTATATCACCTAGCAATAGTACTGCGACTTTTGTGCCCGATAAATGGCAATACTATACCTATTACATGGGACCTAACATAGCGATGCGTGGGTGCTAGTTCACCTCTGCCTACACCTTCTGGGACATAGGCGTGATTTATGTATGTATGTATTTTTAAATCAGTCCCCTTCTTCTTCCTGTCCTTATCCCGCTCTAGGCGGGGTCGGCACAACATGCTTCTTCTTCCACCTCCTTTCTATCCTTCACTGATTTGTCATCCACTCCTCTCGTTATCTTATCCTCCCTTACTCAATACATCCATCTCTTCTTTGATTTTCCTCTCCTTCTACGTCCTTCCACGTTCATGTCTAACATTCTAATGCCATCATATAGATTTCATCTCTTCGCATAACATGACCAAACTATCCAAGTCTATTGGTCTCTCTGTCACTGGCTCTCTGTCACATTTTTAAATCATACATACATAAATCACGTCTATATCCCCGAAGGGGTAGGCAGAGGTGAACTAGCACCCACGTTTCGCCAATTATGTTAGGTCCCATGTAATAGGTGGCGAGCCTATTGCCATTTATCGGGCACAAAAGTGGCAGTACATTCCTATTGCTAGGTGGTATAAGAGGAACGCTGCTGCCCATTCGTCATCGCTGATTTATCCTTAGTCGCCTTGTACGAGACCCACGGGAGAGATTTGGGGAGGTGACAATTGTATCCTACTCTGCCGTCACCACTCGGCTTATGTTTAAATCAGTCACCAATAAAATAAATCTCAATCCCCAATAATACAAATCGTATTGTGATCGTTCACAATTTCCTTTTTAATTAACCTATTTACTACCCATTTAACCTAGTTGACTCACCGCAAATCGTTGTCAGCTGAAAATTTCCCCGGGCAACTTTAATTGACAGTGGTTGTGTCCCTGGGCGATCCCGGAGCCGGAATACGCGCAAATCTCCCGGGATTGTGGCGGTTGCGTCCGATATTTCTGTTCCCTACATATCGAGCCATTACCGCCGACTTAGCGTAACCGACAAAAACCAGTAAAAGTTTCTTTTTTAATATTTCTATTCGATTTTAATTTTAACATTATATAAATGGTAGAAAAATTTGTACAAAGATTTTGGTGGTTAGAAAAAGAATTTCGAAAAATTATGATCTTGAGGCGGGAATCGAACCCGCGTCTGCTGCTATCCGGGCAGGTGCCTGACCGCTCGGCCACCCAAGACACTAATTAACTTGCCAAAATTCTTCTAACGTTACCACTTCACGTTGTAAGCCAACGGATACCCTCGCAATGTAGAAATACTAATTTCGGCAAGTTAATTAGTGTCTTGAGTGGCCGAGCGGTCAGGCACCTGCCCGGATAGCAGCGGACGCGGGTTCGATTCCCGCCTCAAGATCATAATTTTTCTTTTTCTAACCACCAAAATCTTTGTACTAATTTAAATATTTCTATAAATAATAGGGCAAAACCATATAATTATCAATTTTTGAACTTTATGTGTAATAATTTAGGTTTTCGAATGAACCGTCACAGGTTGCGGTAAAACGTAGGGTCGCTTACGTTGCAATTCTTAGATAATTACATACATAAATCACGCCCATATTCCCGAAGGGGTAGGCAGAGGTGATTTATCGCCCACTTTTCGCCAATTTAGCTAGGTCTAATGTAATAGGTGGCGAGCCTATTGCCATCTATCGGGTACATAAATCGCAGTATATAGCTCGGTGGTAAAAGAGGAATGCTGCTGCCCATTACTCATTGCTGTCTTTGCCCTTAGTCGTCTTTTACGACGACTACGGGAGGGATGGGGGTGGTGACCATTGTATTCTGCTCTGCCGTAAAATAATGAAAATCGTTGTGTTAACGATAAATTCAGCTTTTGCTATAACTTTCGAATTGATTGTTTTTCGGCGGTAAATGCCGACGAACCGAGTCTAAAATGTCGTAAAAATGTTGCTTACGATAATTTGGAGGTAATGACTTGATATTGTCACGTGACATGCGTTCCATTGGAACAGCTCTTATAGTAAAGGCTGTCGCACACAATAGGTTGAATAAGAGTATATTTTATGATGACGATACCTAAAAGTAATGCTACCGACGATAAAAATGGTTCAATATAAGCAATTACTATGAATGTAAAAAATCCGTTGAGAACTCTAATTTACAAAGTGAACAGGCACTACGTGTTTACATCATACTTATCAAGCCTTTTTAATGTCCCCACTGCTGGGCTACGTGCCTTTCCTAATGTTGATGAAAGAATATAGGGAAAATGAGACATAATCTACCACGCTGCTCTATAACAAAAAAGAGACATACGTATGTATACGTATCTTCTTCTTCTTCTACCTGCCCTGTTCCCAGTCTATCTGGGGTCGGCGCAGTATGTTTCCTCTTCCATTCATATCGGTCAGACGTCATCAAACCATCCACTCCCTTTTGATTCATATCATCCATCACACCGTAAAGGTGCTAGTGATGAATGAATGTATAGAAAAGACACGGAACGGACCATGTCGAGAGATCGATGAACGGAGAGAGTGATTAGAATGACACCAACCCTCTTTGGGTATGCTGTTGTTGGTGGTTTGCCCTCCACCAGTCGGGTGCCCCAAGGGGTTATTGGTCTACACCGGGCAATCTCCCTTAGTCGACTTTTACGACACCCATAGGATGAGTCGGGGCTGGCCTATTCTACGTTATTTTTCCGCTCCCAGGCCAGCATAGAAGACAGGTATACGTATGTATACGTATAATCTCTCAAAAATTGATTGATTCCAAAGTATCGATCAATATTTTGGTATGGATACCAAAATCAATAAAAATAGAAAAATCTATACTAACACATACCGTAGATTAATTAAACCATGTGCTGGCAGAGCAGAGTTTTAATCGTCGCGGGACATTATATTATACTTCACTGGACACACTAGAATGTGGGTACTGAATCTGACACAGTGATCAGATTCATTATTCATTTTAAAGGGGCCCCAGAATACTGGCGCATCCGCGCAAGCTAGCCATTTTTCTTACCAATTAATTAATTAGTATGACACACGGTTCGGGTTAACGAACTAATTAGCGACTTTCTCCATTTCTTCTCAAACCGGCCTTATTTAATATAGTATTAATTTTGAGAGTGCTAAGGCTGAGTTTTGAGCAACTTCCCTTTGTGCTTTGAAACTGAATTTACGCTATAGAGCCTCGTTGCAGTAGTAAAAAGTACTTCTATTCATATTCGACGGCCGCCTGGGTCGAATGCTCAGATTGCTGGGTATCGGCCAAGTGGTCCCGGGTTCGAATCCTTTGGCAAACTTTGTGATGTCCACAAATGTTTGTTTCCGAGTCATGGTTGTGTATATGTTTATGTAGTATATTATCAACATTTATAAACATATTTAAACTAAAAATATGTCCATCATCTAGTATCCATAACACAAGTGCTGAGGCTACTTACTTTGGGCTAGATGATAGGTGTGAGTGTAAAAATATTTATTTATTATTATTATTATTCATTTATTCACAAAATTATATTGTCGACCGTTCACCGAGTGTGTTAAGACATTATACTTCATTATCAACATTTCAGGCAAGAGACGCCTACTGTTGGGCATAGGACTCCCTCAAGGATCTCCAACCGATCGGAACGGTTAGAGTTATAAACATAATATTATTATGATGAGGAAAATAATAGCTGTAAATATATTATGATGAGGAATGAGTAGCAGCGTTCCTACTACACAGATGGCAATAGGCTCGCTCCCTGTTACGTGGGACCTACCTAACATAGCTGGCGAAATAAGGGTGGGCGTTAACACACCTCAGCCTTTCGCTTTGGGCATAAACGGACGTGATTTATGTGCATTCCTACGTCTATTTGATTTATATCGGAACTTTACTTTCAAACTTTTAGTCCGATAGTTAATTTCGTATCTATACTTGCTTAAAATATGAACGTTCCATTTAAACCACTGATTCCCCAGGGATCCAGGGGAGACTAGATGGAGGTCTGCGTTGTTGGCGTGACAAAAATGTGGGTTCACGATTGGTAAGCGCGGGGTCCCCAAACATTTATCTGGATTCGATAGGGAAGAACGAAAACGTTAGCTTGACTTCACTTATCAATGTTTTGCAGATTATATTCGCAACGCAAATTTTCATAGTTAGATCTAATCTTTACATTTCCACCGGCAGCAGCAAAATTTTGATCTAAGGGAAAAAAAGCTTGGGAACCTCTGATTTAAACCCTAATTGAACGAATTGCAAAGTCAAAATTAATAACGAAGTGACATATTGCTCGATCTTTGTGCCGAAGCAAAAGCAAAAGAATCGTAAATAAATTACCTACGCTTCTCCTTAAAAGCCCGGGCGAGGGGCGAGTCCCGGCGAAAGGGGATTATCCGGGTCCCGCTCGTAATTGCCGGGGGCCCGTTAAATTAAATGCCGTGACAGCGGCACTTGGGTCGGAGGGGTACAAGCTAATTAGCGGTTTTGGTACCTCAAGTGGACTCGGTTCGCGATTGATCACTCGCCGCAGCGGTTACTCTTCTCTGTCCATTGGAACATAATCAGATCAATAATTCTCATTGTGAAGACGACATGCCAATCCATACAACCCAAGGTTTTGGCTTAGGTTTTACAGCCGGCCGCCTGCCTGACACCAACCCTCTTTGGGTATGCTGTTGTTGGTACCGTACCCGCGTCTTCCGCAATCAAGGCGGCTGCCTTTACCACACGGCCAACTTAGATAACTTGCCGAAATTTCTGTAACCTTTACTTACACGATAGCAGGATATATTTTCTTATAGAAGACCTCGGGTCTAATGACTGCAAAAATATATAGGTATGTATTGATGTACAAGTGTTTGATGATTTGCTGTAATATGTATACTATAGTATCGTATATATTATATGTAGTATATATTTATATATTACCTACGTTTGTGACGAGCTTTACCAATAAAAATGTATGGCCGCGAAAAGTGAATTAAAACTTTGCGTGGGTGGTAGTTTCAAAATGAATAGACAGAAATAATACTACTGCCTATGGGTTTCGAAACCAACCCACATTCAATCCGCCCACAGGGCGTAGACTTTTACAAATCCAATGCTAATTAAGTAATGTTTGCTTAAATTAATTTTTGACTGAGCTATAGGTAATTATGTACGTTGATGCACACCAATTTACTTCTTTTACTATATAGGGTACTTCTAGTAATGACATTAATGCAGTGCGCAGTAATTACTTTTTGCGTAGTCTAATTACCGTACTTATACCCTTCCCGCATAATGGTTCCTTAATGAGATATGGTAAACTTACACACGCATATAGCACACATTACCACTTTTAATTTTCCACTTATTGTAATTTTCAGTGTTGGTAACAATTTTCTGCTGTGGTTCGCTTTTTAAAATGCGTAGTGATGGCAGCGCTCCCGTGGGTGTCGTTCAAGGCAAGGCGACTAGGTTTAAGACCGTGATGAGTAGGTAATGGGCAGTAGTGTTCCTCATATACCATCAAATATATAAAACGCTCTATAGATGCTTATAGGCTCGTCCCCTATTACATGAGACTAGAGAAACGTGGGTGGTCCTACCACTTCGGGGATAAAGTAAAGAGGTCCCTCATATTTTAATTCTTATTTTCGATTTATTTGGTAATGTATAAGTCACGCCTATTTGTCGCCGAAAGGGAGGTGAATTAATAACCCTCGTCTCGTAAATTATGTTAAGTCCCATGTAATAGGATAATAGGCCTATTGCCATCTAACGGGTACGCAAATAATTGCAAAATCGCAATATATTGCTAAGTGGTATAATTATGAGGAACACTGTTTCCCATTACTCACCCCTAGTCGCCATACACAAGACACAAGGGAACAATAGGGGGTGGTGACAATTGTAATCTGCTCTATCGTCACCACATGGCATTATATGAGAATAATTTATTGTGTACCTAAATGTTTTCTTTGTCGTAAAAGGTTGTTTCAGCGCACAACAGAAAGAGGCCTTAACAGCACACGTCGCGTGCAGCCTTATTAAGTCGAATTTTATAACTGGTGATTATTGTTATTGGTGCTTTTTATTAATTAAAGTGGCTATGTTGAACGAGGGAACGTTTAGTGGCGGTTTGCGATCAAAGGGACCGTACCTTACCATACCATACAAAAAAATCTCGCCAAATAATATACGTAGTTCACGCGTAACTTTCTCTTACCTGCCAATTAAAAATACGGTGCATGTTGTCTCTTAAAACGGTTTATCTTATGTTACAAAGGACGCGTGGTTGAAAAATATTAATGTCGGCGTTTGATTCCTTGCCTATTGGATAACTTGTCAAACTTTTAGGGTCAAATAAAGCTAGCAGATTGCTTTCATACATACACAAATCACGCACGGCTTTCTCCCCTAGGGGTTAGGCAGAGGTCGCTACTTATTCTAGGGTCCAAGTAAAAGGGGGCGAACCTATTGCCATTCACCAGTAACTTTAGTTTTAGTAATTTGTTAGATGGCCAGTACACTAGGAACGCTGCTGCCCATTCCTCGTTATATTATACGTCTTAGATAGGCGGGGAAAATGCCAATTGTAATTATTTTTCTCTGAATCGCCACACAGTATTGCTTTCTTTTCATTACACCGCCTAAAACAATAAATTGCAATAGTTGGTACGCATGCGGACTTAGAACTTAGCACTGTAATATAGATACAGACTGGTCAAAAAGAGTTGAAATAAAATTAAATATGTACTACGTCTAAGTAATCTTGACACTTCTGTTGAAGAAAAGTCTTTTCTTCAACCACTTTTTTCGTCTATTAACCATGATCGGTAGAAGGGGCATGAATTCTGTGACAGCACTGACGGCTCAGTTATCAACAAAGTTGTACTTCCATAAAAAAATACAATTAGTTATAGCTGTCACCACAGTTAACTCTTTTTGCCAAACTATTTGAACACAGAGAAAGTTAAGAATAGAAAAATGAATAAAGCGGGAGATTAGTAGGTGTAACGATGATAAATGATGATGCGTCTCGGGGAACTGTTAGGAACGTCAATCAATTAATTTAATTCTTTAAATTATAGAGTTTGTGATGACGCTAGAGCAGAACTTAGTTTTAATTAAAACAATATTATTTTTTTATAATGGCCTGGAATTGTGTTCCTACTTTAGTTTTACCTATATCTCTTTTATCCTTTCTTGCTTCTTTCGCTTCATCCAATCTCTTTAATGTCCTCATAAATGCCCGCCGGTTTCGGGTACTCTTGACCTAGCACTTTTTAATAGATGAAATAAATAAATAACATAAGATTGACAAGATTAACTAAGACTTGTTTTGTAAATCGAAATTGTTCTGAGATGTATAGGTACTTATTGTTTTTTTCCTCGCTTTTTGTTGTGTTATATTGTTACATTTTTATTCAATGAATTTAATTTTATTGTTTTTATCTTTACTTACACATGTCATTAAGAACAAAACACTACATACATTTCCGTTAATTTTTTACGTGCTGTGTACACTAAATTTAGATTACTGTCTTGAATTGTTTTCGGTAAACTATCTCATCATCATCACCAGCCCTTTAATGTCCCCACTGCTGGGGCACGGGCCTTCCCTATGGATGGAAGAATATAGGGAGAATGGGCCATAACCCACCACGCTGGCCCAGTGCGGGTTGGTGGGTACTAACGACTGCAGATACAGCCGGGACCAACGGCTTAACGTGCCTTCCGAAGCACGGAGGAACTCGAGATAATAAATTTTTGGTCACCCATCCAATGACCGGCCTTAGCGAAATTGCTTAGTTAACGCAATCGCAGGCCAAGCGCGCTGTGCCACTGCGCTATCGAGCTCCTACTCGAGGTATACTATCTAGTCTATGGTAATCTGTCTGTTGTGTACCCATTATAAATAAATAAGAAAATATGGGAAAAAATATTAAAGTTGGTTACATTTCGACGCAGCGAGCCGGCGCCTTAACTCCCCTCGCTAACTTCGGGGCGCTTAATCAGATTTGGCTTCAGCTATCGACAGGTAAAGTGCTTTTGCACGCCGATTTTAACGTGACCGATCCCGGTAATATGCCATTAGTGACATGCGTTTTGGGGCTATGGCCAAATGGACAGTTACTGGTTTTATTGTTGTTTGGAGACTGGTGTTCTTTTTTTTTTTACTTCTCATGCTCTGAAAGTGCTTGTTTGTGCAGGATATAGGCTGCACAAAATCGAATTTTGTGCTCTAGAGCATTAACGTATCTAATCATAAAAGTATCTATATTAAGGCAAAGAAAATGAGCTATGCAGCCAAACTCAATAAGAAATTCAGACATAGAATTTGTTATTTTTTAATATTGTTTTGTTTTTAAGACATAAAAGATATTAAAATTTTAATTCAAGTGGGTACGGTAAGTATTAAATTAATTTAAGAAAATTATTATTTCAAAATTAATTTAATACTTGGATGTATAGGTCTGCAGCCCAAGCCTAATATCAATGGAAAAACCATTTCCTTTAGTATTCAAAACTGTACTAATTTTAGTTTGAATTTTAAGAAATGTTAAGATAAATTACTGTTTTATTTCTTCGCACTCGAAGTGAAAAGCAGAGTTTCTAACTCGTCCACAAAACCATTTTTATCCTCGACATTACTATCAGCCCTCGCCTTCGGCTCGGGCTGCTAAAAGTCTCGGACAAAATGATTCGTTTTGTGCACTTGATGGAAAATCTACTATTGTTTTATCGGGCGACTTTTTTTTCTGTTAGGAAAGCTATGTCACATGTGGCGTTCTGTAAGTTCAGTGGAAAATATTGAAGGGATAATTTAAATTTTTTTGTTAATTTAATATACATACATACACATACACAAATCACGCCTATATCCCCGAAGGGGTAGGCAGAGGTAAACTAGCACCCACATTTCGCCAATTATGTTAGGTCCCATGTAGGTGGTAATAGGTGGTAATAGGTGGCGAGCCTATTGCCATATATCGGGCACAAAAGTGTCGCAGTACATTGCTGCCTGGTACAAGAGGAACGCTGCTTCAATTTAGTTTGCAGTAGTAATATAGCTAAGTGGTGACGGCAGAGTAGAATACAATTGTCACCACCCCAAATCTCCCCCTTGGGTGTCGTACGAGGCGACTAAGGATAAATTAGTGATAGGGAATGGGCAGCAGCGTTCCTCATATACCACCTAGCAATGTACTGCGACACTTTTGTGCCCGATATATGGCAATAGGCTCGCCACCTATTACATGGGACCTGACATAATTGGCGAAACGTGGGTGCTAGTTCACCTCTGCCTACCCCTTCGGGAACATAGGCGTGATTTATGTATGTATGTATGTATATAGGTAAACTAGGTACATGCACGGACATGAATGAACATAGAATATAATTAATGCAAGGATGTCCGCACAATAGATTTTCTATTTCACGATGGCCGTTTGCCCACAGATTACGAAATAGTTACTGCGTAGTTTTGACTTCGGTTGTAGTACTTATAATAGTGACGTGTACTAGCGATTAGCGCCCAATCCAGAAATAAGTTTTATTTTGAGATATCTGGGATGTAGGGTAAAATCAATCTACCTACATCAATCACTTATTTGAATAACTTTCAAATCAAAATTGTTATTCTAACAGCCGTCGCTGACTGTACAATTTGCACATCAGAATTGATTGAATAAAATTACGCAATAATAACGTTTTATGCACTTCAACACATAAAACTCAGCGTCTTATTAATAGTTAATGCATGTACCACACTTCAGCCTGGGCTATAACCTGTCGATGATTGAGCCATGGCGAATGAGTTAAATCAGAATTCGAAACGAAATATTAGTATTAAGCGAAAAGGAACTCTGAGTACCGGCGAAAAGGATCCAAAATACGCTTTCGACGCGCGGAATGGAATGACGGAGCATGTATCGGCTAATGGGCCATGAAATTGGTACCCGATTGGCAATAACCTTAAAAGATGCTTTTAAATTTCTTATTGCATTTTGTCATGTTAGAAATGCTTTTATTTATACATCGGCCGAACCTTTTACTGGTATTGTTAATACTTGAGTGTTATTAACGTAGATCTACACTCCAACTTAACTGTTTGGTTAGAGGCAGAGTAAGAAGCGATCCAAATAAACAGCAAAAGGTGGTCTATCTACCTACCGCAGTGTCTGAAAACGCAGGTTCTTATTATATATATCTTATACATGTCATGTGTTGCCATGCCAGTGATGACCAATACCGAAACGTGACCGTGCCAATAGGAGATGTAACCTTGGTAGGCCTCCCACAAGGTGGACCGACCGATGCTCCAAGGTGCTTAGTGGTCTACACCTCAAGACTTTTTGACATCACTGGTGTAAGTCGGAGTTGGCGCATTCTACATAGTGTTTGTACTTCCACACTAGCATAATAGAGGGAACCTAATAATTATAGTCAAATGTTTATTCACAAATTATGCCTTCCATATTGGCTTGGGATCGTAAAAATAACGTAGAATGTGACAGCCTACTATTATCCTCATCATCTAGGTACAGGTACTATTATCCTCAAACACTGCGTTTCGTAGTCCAATAATGAGACGTCAGACTAACGTCAATTACCTTTTGAAAGTGGAAGATTTATCGCTTGCCTACTACATCATGGAAATAGCTGGACAAATACCAGCAGACGCAGAGCTGACGTCAGTGTTTGCGACTGTTTACCAAGAGCAAAGTGTTGGTCGTGTATGCCACTGCTGAAAACGGCCTTTAATTTTCAACTCCCTCTACAGAAGTCAGTTGTACAAACATTCGTTACGTCTAAACCTCTGTTTAAAAGTACGCGGGAGTGAGTTTCTTTATGCATTTCACTTAATAAAAGGGCTTTAGTAAAATTGTGCAGCGTCCCACCAGTAATATACCTACTGGAGATCGCATAAAGAATTCGCTCCGTCTAAACAGGGCCTTATCGCGTTTGGTTGTCGATCGCTGGTTATTATGGGACTTTAGTACATTAATCTATCAGTCTACCAGCAATGTACTCGGAATGAATTCGTATATAAATCACTATATCTGACAAAGCTCTTAGCCAAGGTCCGGTCCTCTAGAGACACCCTCAAACCAGTTGTCCCCAACATTTGATTGTTATATTTTATTAATTAGTCATTAATATTTAAAATCGTTATTACGAAATGCAACACGCAATAAAAACGATCTAGGTTAATAGCAATGTTTGCCAATGATTCATGTGCTCACCTAAACCCAAAATCATAATATTGAGGTTACCTAAAATCTAGGTCCATTCATTTATTCATGAGATTGATGTAAGAATCAAATAACGACCGTATCGCATTTTATTGATTGAATACTAATTTTTTTGATAGAAATATTAATATGATATGCTGTGTCATAACGCGAACTAGGATACAATTTTATTGTCACCACCGCTACCTCTCCTGCGGAATTTTGCTGTTGGGTAAAAGAGTTCGTCCTATCTTCTTCTTCTCCCTGCCCTGTTTGTAGTCTATCTGGAGTCGGCGCAGTATGTTTTCTCTTCCATTCACATCGATCAGACGTCATCAAGCCATTCACTCCTATTTTATTCATATCATCCATCACACTGGAAACTGGAACACTGGACCATGTCGAGAGACCCATGAACGGAGAGAGTGATTAGAATGACAACATTCCAGTCCATACTGCTCAAGGTTTTGGCTTAAGTTTTACAGCCGGCCGCCTGCCTGACACCAACCCTCTTTGGGTAACTTTAATGAGTACCTTTATACCTACTTAATACAAAAAATGTCAATTCAAAAATGGACCATAGACCGGGCAAGAATATAGTTTTGAATTGATTTTTTTTTTTGTATTAAGTACTCAATAACGTTAATTGACATCTCTGATACGGACATAAGTTGCTAACTTTTCGTTTACTTTCTTCATATTTACCTGTGTGTGCCGAATGGTGACGGCAGACCGGAATCCAATTTTCACCACCCCCAATCTCTCCCGCGGGTGTCGTACAAGGCAACTAAGGGTTAAAACAGCGACGAGTAATAAGCAGCATCTTTAAATTGAAAGAAAACGGGATTTATACCACGTACCTAAATATCGTGTGATTTATGTATATATGATTTATGTATATTATTTAGCTTCGTTACAACTTAAATAAGTAACTTACTGCCGCTTGAAAAAAAACAGCAAGATAGAGCTAACACAACAAAATCGAGTGTCAACAATTTGACAGAAGCTTCGTAAAAGACCTCGCAAAGGAGCAAAATAAAATTTACCACTTGTAAAAAATCCGCTGAGGACAGGATTCGAACCTGCGCGGGTAGAACCCATTGGATTTCAAGTCCAACTCCTTAACCACTCGGACACCTCAGCTGTGTGGAGTGCCGTCGTAAAACGCTTAGTAGAAGCGAAAATTATGACTGCAATGAAGCGTAACAATGGAAATGTTAAAACCGACGTGCCAATTCCAAATTCAACTCTTCCCTGTTGCTTTAAGGGCCATTTTTGTGATGTTACAACTGTGATTACGACGCTGTTTGTTTAAGTGTTAAAAGCAGCATTTGTATGGTTATTGTGTGCCTTTTATGGTAAATGAATGGTTACTGAGTACGTCTTTATTCAGCGGCACTAGAATTATTAAAGACATTGTGGCTGTATTCGTCATGAAACCCTTTATTCTCATTGCAATAGTTTGTTTAAGTTTTTTTAATTACTTACAAGCTTATCCATGAATAGCGTTGCCAACCAAGACTATTGAAGACCTTGATTGAAAAAATAATATAGAATGTATCAGCCCCAACTCACCCAGCCCAGCTAGCATGACCACCGAAACACGATATGATATAGCCATTTATTGCGTTGGACTGTCAAAAATCTTTGGATTTTAACACTTGAATAAGCCTAATTTGAATCATTGAATAAGCCTATAAGGCTATATCATATCGTGTTTCGATGGTCATGCTAGCCGGGCTGCCCTGCTAGCATCCGAAACATGATATGATATAGGTATTCATCGTATTGAAATTTCAAAATGGATTTTTGACAGTTAAAAGCGATAAATGCCATTATCATATCGTGTTTCACGTGGTCATTCTAGCTGGGCTGGGGTAGCCTAAATGTCCTCTAAGGGAGATTGGCCGGTGTCCCATTTAATAGGGGGAAATTCTATTGCCGCTTATCAGGAACTTTAATGGGAGTGTATCTGCTAGATGGTGCACCAGGAACGCTGCTGTCCATTCACCTTTATATGTATCGCTCTCTTAGTCGCCCTGTACGACACCCACGAGAGAAACTGCAAAATACATTTCAATTAAGTTTATATGGAAACTTGTGGACGCCCGCGGTTTCGCTCGCATTAACGTCGAATAATATATAGTCTATAAGCGTTCCTCGATAAAATGGACATCCAACACAAAAATAATTTTACAATTTGAATCAGTAGTTCCTGAGATTAGCGCGTTTAACCATACAAACAAATAAACAAACAAACAGTAATTTTCATACTTAGTGTGACTTGGTTATTTTTATTTTAGTCTTATAATACCTATTTGTATTTAATGACGCTTCTAATACGGCTCCAGCTGAGATAAGGAACTTTTTTTTGTCGTTATCCCAGTTTCCAAGAATTTACTGTATTCCAAACTTCTCTGGAATTAAATTCGGAATTTATCTTCCCTTGTTTTCTCTACGCATTATTAACTCTCATTTTAAGTTTGTGGCACCTTTAATCTTTTGAGGCTACAAAAATGTGTGGTTACTTTATTTTACCCTATGCAATCTACATGCCGTGTGGTGGCGGCAGAGTAGAATACAATTGTCACAACCCCAAATCTCTCCCATGGGTGTCGTACGAGGCGACTAAGGATAAATCAGTGATGAGGAATGGGCAGCAGCGTTCCTCTTATACCACCTAGCAAAGTACTGCGAATTTTGTGCCCGATAAATGGCAATAGGCTCACCACCTATTACATGGGACCTAACATAATTGGCGAAACGTGGGTGCTAGTTCACCTCTGCCTACCCCTTCGGGGATATGGGCGTGAGTTGTGTATGTGCAATCTACAGTTTATAACTAATATCTTGGATACATCTTCTGACAAACGTTTGTATTTGAGAATTTTATCAGGTATTTCGGCAAATATCATTACAGGTTTTAAGCCCAGTATGCCTAGCACGGGATGTGGAAATCTCCTCGTGGAAAAGAAAATATTTTCCTCTCGCTCTAGCTCACACTAAATCCAGAGACAAAACACTGTTAAGTGGTGGAAAGAGATTTTGTCCACGTTCCATGCTAGGCCTTCTGAGGCCCTTTTTTTTTTCACGGAGTGGAATGCATTTGCGCACCATACCAGCCGCTAGCTAGGCGACTGACGTGTGTGGGACTCGCCCGACTAGCTACAGTCAGGAATACGCCATTAAACCACTCCGGTGTTCCCTAGCCCTTTGAGTGGAGAGAGTCTGGGGTCCGCCGCGAGGCAATTCACCAGTCTCCCCCCAGGAAGCCTTCTGTGGCCCTAGCCAATTGGCCAATCTACTCGAACGCATAGAAAACAAATGTATGAAATTGACGTATTACGGAGAAAACAAAAGGTTAGTTTCATACTTTTGTATTCTATGCGTTCGAATAGAAAAGCCACTTGGCTAGGCTCTCTGGTATAACCATTTGCCTACCTGTATTGGGAGAGGTAATGTCGACAGTCGCTTAGTCTAGTGTGGGGGCGTGGCTAGTTTATCTATGTTGTAATCGAAATTACACTCCATACTGCCCGTTTTCCGAGTCGAAAGCTGTTCCGAGAAATTTTAGAAATTATCTGAATAGAAGAAGCGATTCTTGAACATCATCCCGTTGGTTTAGGAAGGAAGAACTGTTTCAGATATAATTCCAGAGAGAAATTTCGATTGCTTAGCCAAGGATAAGGGGAAATACTTTTCCTAACTTTACGTTTTCATTTTAATTACACCGTATAGTCCAACACAAATGGTACCTACTTAATGATAATATGTACAATAGAATTGAAAGCAATAAATGCTCTTCTTTAATACTGAACACTGCTCGAAGTATAATTCCTAATATAATTATACTGTTTATCACAGAAAAGATTTTCAAGCAGTATTCGTATCAATAAAATAGCTATAAAGCTCGTACAATCCAATTTACGAGCTATTAATATTACAGTTAATTGCATTATTCAACACCGACAGTGAATGGTGTCCAAAGTAAAGTCCAGGCTAGACCTTGAAACTAGTAAAACTGGAAGAGAGGTCAGTTAAAACTGGTCATTCAGGTGTCTCGCACGGGCGGACAACACTATCGTACAATTTTGGACATGGAGAGATTTCTTTTTTATATACAAATCTAGTGGTGAAAAAATTAAGCTTAGATTATAGACCATTTTAATTGTCTTATTGTCTATTAACTAACACTAGAATTAGTTTCATTGTTAGGTACTAATTGGATTTTAGTCCGAAGTAAAGATTATTTTTATTTTAATGAAATCTGCAAATAAAAAATGACAATTCCTACCAAGCAATGTACTGCGATTATTGCATGCCTGATAAAAGACAATAGGCTCGTCACCGGACCTAACCAAATTGGGTGTTAATTCACCTCTAAGTTATCCTTTCGGGTGTTATAAGGTGTTTTATGTATGTTTATTACTAAATAATGCTTATTTTATTCCTGTGAATGCCGAATGTCATTAGTAGATGTACCTTGAAAGTCTTTAAATAGAGTACATAACACTATCAGGTTAGTTTTCCTTAACCAATAGTCAATGGTCCTCACATTTTTTAGGAAAAAAGTGGATTGAAAAAGAACCTTAAACTATGCATGAATATTAAATTTAAATAGCTGCGTTATTTTTTATAATTTTTTAATTAACGTTTTTTTTCTTTTTCGTTTTTTGCGAGGGAGATAGTAGAGGTGAGAGTGGCAGTTGTATTCTTCTCTGCACCACGCAGCAATTAAAATAATTCTATAGCATTATTTAAAAACTTTATTCAATATATTTAAGTAAGTAGGTACATCAAAACACATATGACAGAAAATATCATTTGTAACATTTCTCTAAACACAACGTTGAAATAACAATCAAATAATATAGTTTTATGACAAAAATACTTAAATATGAAACAATAACAAAAACTGAGTTCTCAATAAAATGTTAGGGATTATAAAAATAAAACATTGTACACATTTATGGCCACCCTACAGTCAGACAAGCTGTGTCAGCGTCCTCGCCAGTTGTCGTTCCGAGTAGAGCGGGACAGCTATGTGGTTATTCGCTACACGCGCGAGCGAGACAGACATATAGGGACAATCCGAGTAAATTGCTTCATGATTGGATAATTATTTTATTGATACAGTTAAATGGCATTGGGAACACACCATAGAGTAGACAGGGGAGTGATGGCTCAATAAATTATGAATGGGACAGAAACAATGAACTCGCGGGTTCCGTGTGGAATAGAATTGTTGGAGCGTGACCAATTATTTTATTACAAAACGTATTTTGTTTTAAAGAAGGCCACTGAGTATTGATTTTACCACTTTTAGATATAGGTATAACAGCCTTGTTTCAAGTCTACTTTTGTGACTTGATACATACATAAATCACGCCAGGAAGGCAGAGGTGATATAACACCTACGTTTTGCCAATTAGATTAGGTCTTCATTCTTGAAGTAGACAACAGTATCACTGCGATCGTGGATTGAAGAAGCTCATCACGTTTCTCCGAAGCACTTCTTATTTCTACCTCAAGTTCTATCTTCGTTAAAACTATGCGATCATCATCACCAGCTCTTTAATGTCCCCACTGCTGGGGCACGGGCCTTCCCTATGGATGGAAGAATATAGGGAGATTGGGCCATAACCCACCACGCTGGCCCAGTGCGGATTGGTGGGTAAATATGCGATAACCAAACCTAAAGCTGTCTAATCTTACCAATGCAATTTAATTTCAATCCAAGCTTTCGCTACAAAGAGAAAATTATTACGATTAAAGTTCCCAGTCAATGGCAATAGGCTCACCTCCTATTACATGGAACCTGAAATAAGCCAGTGAAATATGTTCTTCTATTCCTACTCCTTCAGGAATGTACACGACTTGTGTACCTATGTATGTACTTTATCCTGATCTACTTCCCAACTGATGGATTTGCATTCCAAATCGCTGGCAGCTTTATCATGAAATAAATCATTTTTGAACAACCAATCACCTTGGCCAACAGTCCAGCTATTGGTCAAGGGGCCACTTAGGGTCACATGGGAACTAACTTGATTGGCGAAACGTGGGTGTTAAAACCTCCTCTGCCTACCACCTCGGGGGAACATAGGAGTGATTTATGTGTGAATATTTTGCAGTAGCAATCTAGTCGGACTTCTGAAGTGCGGACTATGGGTTCACATTTTTGGGGTGAAACCCTGATGATCTACGTGGATTTTTTTGAAAAGAAACTTCCTCTGGCTCACAGTAAATAATATTCCTTATACTCACACCTATCATCTAGCTAGCTCATAAACTGTACAAATATAATACTTTTGAGAGTACGTGCATCGGATAAACTCAAATAAGCGTCATAATTATTATGACCTATCAAGTAAGTCGCATTCAATTCCCCAGACTAGAACAAAAAAGACAAAGAAAGCCCCCAATTACCCAATCGCAAGCGGGCTGGGAATCGAAAGCGTGACTGGTGCGTCCACGTGACTTGGTAATGGCACGCTCTGATCTATGTGAACAAGCATTCGCTACTGTAACCGATACATTCACCCGCGGGTCACCCAGCCAAGAGACGCCCACTGTTGGGCATAGGTCTCCCCCAAGAATCCCCAAACCATCGCGGTCCTGCGTTGCCCGCATCCAGCGGCTTTCCGCGACCTTCACCAGATCGTTCGGTCCACGCATGGCCGCCATTCGAGGACCTTTCCACCCATTGCATCAGTCCTCCTCCTCAGTTCCTTGCCCTATCGTTGGTTCACCTTGTGGGGGTCCTACCAACAGTGCGACTCCTCGTGCGTGACCGCCATTCGAGGACCTCACTGCATCTCCCGGTGTGCGGCCGCCATTCGAGGACCTTTCCGCCCGTAGCGTCAGTCCTCCTCGCAATGTGCCTGTCCACTGCCACATAAGGCCCGCAATTCTTCGGGCTATGTCGGTCACCTTAGTTCTCCTGCGGATCTCGTCATTGCTGATATGATCACGCAGGAAAACACCGAACATTGCCTTTTTGGTGACTTTGAGCCTTATGAAGCCTACTGTACCCGTGAAACGATTCAAAAGCAATCCTTAAAAACCCATCCAAAGAGAGGCCTTTGCAAACTTTTCCCATCTTACTAGCTATAAATCGGCTGATAGCGCCTCTGCGTCATTGAGCATCCTATTTATTAAACATTATTGGTTACATAAAAAGTGTTTAAGGCTTGTTTTATTTATAGATTTTTTATTATGTGGCCTGATGTTGTCCCTTTTTTCTCTATAGCGCGTGACAGCGGCGGCATCTGATTTTGATTTGAACACTTTTTTGTATTAAAACCGTACCACGACTACAAATTCTGGTTCACGTCTTGTCGTAAGATGTGGACGAGCCTTTACGGCCACCACGTGTAATTAGCCTCTCTCTTTCTCTCGTATTTCGTTAAACAAGGTCATCATAACGTCACGCGCGTTAATAACTCGAGGCGTAAATAAAACTAAACGAATGACCATTCACTTGCAATCAAAATGCAGTGATAATTATAAATTACGTAGATCTTCAAATGCTTCGATTGGTTTGTGTATTGGCAGAGGGTTACTGGGCTTTCTTTACATAATTAAACATTTTAATCTATAATAATAGGTATGGCCTATCCCTTTATAAGTATAGAAGAGATTTTTTTTAAATAGTGCTTAATGGCTTATTAGGGCAGATTATTATCTGTCATGTGAGCTCAGGCTGAACGGAATACAATTGTCACCGATTGTATCTCAATTAAATTATTTTGACAACGATTTTATCGAGGAATGGGCAGCAGCGTTCCTGGTACGCCATCTAGCAAATTATTGCGATCAAAGTTCCCGGTGAATAGCAAGAGGCCGACGCTGCGTACATGGGACTAAATGGTGGAGGGCTAACCACCAACAACAATTGACCGCCTCCGTGGTCTAGTGTTTCGCCCACCGGAATGAAGATCCGGAGGTCCCGGGTTCGATCCCCAAAGGGGTACAACTTTGTGCTCGGTTTAGTTGGTGGTAGGACTTCTTTGAAGTCCGCCTGGCTAGCTACCCCACCATCTTATCAAAATCTGTCGCCATAACAATAATGTTAACAGCATTATTGTGTTCAGACAATGTGTGATAAGATATAGCCAGCCCCTCTGTGGTCGAGGGTTCCAGGTGAAGCTCGATTCCATCTTCAGCCCTTATCGTCACTTACCATCAGGTGAGATGAAGGGCAAGAGCTTCCCTGTATAACATAAAAAAACAGCATACCTAATGAGTTGGTGTCAGGCAGGCAGCCGGCTGTAAAACCTAAGCCAAACCTTAAGCAGCATGGATTGGAATATTGTCGTTCCAATCACTCTCACTGATCATTAATCGGTCTCTCGACATAATCTCTTCTCTTTTCTCGTCCGTAACGTATCTCTTCATGAATACATTCATTCATAACTAGCACCTTTCCGGTGTGATGGATGATATGAACCAAAAGGGACGGGATGGCCTGATAATGCGCGTCTACGTCTGACCGTTATGTATGAAAGAGGAAACATAATATGCCGACCCCAGATAGACTGGGAACAGGCCATGGAGAAGAAGTGTGTGTGTTAGCCATCATACGTCGTGACCGTGACCTGGCGTCGGATACAATTGACAAAAGCAAAAATCTCCTACGAACAAGCGACAATCCGAGGCTACCGGTACCTATTTCGATGAATAGGTAGTGTCCGTACCTAAAGAGCCTCCCTATTTATATGAGATAGCAATATGTAGGAATATAACCACCTCATCCTCTTGGTTGCCGAGTTAAATAGGTGTAACTTGTAAATCATGTTGTGGTTGGTTCGATTGGCTGCCGGTCAAGAGTTTGCTAGGTATGTTTGTGTGACGAACGCGGGCATTATGTAATCATCATTTTTATTCTGTTCAGTTGCCAGTTTATCTGTAGGCCTAGGACGGGACGTGGACAAATCTCTCTCCACCACTTGACAGTGTTTTGTTTTGGGACGTACTGCCGCACTCAGAGACGTCAAATAACGATAATGAGTACTTAATGTCAAAAAATGACAATTCAAAACTAGTCCCTGTTCTTGCCTAATCTATGGTCTAGATATAATTGAAACTTTTTGACATTAGGTACTCATTAAAGTTATTTGACGTCTCTGAGTGCGGCAGTTAGTGTGATTCGGAGCGAGAGAAAAATATTTTCTTTTCACCGGGGAGATTTTCTCTGGGGTCGGCGCAGTCAAGTCATACTCTCCCCTTTGATTCATCATATCATCCGTTACATAGGTTCTAATTCTAGCAATGAGTAAATATATTTAAAATCATCATCTTCCTGTGTGAAACATTATTTCTTTTATTAATAAAGGCCAATTTTAAGAAAGGGGCGCTCTGGTTTCTTCATATAGAAAGAATAAGTGAACAAATAATGACAAAAAAGTGTAAATAAGTGATCGCTGTCTAGAGCCTACCCCTCTGGGAGAAAGGCATCACATAGGAATAAATAATGTAAAGAGAAATTTCGTGCCGGCGAGGTATAAGGTTGATCTTAAATTTATTCGAATGTAATAGTCTTATTTTTCCGCTATTCTCTGCTCAAATTACAACGAAACTTGGCATATTTAGCATATAACTGATAAGTAACAATAACAATAGGTACCCCTTATCGTTTGAAAGTAATTCACCGTGACTACTAACTTATCAGCCACCGTAATTGCTCTTATCTACTAGTAAAACTGGCCCGCTCTATATGGCATCCATTGATTGTTTTGGGCACAAACACAAAAAAACTTTCACAGTAATAGCTCAGTGAACAAGTCACAAATGCCTGGAGAAGTATGCGTCGAGAAAAAATTGCGTTTTATAATAGGAGGCCGGTTTTATAGCCGCGCGCTGCAATGAGCATTAACATTGCGGGCTGCTTCGTGACTTGTACATAAAGAAAGTTACATAAAAAACGACGATTATTAAGGAACGTGGCAGGTTTATGAAATTTGAAGTTTTTTTGTTGTTGATGCAGATGAATGTTGAGGAAATATTGATGGTGATGACCCTGTTACCGAAAGGAATTTCGTGTTGAGTCGTCTGGAGGAGAAAACACTTATCGGTGGGGGTTCGAAACAGTCGAACGCTACACATACACATGCATACATATATCACGCCTGTTTATCCACAATGGGATAGGCAGCAGAGGTGTGAACTATAATGGGGAGAGACTGTTGAACTGTTTCGGCAAATCCCAGACTCACCCACGCTTAAAGCACTGGAGGGACACGGGATTGGTTTAGTGGAGACCCACACACGCCATTCTAGGCGTATCTAACTAAGCTATCTGTTGGTACGGTGCGTAAATCCATTCCTCCGCTCCGTCAAAGAAAAGGCGGAGGTGAACTAACACGCACATTTCACCAATAACACTAGGTCCGCATACAATTGGCATCTATCGGTCTTAAATCACAGTATACGAGTATTCTATGGTGATAATTACAGGAATGCTGCTCCCCATTACTCATTATCTGCTTTAACCCTTATAGTCACCTTGTACGATACCCGTGAGTGAGATTGGGGGAGGCGATAGTTGTATTCTACTATGCCGTCAACCACACGGTATACTTTAAATATGCATCTTTTTAATATGATCATGAAAGATCCGTCGAGGCCTTCACCTGCCATATTGTCCATTCACTTGCGACATGTACCTACATCCTTTTTGTCACTCTGCTTTCACTCATTCATCCTACATGACCAAACTATGCGAGCATTCCTTTCTTAATTCTTGTAATGAGCTACAACTTCACTGACAAGTGTTGCAGCGTCTCCAGAATTTATGTCTACGATTTATATTTAATTTACGTAAGTTTGACCATGTTTCTTCCTATCGCTCTCAATTAAATTGGCTTTCAATTCGTCGACGTAGGGACTTACACGTTCTATCTCTTCTGTACACTGTTCTATTTCTACCTCCATCTCCGCCGTATCTTCAATCTCTTTTTAATTTTCGATCTTCTTCATCGAGTCGTACTTTACGTTCCAATTTTAATCTTACCTTGGACATACCGACTCACACTTCCGATTTCCTTTCCTATTCCTTTTCTATTCATGCTGTCCGGTTGTGGAATTCTCTCCCCGAGAGTATCAGGTGTGCTCGCACATTGGAGTCCTTCAAAGCTCAAATTTGGAGTCATTTTATTTCCTCTTGTCCCTAAAATGCTATTTCAATTTATTTATTACTTTATCTAATATTATTGTGTATTATATTAAATTTTTCTGTATTAATTATATATTTAATTTTGTTAATGTTTTTGTGTATTGGAGCAGTACAGATGTATATTAGTCTCTGTTTTCTAATTCTGCACCCATACCCTTATTACTTTCATATTTTTATTTATTCTTTTTACCAAGGTTGCCTGGAAGAGATTGCTTGTAAGCAATAAGGCCGCCTCTTGTCTGTCTGTCTACGTTTATTTCTATTTTTGTATTTTCTTTGTGTGTGCAATAAAGTAATTATTATTATTATTATTATTAACTTCTTTCAAACCATTTCACCTTTCTATGCCAGCAGAACAAAAGTATATTTTCATCACACAAACATTTGCCGCTACCAGAATTTAAACCAGGGAACTCTTGACCAACACCCAGCTTTCTGCCCATTTGACCCAACCGGCCGTCAAGCAATATAGGGAGAATAACCCATAACAAACCACACTTTTCTCTGGTCACATGCTCAAAAAGTTTCAACGAATTATGCAGACAGAATATTTGCTTTACGTATTGCCGAGCGGTGACGGCATAGAAGGCGGCATACAAGGCGACTAAGGGTTAAAACAGTAATAAGGAATGGGCAGCAGCGTGCCTCTTAAACTACCTAGCAATGTACTGCGACCTTCGAGCCCAATAAATGGCAATAGACTCGATAGGACGATGGGACTTAACATAATTGGCGAAACGTGTTTAATCGACTAAATAATAATCGCCTGTTTAAGTGTTGGTGAACTCTGGCCTAAGAGTATGGCTTTCGGTAGCCAGACTTAGCGGAATTGACACGTGACACCAATATCAGTCGATTGGCGCGGCCCGCTGATTATATTAGGCTAATGTCTCGACCGTCGGAGTGCACTCCCCGCGCCGCACCGTTACGCGGTTTGCAGCGCGGTCGTTGACCAGCGCTCGCGTGGCCCCAGTCACATCCCAGATCAGATTCTGCCTCGGCATCTAATCTAGCCTCGATAGCGGGCAATGCCCGGGCAAGGCTCCAGTGGAAGCTTATGTATATCGTGCTTGGTTGCTGCTGATCTGCTGAGTGCTGCCCCCGCTACCCGGTGCTTCTGTTTGGTTTCCTCCGCCCCTTTAGCGGGGAATTCACTAGACGGCATGCCTGCCAGACTTGCCCGCGTTTCTATAGGCCAGACCCAGACAGGGCCTCGTTTGTATAAGCCAGACGTACTGTGACGGTCCTACATTAGGCAAACATCGTAAAGACCTAATAGAAGCGAGGTCCGGCGGACATGTCTGCAGGCAGGTCCGTATAGTGAATTCCCCGCTTTCTACCCATTTGCGTCTGATTTGCTCCCTGCACAACTTGGCGCTTCTGATCCTCTCGCCCAACCCTCGCACAGTAAGTGGCGATTTATTTTTGGATTTCAAAGTCCTGCACACTTTGTTCACGGTTATTTAAATTATTTCGTTCTACGTGAATTGATTGGAGGCGATTTACCAATACAGTCTCATTGCATTTTAAACTCCTTCATTAATTCTAGAAGTATTTAACCTCTGTCGACAGTAAAACTGTAACAAACAATCCGTGTTAAAAGGGGCCTAACGCTATTTTTCGATAAGAAAGATACATATATAAATCACGCCTATATCCCCGAAGGGGTAGGCAGAGGTGAACTTAACCCCCCACTTTTCGCCAATTATGTAAGGTACCATGTAGTAGGTGTCTATCCTATTGTCATCTATCTAGATATAATTGTACCCTAAAGATACGCGTTTCGCCAGACATAACACTACTATGCTACCTCAGCCACTTAATAACTGTTAGTTTGCAAATTCGTCAAGAAATTAATGTTCAGCGAATTGTTGCTTACGAATCTAATCTATGTCAATGTATTAGCTCACCACAAACGACGGCTTTGGTGTCTGGTTACTTCGATTATATAATATGACACGTTTGTAAGCAGAACGTTACCTTACCCGGATGAGATAACTCTAAGAAGTTTGTCCTCGATTCCAAGTCGTCTAGCTTTAATTTATTCTTATAACACTCTAACTAGACCACCCAGAATAATATTATCAAGTGATATTGCATAAACGGAAAATTATGTTTAGATACTTCGTCATCCTTTTGCCCTTATCGCATTTCATTCGGGGTCGACGTATTTTTTTTTTCTTCCCTTCACACCATACTCATTCACTCTATTCATATTCATGTCATTTCGCACATAGTCTATCCATCTTTTCTGCGATCTTTCTCTACCTTTCCATTACTCAACATTCATGTTCATTGCTCTTTTAGTTACACACTTACTGCCGCACACAGAGACGCCAATTAACTTTAATGAGTACTTAATGGCAAAAAATTTCATTTAAATCTCGACCATAGACCTGACAAGAATAGCTACTACTTTTGAATTGTCATTTTTTGACATTAAGTACTTATTGTCGTTATTTGACGTCTCTGAGTGTGGCAGTTTTTACGCACTACGAACTACACTACAACATTTCGCATTATACGTCCTCACCGAGCCAAACGATTCCCTTGTATCTTCTCTGTCAATGGTGCTACTTTAAAACTACCTACCTCTTATATAGGTACTCATTCCTCACTTTATCCATTCTTGACACACCGCACATCCACATCCATTTAATTGATCTAATCATTCTCATCCCTGCTGCATCTTTTTTTTCTTTCGTCACTCTTTTTCACAGCCCAACGTTCTGAACCATACATGACTCCTAAATTGGCCTTTAACTTATGTGGCAATCTTAATTGGGTCTCATATTGTCGCCGAGACATGCCTCAATTTCATTAACTTCATTATATTGGTTTCTTTTTTTAGCCTGTAAGATTTCACTGCTGGGCAAAGCCCTCCCCCTTAACCCTCCTTCTCGAGTTTAATTCTTCTTCTTCTTCTATTTGGAGGCGAATTGTAGAATTGTGTCTAGATTTGCCATGTCACTATTCGTGAGTTATGATGGGTTCCTCTAAGACCCACCTCCGAGTCGTCTTGCTAACGAGGCATAGGACTTTGACACGTCTAATATTGAATGTGTTACGATGAGCGCTTAGTTGGTGGTTCGGATCGTGGGTGGGTTGTGGATGTCAATCATTATAGACAAGACTAACTGCCGCACTCAGAGACGTCAATTAACGATAACGAGTACTTAATGTCAAAAAGACAATTCAAAACTAGTCGCTATTCTATGGTCGAGATTTCAATACCATTTTTTGATACTAAGTACTCATTAAATTTACTTGACGTCTCTGAGTGCGGCAGTTAGACATGCTGCGAACTCCCCCATCCTTCCATATTTATACCAGTAGCTTAAACCAGTTAAAAGATTTTTATTTGATTGATTTTTTATTCAGCGATACATACGCTACGCTATATTTATTATTTTTACCAATATGATTTCAACGACTGCTACTTTTGTGCCCGATAAATGGCAATAGGCTCGCCACCTATTACATGGGACTTAACATAATTGGCGAAACGCGGGTGAGAATTCCCCTTTGCCTACCCCTTCGGGGATATGGGCGTGATTTATGTATGATTTCAACGAATTTTCCTCTCGATCATAACTGACACGGCCCATTCCACCGCCACAACGCTGGCATATCTGAGATTGCCATCATCAGTAACCCTACATAATGGAAAATAGTTTCATAGCGATCGGCGCGGTCAACGCTCCGGGCGTCACGCCACGCACTAATACGTTTACATTACCGCCTACAATGCCGTCAACTTCCATCAGGTCCGCTTAGAGAAGACGTATCACACCGCGACAATCCAATTCACTATTATCAAAGACAACCGCGGGAGATCTAGCTAAATTGGTCGCCTACTTTACCGTCCGAAACAAAGAGATCCGTGGTCGTCGACCCATTGCCTTGATGATAGACAAACGCCATAGGTCTAGTAGAACTGGTGATCATTTGCTGCATTCACAGTGTTCCGCGAATACCTCTATTTGTTGGGTTACGAGATTCATTTGACATCATGCGAGCATTGCTTTAGGGGATTCGTGGAGAAGATTCGTATGGGTAGAAATTTAATAACTGCTGTTCTACTCGGCTATTGTTTCAAAATATTGTATTGTTTAAATTCTTCGTTTCTAAGGCGAACAATGGAATGAATCAAAGGACAAATAAATAATTATAATAATATAGTGATTAATAACTATATGCACCAGTGGCGGAGCGTCCATATAACCCGATTCCCAACAGCCGTACCAAACAAGCGAGCATAAAAAAATCATTACCATAATTCAAGTACAATACCATTTTATAAGCAAATAAAAAAAATCCTTCAATATAATCTTATCATAACAGTATTAAACGCGCGCGAAACAATATGCAACACAGGTACATACAATTCGCTCCCGCTCTCTAGATTCCTTCAACTAACTCGCTAAATATCGAGTTATGGACGCCTGCTATACAGCGCCTGCACGCACACAGACAAGCGTAGTCTTGTCAGGCGCACGCAACGCGAAATAGTACCTAAAGTTTGGCTACAAGCCGGCATCAAGCCGGCATTTCTGCAGCCTACGCGCTTATGCATCGATACACTACGACACACGCACACATTAGTAATAAACTCCCACGAAAACAAGTTCCGTCAAAAGTAAATATTTTAGATCTTATTGCAATAGCCATAAAAGCGGAATTTCTTTTGTGAACTGCACTCAATATCGCGGTCGTGCGCCGCTCCTGCAAGCCGCTCCGGACCGGGTTGAATCGTCTTTCTGGCTGTATAAAACAAAGCACAAGCACGCAAAAGTGGCAACGTAGTTCTCCGCTTCGTCACTAGATGGCGTTGAACAGTTGTAGCCGTGTCCTAGCAGGCGGTGTTAAAAGTTAATGCTTAAACCATAAGAGGCTTCATATAGTTGTGGCTTGCCTAACTTGTTCTTTCACGCCACGCCACTGATATGCACCTACCTATAGAGACTTTATTATAAATAAAGTCTCCATTAGACAACAGATGAGAATAAGAATTATTGGTACAAAAAAACGTTTATAAATATCAATCTATATCCCTAAACCACGCCTATTTAATCCCGAAGGCGTAAGCAGAGGTTGAATTGACACCCATGCCATTTATATGAGATCCCATATAATGGAATGAAAACCTATTGCCATCTATCAGGTACCAAATCGCAGGATAGTGTAGTGTAGTGTTAAAAAGCATACTGGTATTGGAAGGTGATGGGGGATTGACGATAATTATATTGTGCTCTCCCGTCACGACACGACAAGCACCCCTGAGCCATATTTGGTAAAATCCACTTCAATTCGACCAAAATCGTATTGTGTTATATTAACGTTTAATCAGACTTCAACTTCCCTGATACATCCATACTATTAAAAAAAACATATTGGATTTCCATTTTAATATGTTGTCTAGCAGATGTTATGGCCCAATTAAAATACTCTTAAACATAATACAGATGGTATCTCCAACGCATTTACGACGAAAACAAGACAAGATTTACATAAAGAAAAATTTGCTAAGCACACACAGCTCTCGGATGGCTATAAAAATACCAGCGGCATCGGAATAATCTTTGGATTCCGAGCATTTCAAACATTTTGGTCTAATAAAGGCATGTCACGACACCTCCGAGGGATTCATTGTATTTCGCCTTCTACTAGGAACTCGTCCGTCCATTAGCTATCATCAATTTGGAACGATTTGCTGGATTCTTCTGTTGTTCTGTCTGATGTTATCTTGTTTCGATTGTTTTGCGTACGATTTTGAGAGATTTTTCGAGCGCTAAACAATTTGGTTGAGAAAATATTTGGGATAGCCAGCCCCTCTGTGGTTGAAGGTTCCAGGTGAAGCTCGGTTGCATCTTCAGCCCTTATCGCCACTTACCATCAGCTGAGATGAAGGCCAAGACATTTACTAATAATTTACTGTAGACTCATTTACCTGATTTGCACATAATTATTTATTGGCACTTTTACCTTGCATTAATAAGAACCTTTCGTGATACAGAAAACATTAAAAAAGACCAATAAATCGACCAATCTTATTTTCAATAAAACTTCATTTTAAGTCTCAATTCTGATAAAGAACAACGGAAAATAAAGTCCTTTTTAGTCCGGTTTAGAATGTAACTTTCGGTTTAGGTACGCTTAAGTACCTACGCTTAAGCACGCTTAAGTAACTGATGCGAAAGATAAAGAAGGGAACGGCCCCTAGCATTAATCTGTACCCACCTCACAATCCCCCGAAGCATTTGTTCGACATTCAATTGCAAGTTACAGGAATTTCCCTCGGTGGAGAAAATTGCTTCAGGATCCACATTCAAAGAGGTGCTTTCCTTAATTGCATACATACGTCAGGGCTTCCTTCCATAGGGGTAGTAGAGATCATTTCTTTCTACTTGCTACGGTCCTTACATACTTCGTCGCTTCATAGAGTCCTCGTGTATGGCCGTCGGGTTCGGGTACTGTTGGCCTGGTCTTTTATAAATATACTTTCAATTTGATTTAAGATAAATGGCTCGCCACCTCTTACATGGGACCTAACATAATTGGCGAAACGTGGGTGCTAGTTCACCTCTGCCTACCCCTTCGGGGATATAGACGTGATTTATGTATGTATGTATGATTTAAGATCCTCTGAACCCTCTGAATGATTGCCCTGCCGACTTCTAAATTCACTCCCGACATACAAATCCTTTTTCTCACTCTCCTTTCAATTCCCACCATAGGGAAGGTATCTATCCCAGCAGTTAGGACATACCTTGTTTTCTTATATCTATATGTGAAAACTTGTAATTGGCTTTACTTTGAAATAATCTTTTTATTTAGATACTTAAGCAGCTGTTAAGTTTTCCAAATATTGTAAAATAAAATGAAATAAAATTAAAAGACTGGGGTGCTATACGTCTATTGGCTATTTATATTAGCTATTACGTCAACTTTTTTCCAGGTCTATAAATTAAAATCAAGAAATAAATCCTTTAAATGCCGGATACAGGATTTAAAAAAAATATAGTACCTAGTTAGAGCCCGTTATGGCAAAAAGTTTCTTAATCATTATCATCACCTTTAAAGTCCCCACTGCTGGGGCACAGAACTTTCCTGTGGATGAAAGAATAGTATAGGGAGAATGGGCCATAACCCACCACGATGGCCCACAGTGGATTGGTGGGTATTAACGACTGTTGATGTAGCCGGGACCAACGGCTTAACGTGGAATCCGAGAAGGAACTCGAGGTAATAAATTTTTGGTCACCCATCCAATGACAGGCCTAAGCTAACATTGCTTAGTTTATCTAAGCAATAGCAGGCCCAGCACGCTAAGCCATTGCGCAATCGAGCTCTTCTCGTCAAAGCTCCGATCTGTCATAATTAGAAGCAATTTTATTCACACGCTACCCAACTTAAAGCCAATAAAATTATACGCCCCAAAATTAAGACATCAAAGTGTTAATAAAAACATAACACAATCGGCGACGATGACGTCATCAAGTCCTTGTTCTGTTTCTCGCCACAAATCATGACGTCGAAGCGACGGCTACAGTATCTGTCAAAACACAAATAAAGGCGCCTACAGACGCGCGGGATCAAATAAAGGGGCTTACAGACAGGAAGAGCTCGCCACGGCCTTAATGGATTTATTTAGATGTCATTTTTTATGTGGGCGGGGGCTCGCGCTGTGAGACGCCTGGCCCGAAGTTGTGTGGATACGCTCCACAAACGATAAATTAATTCTTTTATATTAATTATGGTGATCGTTTTGTGGACATTACCTTTCCGTGAATAGTGATTGAAATAATGACTTACATTTTTCGGACAGTGGGCTTGTATACTGAATATAGAGTAGATAAATAATACAAAGATTTTAGTGGTTAGAAAAAGAATTTCGAAAAATTATGAAAGATACTCATATAAGATACTCCCGCCTCAAGATCAGTATCTTGGGTGGCCGAGCTGTCAGGCACCTGCCCGGATAGCAGCGGACGCGGGTTCGATTCCCGCCCCAAGATCATAATTTTTCGAAATTCTTTTTCTAACCACTAAAATCTCTCCCGTGGGTGTCGTACAAGGCGGCTAAGGATAAATCAATGATGAGGAATGGGCAGCAGCGTTCCTCTTATACCACCTACCAATAGTAATGCACTGCGACTTTTGTGCCCGATAAATGGCAATAGGCTCGCCCCCTATTACATGGGACGTAACATAATTGGCGAAACGTGGGTGCTAGTTCACCTCTGCCTACCCTCTCGGGGATATAGGCGTGATTTATGTATGTATGTATGTATAAAATCTTTGTACTAATTTTTCTAACATTTATATAATGTTAAAATTAAAATCAAATAGTAGATAAATAATGTATAAAGTATGTAACAAAATTGTTTATGTTCTTCTGAAACTTCGGTCAGTTCGCTGTAGGATGCACACGAGCTGAAAATGAAAATGGCACCCGCAACAGCTGCAGCAGCTACCACAAACTGTCACAATTCTTCATTTGATATTGTGCTTTATGTCAATCCAATCAATCGTTTGGAATTATTTGACAGTTTTGTATAGTCTGACGTGTTGACTGCACTTAATAATTTAGTTTTTGTGTTTTTCTTTGTTTTGATGCTAAAAGATAAAAAAATAGTATGGGAAATTAAAAAATAATAAAATTCACGGGTTCGCGGAGCTTTACAACCTAGCCAAAGATCGGGTGAAATATGCGGAGCTGACTACTTTCAATAGTTTCAATAGTTCGTTCTTCGGTCGTTCCACTGAGTTTATATCCACATAAAAATTCCCGGATCGTCCAAACCATAAGTTTCCTTCGTCACAAAACATATAATTACAATTATTTTATTTTCGCTTCGTATTATTTCATATTCCGTCTAGGGATGGGCCCTATTTTTTTTTGTATAGGCTAATCAAAAGGTGCACAATCCTACAAAATGATTATATTATGACTCCGATCGTATCCACATTATGCCAACGTCTATAAACTGTAAGCCCTCCGTTATCCCTCAAGCGCGTGTTCCATCTCACTGAACACATTCTGTGTGTGAATCTACTCACACTTAGACACGCTAAATGCATCTCGCACTCACACTCGGGCATACCTATCCCAACAGTCTACTGTTAACCTCGTGATTTTACAGCGTCTAAATCAACTCTATGCCATTGTGATAGATGCGCGTTTTCCTTGGTACAACCCAAGGCTTGTGTGGGTGACCTGACATTGGTATTTTGATTGGTCATGCATTTTACGTGTTTATGGTCGGCCAGGGCTTCTCTCTCAGGGTTGGCAATAAAAGCTATAATTTATATCCGATACCTGGAGGCCCCGGGAGGTAGTATTTTACGTTCGTGCCTCTATAAGGAATCTCTGGGCTTAGATATCATATTGCAGGATTAGCATGGGCACGCAATCTAGAACTGCCATTATACAACTTTTATGTTACTGCATGCAGTTTATGTAAATATAATTTCACGTGTTCATTTAGTTTCTTGCAAAACGAGATCACTCGTAAATCAAATTATTATGCCTAGTGGTAAATCTAATAAATAAACGTTAGTTTATTTATTAGATTTACTATTTATAACTATTTAAATCTTTACTGCTCCTCTAATGAAAAGAGATTAAATAGATATTCTGAGAAAGTCCCTTGCTTAATAACTTAGACGCTAAAAAAATTTAAACTGGAGCAAAGTTTATATGGATGTTATGTTAATACAATATCATTAAATTAAAAACAATGACTTTTTTTATTGTAACGTGTCATCTAGTTAGAATATCTCTATAACATTGCTAAGAATATGACCTTATTTAGTAAAATCGGGCGATTAGTAGAATCGCAAACCGTATTCGGTGCTAGGTTCGGCTCCGGACTGACCTATTTTGATAGACGTGTATGGCAAGCACTACACAATACCAATGACGTAGCGGTTTCCGCATCTAGATCTCAGGCACGCAGTCTCAAAAGTGGACTGCTAGTCGAACTGAATGTACTTACCATGAGAAACGATTATCCCCATATACTATTATAACCAGCATGTACCTACCTTGACTTAACAAATCAACTAACAAAAAATGGCTACATTGTTGGTTTGAGCGCTGAGGAGGTTAGAGTGAGAAGTATACCAGCTAAATCCATATATACATTACTAAAAGACCATGGGCTTGTCTAGAACTTTCGTAACTTCTACGCTAGAACGTGTATCTAAGGCGGCTCGCGGCTCTTACAGATTTTTACTAAATACGACTGGACTTATTGTGAAATGTAGATCAACCCCAAGGCCCCGTAAACCTATAATTAGTCTTGGGTCATAAGTCTCGATCACTGCTCCTGACTTTCCTCTGCAACACTATTATAATCCATCGGCTGAAATGAAACCAATTAGTAACCCTTTCCCAATATTTATTTCACAAAACTTATCTCAATACAATTCAATCTCAATTGTCAATTAAGTCTAAGGATAAACCAGTGATGAGGAATGGTCAGCAGCGTTCCTCTTATACCACCTAGAAATGTACTGCGACGTTTGTGCCCGATAAATGGCAATAGGCTCGCTACCTATTACATGGGACTTGACATAGTTGGCGAAACGTGGGTGCTAGTTCACCTTTGCCTACCCCTTCGGGGATATAGGCGTGATTTATGTATTAAGTTAGTTAGTTAGTTAGTTTTAAATTCTCCCCATATTTTAGGGAAGGCAAAAGGTCTAGCCCATACAGCCAAGTCTTTAGTGTATATTTTTTCTGTAGTCTTATGAAATAATGAGTGGGTGAAATGGATGAATGAAATGAATTTTACGGTAAAATATGGGTGTCACACATTTTAACGCATCTAGGGAGTGCTTGGGGCGAATTGAATGGTAGCAGAGTTCATGATGGTGACTGATGAAATGGATAAAACCACTTTTTATAGTGACCTTCACCACTACATCAAACACATCATAAGACTTGTTTTCAATGATTCTGCATAATTGCACATCAACACGGATGCTTGTGCATCAAAATAACACCACTTTCACTGCACAAAATCCACTGTGAACCAATTTAAGAATTATCGAAAAAAAATCTGACTGACACCACGAAACGCGCCAAACACTCTCTTTCTGCCGCACTCAGAGACGTCAAATAACGTTAATGAGTACTTAACGTCAAAAAATGACAATTCAAAACTAGTCGTTATTCTTGCCGGGTCTATGGTCTAGATTTGAATGAAAATTTCTGACATTAAATACTCTTTAAAGTTAATTGACGTCTCTGAGTGCGGCAGTTAATGTATTAAGTAGTCCTGACACATTATTGCCTACGTCCAAATGTCAATTTTGACAACTACTACTACATTTTACACGGCGGTCGCCATGTTGTTTTGTTAGTAATACATCAGTTTCATTCATTTTTACTTATTCTATACGTTTGAATAGATTGGCTACTTGCCTAGGCCTCTTGATGTGTTAATTAATACAAAGCTTAGCTTTGGTTTATTGATTTACCGTAAGATATAAGAGTTTGTGGATGACGAAAAAGCAAGGGAACAAATAAAATACATTGAAATAAAACAACAATATTTTAATTTAATTAGGAACGAAATCAAATTCTTTATTAAAATAATATGATTATTTACAATTAATTAAACTTAAAATAGGGAGCGAGGAGTTGGGGTGGCGAAGGTGAGTGTTGACATTTTGTGAAGGGGCCCCGTAAACCTACACCTGCCCCCGTAGCACGGGACGTGGACACATCTCTTTCGGGGGACAGAAAATCTTTTCCTCTCGCTCCAACTCGCACTAAATACCGAGACAAAACACTATCAAGTGGTGGAGAGAGACTTGTCCACGTCCCCGTGCTAGGCCCGCTGGACCACAAATCCCAAGCGCTGCCACTGACTCTCTGGCACACTATGGACGCGCACCGTAAACCCATTGAATTCTAATAGTTTTCATCTCTCCCGATATTCTTATATAACATTATTGGAGTTCTAATTTCGATAGCCACCGAAGGTTGCCTTGTCTAGCGTTAACGACAATTTCAGAAATCAACTTTTCTGCCATAGACCTTTGCATAGGCTCCAGTTCTTTAAGATCGTGGCTGATGGTACTGACGAAGTTTTCGTTGTCCTTATGTTGCTCATCTTCAAATTCATTGCTTGAACTGTTTTGTTCCATCTGTGGAAAAATAAACATAATATTACATTGCAAAGAAAACGGATATGTGTAAACGAATTTCGAAAATGACATCTGGTGTATGCCGCGTGGTGACGGCAGAGTGGAATACAATTGTCACTACCCCAAATCTTTCTGCGAGTGTCGTACAAGGCGACTAAGGATAAATGTGAATATGATTAGGAATGGGCAGCAGCGTTCCTCTTATACCACCTAGGCTAGCAATGTACTGCGACTTTTGTGCCCGATAAATGGCAATAGGCTCGCCACCTATTACATGGGACTTGGCATATTTGGCGAAACGTGGGTGCTAGTTCACCTCTGCCTACCCCTTCGGGGATATAGGCGTGATTTATGTATGTATATATGTACATCTGTTGTTCCCTGACTAGGCATAATAAACCTGCCCCACCGTAGCACGGGACGTGGACGTAATCTCCTCGGGGAAAAGAAAATATTTTCCTCTCGCTCTAACTCACACTAAGTCCCGAGACAAAACACTCAAGTGGTGAAGAGAGATTTTGTCCACGGCCCGTGCAGGTTTTGTGAGATGCTGTAATGGTGTTGTGAGACTTCAGTCTCATAACTCAGTCTTCGCTTAATATCAGGCAAATCACCCTTATTTTTAAAGATGGGTCCAAAGTACTAGGACTCCTTTCATGGTGTAGTTCTTTTTCCTACAAAAAGTTATTAAAGAATAAAGACAACCATTTTCACCCTCCCACTTTTAATAACTTTCATACTTCTACTTGGTATAAAATCTGGTCCCGCGACTTTCCCATTCTTCATTCCATTCAAAACCTCTTTTGTACAAATTGTACGTACACAATTTTCTATTCTAATCTCTATAATTTCTACATTTACTGGCTTTTCTGCTAAAAAAACTCTTATCGTTTTCTTCATTCATAAAATGTTCAAAATAGCCCTTTCACTTTTCCCTTTTTTTTCTAACATCTTTAATGACACATTCTTCATCTATGATGGTGTTACTTACATTCGTCATACTCTAACTTTTTCTTATTTCACTTAGCTAGTTCCAATATTTAAGAAGATATATGAAGGTTTTAGACCATATTGTATTTGATTTTTTTTATCTTAAATTAGAAAAAAATAAATAAACATTTAAGTTAGTAGATACAATGACTATCGACGTGGTTTGCATGATAACTGGTAATATCCAGACATGAGATGATAGAGTTGAAAGATCACACAAGACTAAAAGGACCTAAAATAACTTACCTGGTTTGAACATGTCTCAAAGTCGTACGCATTATCTGTGACAACTAGTCTCTTCTTCAATTTTAATACTTCTTGGTGAGCCTTCTCTGGATCATATTCATTGTCGAGAAACAATAAATGTTGGAAATACCACAGGTTAGTTTCAAATGGCTCCCCGTTTAACCTGGTTTGTATGCACTGAAAAAAGAAAAACATTATTATTAGTATAGAAAATGGCTAGCCCATCAATCCGCACTGGGCCAGCGTGTTGGGTTATGGCTCATTCTCCCTATATTCTTCATCCACAGGGAAGGACACGGAAAAGATTGGGGGTGGTGACAATTGTATTCCACTCTGTCGTAACCACACGGTACTTTCGAAGGTTTTTGATACTCTTGTTTAAGAACGTTCCACAAACGTTCTCTAACAATTGAAAATTCCACAAAAAATTATACACAAAAGTATTCATAAGTTACAACAAGTGGTCCCTCAACCGTAACTGACTGGTATATCAGGATCTAAATTACTATTAATATAAATTACAAGTCTTCCATATGCTGGCCTGGGAGCGAAAAAATAACGTAGAATGTGTCAGCCCCGACTTATCCCAGGGGTGTCGTAAAAGTCGACTAAGGGAGATTGTCTGGTGTAGACCAAAAAGCGCTTTAGGGTACCCGAATGGTGGAGGGCAAACCACCAACAACAGCTTCAAGCAAACCATACTGCTTTAGGTTTAGGACACCAAAGAGGGTTGTTGTCCTAAACCTAAAACAGTATGGATTGGAATTTAATCATTCCAATCACTCTCTTCGTTTATCGATTTCTCGACATGGTCCTTTCCGTCTTTTTTCTATACATTCATTAATCACTAGCACCTTTCCGTGTCATGGATGGTATGAATCAAAAGGGAGTGGATGGCATGATGTCGCTGTACTAATTATGAATGGAAGAGGAAACACAGGACTGGGAACAGGGCAGGAAGAAAAAGAAGTAAAAGATGTGAAGGTACAACTAATTTTAGTAAAAATATCACCCTTTCCTGAATAAAAGACGTGGCACAAAAAAGGCGATCTCTCAATCGATCACCATTACCTCACTTTGTACGGAAACCAGAATGGTATTTCAAATTTCAGTTTCAGTGCGAATTAGTAAACGTTGTTGATAGATTGTAAATACAAACTCTAGTTTGTGCATCAAGTACCTACCACAATCCAAGGTTACAATCAATTAATGATGGTCGATTACGATAAACGTTTCGTTTACCATAAAAACATAAATTTATGAAACAGGAAAAAATACAATGGCGCGCGCTATGATGACGACATGTCCTTGCAGAAAAAAGTCGTATACATACTAGTATTGGCATACGACACTAGGTACGCAGCCACACGCGATTTTATGTGTCATCGGAGGTGCGCACACGCACACAGATAAAAACTCACATAATTGTCCAAATAAATAAAAAAGTATTTAAGTACATACAATAGGCCTGTTTCCACTAAGAACAAATCGGTTGGCTTGGAGTTTTTAATGATTAATTATGACATGTAGTTAACAAAAAACAACATCATTTATTTTATTATGTAAAGATTATTAATATTTTTGTAAAATAAAATCGGCAAAAAGTAGCATGTAGCCACGTGACACTAAACACCAATCAGAAGCCCGTAGCACGGGATGTGGAGAAAATCTCCTCGGGGGGAAAGAAAATATTTTCCTATCATCCTCTCGCTCTAACTTCCACTAAATCCCGAGACAAAACACTGTCAAGTGACGGGGAGAGATTTTGTCCGCGTCCCGTGGTAGAGAGCGTGACGTCATTTGTTTATTTGACGGGAAATGTACACGTTGATTGTCATTACTACATATGAAATGGTATACCGTTACGTCATTCAAGACGCCATGACAGTCTTGGCCGTTTTCGAGGTAAATTTAAAATTGGTTTTTGAAAACGTGAAATATATAAATAAAACGCTCATTTTTATTAAAATAATGTATGAAAATAGAGGGGCGCTCATTTTAAGATTAGATGATCTCTACTTTAAAATAATCCTATGCCGATAATGCGTAATTTAAAAAAAATACTGGTACATACATTTGTGAATATGTTTATTTACTTAAATTCTTATCAACTTGTGTGAAATTATATTTATCAACGCACCAAATTGAGGTTATTTAAGATAACCTCAACCTACCTTTTAAGCTAATTAAGTTTGCAAGACCCGTTAGAAATGGATTAATGGTAGGTACACTATTCCGTTATTGCGAACGCTATTCAATGTCAGGTAACTTTTCTTTCATCAAAAAATTACAAAGTTAAAAACCTCATACGCAGTAACAAAAGCTCGGTAAAAAATTTGGCTTTTAAATATGAATTAAAATTAACTAGGTACTCACCTTATCGTATTCTCGCTTGTAAGATGATCTAATAGAGCTCAATTTTACTTTGAGCTTCTCCATCGTGGCGCCTCGTGAAATACGCTTATATTTTTTTAGGAGGTCATCATATGCTGCTTCGCGAGCTTGCTTGTTTGTATATTGATTTTGGTGCCCGCTCCACAGCACAGGCCTTTTTCTGTACGTGTTCAGAAGATCCAATAAGTCTATTTTCTTTTGTATTTTAGCGTTGTCAGCCATTCTGAGGCGTTGAACGCGCAACGACGTCGGTGGCAGAATGGTTACTGATCGATTTGCAGTGCGTGCGGCCGAGTGCGGTGTTGCCGCTCCTCCGTTTTGTCAGTCTGTCCTAGTCACTTGCGGCGCGAAAGGGGCGAGTAACAAAGATGGTATTATTGCGCTAACATCCCTTCACAGAACGACACAGGATTTCGAAATGTAGTATCGGTAGGTATAATAAATAAATTAAAAGAAATATAAATACACGCAGACGTTTTAATAAAATCATAAACTGACTGTGTACTGAGATTTATCTCCTAATTCGCCGTAAAGGGCCCCATACACGGGCAGTTCTGCCTTCAGTTCTGCCTGACCGGATGCAAATCCGGATCGTGTGTGTGTAATCTGACCTGTTACGCAGGCAGTTACGACTTTTTGACATAGTCATTTTTATTATCAGGAAACTCTGTCACTTCCTACTTATGCTTTTATATGTACTAATATGAATTTGTCCTTGCTATGTTTTAAAAAACAAATATTCCGCATATCAGGGTCTGGGACTGGGTATGGAAATAAAAAAAAAGATTGTAATATTACCTATGATGGCTACTACTTTACACGGTTTTATATGCCATTTTAGGTAGGTACCCAAGTACGAATCTCAATCGAAAAATAACAAAAATATAAAACCAAAACAGCTGGGACTCGGTTTCATCATTCTCTCTGATCAAAATTTGAGGTGCGTCAAGCAAAACCTAGGCAATTCCATTACATCATCATCACCAGACCTGCTGGACCAAAAGCCATCCATATACATACACGTGAAAAGAAATTACGATAAAGATGCACTTGAAAGGGCTGGAACAAATAATAAGCAAATCTGGAAATAATACGTTAAAAAAAATAACTTACTCATCTCATCACCAGCAATCTCCATTGGGCTTGTTACGAACACATAAGATAATAATGTAAATAATTTCATTATCAATGTGGGTAGAAATTTAGCAGAAACGCACCTCAGAATACTTAAATAGGGCCCCGACTAGATATAGCATGTTAACATACATACATACATACATAAATCACGCCTATATCCCCGAAGGGGTAGGCAGAGGTGAACTAGCACCCACATTTCGCCAATTATGTTAGGTCCCATGTAATAGGTGGCGAGCCTATTGCCATATATCGGGCACAAAAGTGTCGCAGTACATTGCTAGGTGGTATAAGAGGAACGCTGCTGCCCATCCCTCATCACTGATTTATCCTTAGTCGCCTTGTACGACACCCACGGGAGAGATTTGGGGTGGTGACAATTGTATTCTACTCTTTTGGATTGCTGGATACGGATGAAAAGGAGGTGGAAATGATAATCATGAGCTTGAGGGAGGACTGTGCGGTTGGATGGTGCGAAATACCAAATACAGTAACTAAACGCTTTAGGCATATTTTATACCACTATTAACTGATATTTATAGAAAGTAGGGTCGATTCTGACAATGGTTCTCTAAACCTAAGACTAATTTGACAACAGTATTTCTCTTTCATTCTCAATACAGAATGAGGAGGAGAGACTGATATTAAATTTAGTTTTAAGTTTAGAGAATCATGTCAGATTTGACCCTAAAGTCTATCTACGGGAGTTTTTCCTAAGTGTCTTAAAAAACCTGTTGTTGTACCTACCTGTGTATAAAACTGGTGATAAAAGTCTAGTGACCAACTACAGACCTATTTCATTACTACCTGGTCTATCTAAAATACTTGTATTGGATATTGAAAAGATAATAAACAAGAGATTGATCTCCTATTTAGATTCTCGCAAAAACACAATTTGGTTTTAGATCTAACACGTCAACAGCTGATGCGGAAATCAATTAACTGACTATGTAGTCCAAAATTTGGATAGAGAGTACACACAATAGGAATCTTCCTGGACCTCGCTAAAGCGTTTGATACAGTTTCCACCTCTTTTCTATTGCGCAAGCTGGAGAGCCAAGCGATAAGAGGTACACAGCTAAAATTATTTACAAGCTATTTAGGAGATAGATCTCAGTGCGTTAAGATTTGAAGTGTCATTAGCATTGAACAGGCAAATACTTCCTTTGGTCTTCCTCAAGGAAGTATTTTAGGTCCAACTTTGTTTCTTATTTACATAACATACAGCTTGACTAACATTATATAATGTAACATTATATAATATGCAGATGACACTGCTCTGCTTTTCTCATCCGAAACAGAACACGAAGTCTACAGGCATGCCCAACATGGACTAAATGTTGTAACCAAATGGCTTCAGGATAATAAACTAACTAAACGACGGATAAACTAACGACAACTTCAACCAATGTTATATACACACTATTGCAGAGCTTGCAATGAAAACCAATGCCAATGCCCTGAAGTTAAAATCACGAGTGCCATAAAATACCTGGGAATTATAATAGATGAAACGAATTTACGATTGAACGAAAGGTTCAAACCTCATATGGAGGCCCTAAATAATAGATTGCGTATAATGGTATTTGTATTTAAAATGTTGCGCACTATTGCAGAGCCGAAAATAATTCGGCAGGTGTACATAGCACTTTGTGAATCAATATTAAACTACTGCATTTCCTCTTGGGGTGGTATGGGAAAACATTGCTACTAACTACTGAAAGAGCACAAAGGCTTATTCTCAAAGTATCTACTTTCCACCCATTCTTTTTCCCCACAAGCCTCCTGTATCAAAGTTGCAAGGTATTAACAGTTCGGCAGTTATTTATAATGAGTATTGTACTAGAGGAGCACAAAGCACTTCCTTATATAACTGAGATTTGCACTAACAAAATAGGGATAAAATATGCCTCTACAACAAGATTTTTCGTATTTTTAGGTCCACTTCTTTACTAAATGCGAGAGCACATTATGTCCACTTAACTGTAAAAAATGCAAATTATATAAATGCTCTACAAAATTTGTCCTACGAGGATACTGAGAAGTTATGCTTCTTTTTTCTGTGTCATTAAATTGAGAATAATATTTCTACTGTAAGGCTAATTCTATTTAAGTTAATTTACTTAATTATTTGAAATATTGTATATCAGTTTAATTAAAGTGCCTATGGCTGCCATTCAGTAGTTAAATTACCTCGATTAATTATAACGTCTCACTCAGCACTTTTTCCCCTGAAACACAGGTTTAACCTAGTTCAGGTACTAGTGTGTTAAATTTCCGTATACTGTAAAAAATATATTTAAGACCTGTGTATACTGTTAACTGGATTGTGCATTATTATGAATAAACGTTATTATTATTATTATATGGCTGGAACAATAATAGGGAGAATGGACCACTACCCACCAAAGCGTAGTGTGGATTAGTATTAACGATTGCAGACGCAGTCGTTCGTTAATATCATCATCTTAACTTGCAACCCGAGATAACATATTTTTGGTGCAATGGACCTTAGCAAACATAGATCAGTTTACGCAAACGCAGGCCGAGCGCTATGATAAATAGTCTACATTTAGTGTTGCAAACTACGTTAATGATGGTTGAGTAAGGAATGCTAGATAGTTTAACTGGACAGGAGGCCTAGCCAATAGATTGGCCAATCTTATTTCAACGAATATAATACCAATGTCAATTTTTGAAAGCTTCTCTTACATTTGACAAGACGGTCGCGGTCGTCATGTTTACTTTATCTCTGTAATACGTCAGTTTCATACTGCATTCTTAGCGTTCGAATACCTTTGGTCAATTGGCTAGGGGGGAGGTTTTTCAGAGCAAATCAGCTTTAAGCCTGAAGCATATAACCGAATATATCAAAACCGGCCAACTTAAATTGCCCGAATACGCCGAATGCCGAACAATAAACGAATATTCAGCGCGTCTCTAATGACGACATATTATTATGATCTATGAAATTGATTCTGTTCATCTTGTTTCGGTCTTAAAAGTTTATTAGTTAAGTTTTTCACGAGATTTGGCGAGTTTTTTAAAAATATTTTTGTTCTTTATATTAATGGCTATTATAGATATAATATAGCAATCATGGGCAAGGTAAGACCCGTAAGAAGAGCTACATATTGGACGTAGGAAGAAGTCGCGCAATATCCGGGAATAGACCAGAATCCGGTCGCGGAGCATTCCAACCTAGCCAAAGACCGGGTGAAATATGCGGAGTTGACTGACTCTGACTGCCTTACAGCCTTGACTAGTTAGGTTGCTCGAAACTCGGCTAGGTACGTCAACTGAAGGGTCAAGTTATGGTAAAAGCCAAATTAACAGGCGGGGTAACTTAAAAAGCGTTGCTGAAACAACGGTAACTTTAATGAGAGATGAAATCTCGATAATTTAAAAACCGCCAAGAAAACCGACGTCACTTTTTTCACCAATGTCAAAATTGACAATAGTAAATTTTTACTTTTAGGTACTTTAACTTACGAGCAACCGAACCTTAGAGAGGCACTGGACTGGAAGAAGGTCATTATTTAGTTCAGAGTTTAAATTTCGGAGACGTTGAACACGTTTTCGTTTTAAATTTGAATTGGTGAAAGCAACCTCTAAATTAATGGGATAAAACAGTATTTTAGATAGATCTCCCGTGTTGTTCCAGTTTACAAATGAAATTTCGAGAAAGTTCTCTGTTGAAATTCATCAAACGGTTTAGGCTGTACAGAGCTTAAGCATTTAAACAGTATTGTATACGCTCAAAAAACATATTCCTCCTTTTGAACGTTGCAAAAAATACACAGGAAAAAAGGGCACATCAAAATCACCTTCCTCTCCTAGATCTGTAGGTAGAGGTATTACGTTAACTAATATTACCTGTACTCTCTGTATTACCTATAGTTATCGGCTGTACAGTGCTGTGTGTGGCTCAAAGAGTACAATGTATATACAGAAAGTGTGGCTATGCTGCAAGTACGTATTATATGGCAATTCGTTTTATTTATTTATTAATTTGGTGTATACCTATACTACGCATTCCTTATAAGCAACCAAAGAATATATACAGCGATTTACATAACCGAGAGATGGTTTCTTAAAATGGATAATAAGTGTGGTGACGGCAGAGCAGAATACAATTGTCACTAGCCCCAAACTCTCCCACGGGTGTGCTGCTAGGCCACTAAGGGTTAAACACAGCAATGAGTAATGGGCAGCAGTGTTCTTCATATACCACCTAACTTAAAACTGCGATTTACGTGCCCGATTGATGGCTATATGCTCGCCGCCTATTACATGGGGCCTAACATTATTGGCGAAACTTGGGTGTGAATTCTCTGCCTACGCCTACCCCTTCGGAGATAAATAGGCGTGATTTAAATTATATACAGTGTGCATCAGACTTCCGATACTTTATCCACGTATTGTATGTATAATTTTATTGACAAAGAACCATATAAATAGGGGTCGCAACAGTCATCCCTATGAATGGGAGCCATTTTAAAATTTCATTCTTCATATTTTCACGAGTTCATTGAAATAATTTTATGATAAAATTTTTACTCTCTTTAACTCGCTCTTGATTGAACTAATAGTTATGTAGAGGTTATGACAGTTTCATTAAGTGCAGAGCAGAATACAAAAAGTGTGGTGACGGCGCAGAGCAGAATACAATTTACTCTTAACCCTTAGTTGCCTTGTACGGGAGTAAGTAAAATCTATCTACTTCATCAGGGATGGATATGCGTGATTTATATATGTAGTAGGTACATTTTAATGAAACAATTCTAAGCACTTGAGGCAAAATGAGAACGTTTAGGATCAGGAAACGTTTATCATGAATAAATAATAAGTGTGGGATTTCTTGTGGATACACTGGGGAGTTCGATTGCGTAGTGGCGCTAGGCTCCTTAGTTAAGGACCGTCAATGGATGGGTGGCCACATATACTTAAATTCGTCTTGTAAAGGCAGGCAAACCCGACGGGCATGGCCCAACAGCTATGTCGTATTATAGCCGCACTGGGCCATGATAGTGGGTAATGGCTACGGTTGTCATCTGTCCCAATACCTATCGGGACTGTCACCGTGTTACCGTCTTTAAGCTCCCTAGTCCCTGTCCGGACGTCCCAACAAAATGCTTAAGTATCCCGATTGCATTTTTAAGAAAATGCCATTTAATTTTGTTGAAAATATGCGAGTACTTTGCTCGTTTTCTCTAAAATATTTTATCCATAGGGTAGGTCTGAGCCCCAACAGTGCCATTAAAGGGCCGATATTGATAATGATTGATGAACAGAATGATCATGGTAATTAAAGTTTGTAAGATAAACTAATTTTAAATCTATCCTAATCAAATTAGTATGGCTAATGTAATTATGGCCATGTAATTCCTGACTAATAAACGATTAGTAGGAATTATCTGATAAGTACAAGACGTACCTACAAGAAGTACAAGTACAAAAAAAACTGTAATTTTCCACATAAATAATTGTAACTAATGCCCATTCAGAGATCACGTCGTTAATCACCTAAACTTATTTATTCATTCAAAATTACCCCACGTTTTGCATTTAAATAAAACCACGCCAATTCGCTGTAGTCTCCCGGGGATCACGCACACTTGTAAAGGGTAAACCGCTCCATCCAAACATACATTTCAGTGCCAAATTTATATTAAGCCCCGCAAGCGCCCAAAAAGCTTCAAGAATTTAGCGTTCTTTCATCGAGTAGAAACGCAGCGATGTTATTGCTTTAAGCTCCGAGTCCACAAACGTATGAATGTCTGTGTGGGACAATTAAAATCATAAAAGAAATCCGCTAGAGCGCAGAATGTTGTTGGACCGTTTTACGTAGTACTTTGGGCGCAGCGGATTTAGCGCTGGATTTGAGTGAGACAAGATCAATAGCGGTCGCGCGTTGTTGCCGTTCCTACGCTCAAAGTGGAGTGTGGAGACGGGTCTTTGTACCCGCGTACTGACGTGGATTGGAGGCGGCGCATTTAGTTTCGAGTGAGACTATTTTCCTTGGAAAACAATGAATGAAAATAAAAATGTTCAGAATTAATACTTAGTTTGCTTTGTTACGTGTAGTGCTAATTATGAAACGTTACAGGTATCATAAATATAATTTTAATCGTAGGCATCTAAACATGTTTGTCATTGAAGGCTCGTTCTTCTAGTTCATTAATATTTTTAGAACAACGACAATAGGTAAACAAAATGTTAGTTCTTACGGTGACTGTACACATTTGCTTTTTATTGGAAATGCCAAACAGCCCTAAAATAATGCATGAATACTTAATTATATCCAAATACTAGTGATTCTTCAAAAGTATTCTTATTTATATTAAACACAACTTTACATGTTACGTAGGCATGGGTTAGAATACTTTTATCCCGGGATAAACCAAGCAGGATAAAAACTTGTCTATGTTTTGAACCCGGATAAGCCCTATATTGTGTTAGAAATTCCATCTAATTCCGTTGGCCCAGTAAATAGATTGAGTTAACAAGCATCCAAAAACATTCTTGCTTTCATATAAGTATTTACATAAGAAGATTTGTAGTCAAAAAGTTTTAAGAAAAATCTTTATTAAGAGATTGTGTGAAGTATGGCATCGTCGTAATCATCAGCCTAGCCGCATTACTATATCGTAGGTTTTTTTACTATTTGCAGAAACATCGAGAGAAGAAGCCTTTATCCTTCCATTTTTGTATTACATATTCGTATTGACGATGCAGATTGTAGACATTCGACACCAGTTTAATGTGGCTTCAGATGTAAAACCAAGCTTGAATGGTTAACCCCCGAATACAGAAATGCTACTCAAATTTTGAACACTGCCTGTAAAGTTAAGTGCACAATACCTATCAGAATTCGTATGGAAAAACGTAAATTTTGACAATACTTAAATTTTGAGCAGGCCTCAAACTTTGAGTAGCGTTTCTGCATTCGGGTGTTAATCGGAGACACTTATACCCGGATCGCAGGCGCTACGGAGTTAATCCACGTAATTTTGTCTAATAACTGCTAGTAACGGTATTGTAACTGTAGTACGATTATAAGATGTAGTAATGTCTTGAGACATTAGTGTTCAATGAAAGTCCATTGAAGTCATTAGAATAACGACTGTTACTTACAGTAGACACATTCTGCAATAATTAAAAGTTAACCCTGTGACCACGTTTAAATACTGCCGTACGTATTATGTAAGTAAAGTAAATTCTTCTGTCCATAGAAAACAGATAATGTACCGCGTTGAAGAATGCTGATCTGCACTAGGTACCAAGAAAATTTCCCGGTATCATACATACATACATAAATCACGCCCATATCCCCGAAAGGGTAGGCAGAGTCCCATGTAATAAGGTGGCGAGCCTATTGCCATTTATCGGGCACAAAAGTCGCAGTACATTGTCAGGACGGTAGTATAAGAGGAACGCTGCTGCCCATTCCTCATCACTGATTTATCCTTAGTCGCCTTGTACGACACCCACGGGAGAGATTTGGGATGGTGACACCACACGGCTATTTTAAATTTCCCGGTATCAACCGTACGTCGCCATTTTGTTTAGTTTCATAAGTCACGCGCCATCTTGTCGTGTTTACGCATAAAATTTTCATAATACTGCACGTTAACTTAATCAGTCCATTTATACAATATGTACCTACTTATTATTGTATTAATGGAATTTACGATACCTACGTCTGATTGTTGTTATTAAATAATAAAACTAACGACTGGCGCCGATTGCGCTTCTGATATCTTACCTATCTATTTAAATTTTCTCTTACCATATAAAGAGAGAAAATACGTGTGTCTTGCTTTGGTGCCTAACGTAGGCAGTTTCCAAAGATATTTTCTCTATTCTGTGTCGAATATAAAACAATGCGCAAAGATTATGTATTTTTCATATCTTCTTTTAATTTGTTTTATTCAAAACCTGCTCGGAAAGCCTCTTCTTTCTAGCACAAGGACGGCTCAGAAATGTCGTCCTTATTTACTACGTATATAATAGTACATTATGCTACGAGTATGCTACGTTGGTCATTACATACGAGGCATTATTGCAAGCGCGAGCCGCAGGCGAGCGCGGTAAGTAAGCTGAGTATGTAATTAACAATGCATACGAGTTGCATACGACGTTTTTCAACACAATTGCGAGAAAAAATCAAACTTGTATTGTTAATTGTTATTAACTTTACCAAATAAATACGGAATATGGCGCCTACAAGTTTGGATAATGTTGTTTTTTAATTCTCCTTATAACTAGGGATGGCAATGCGAACTAGCACATGCAGCAACATTTGATGTAGTCTTCTTTTTTCAGTAATAATAGCATTAAAACGCGGAAGTATCACGTTTTAATGCATTTTGGGAGGGTTCGGCGGCAAACTTACACTAACCTCTTGAAGCCTATTGATGGAGACTGACGAGGTAGATCGACCGCGAAAATGCTTATCGCTTTTCTCATCAAATGCACTTTTGTTTCGCTAAATCTGTGTATTGTTCATCGCCATAGACACTTATTACAAAAAACTACACATTTTATTAACTTTACTGTTAATAAAATGTGTAGTGAAATAAAAAAAAAGTCAAATGTAAAATGTCACTATGACACAATATTAATTTAATAAAACAAATATGACGACTTTCAAAAGGCACAGAAAAACCGGCTGTGCATCCGAAGTAGCAGCAAAATAAATAGTTTCACCACCTCATGAAAACAGATGAGGTGGTGAAAACCACTATAAAATTCTCAATAACAAACGCATCACGAGACTTATTTTCAATAATTCCTCATAATTGAACGTCATCACAGATCCTTATGCATCATTTTCATTAAACAAAATCCACTGTCTGACTGTCACCATTGAAACGGGCCAAACACTCCAAAGTTGATGCTTATTGAATTTGTCTATGGACATTGAATATTTATTCGAATATTAAATTATTATAGAGTTAAAATGATAAATAAACATTTAATTCCATGTTTATAAACATAAATTAACTTAACTATCGTATTTAGAAACACTATTTATTTTGCTGCTACTTCGGATGCACAGCCGGTTTTTCTGTGCCTTTCATCAACATCATTACCATTAAATTCGCACCGAGCACTCCCTAGATGCGTTAAAATGTGTGACATCCCTCTTTTAACCTAAAATTAATTTTATTTTTATTCATTGCACACACATGAATAAAGACTAAATATACTAAAGACATTGCCTCAATGGGCTTGATCCTATGTTTACTTAAAAATATAGGGAGAATTAACAAAAAAAAAGCATTAAAAAATATACACCATTACACGTACGTAATATATTATGCACAAGTGCATAATATGCTGCATTATGAACCTAAAAAGGGTGTAATAAGAGTCAATTTTCGAGCAATTGTGTTGAAAATACTTTTGTGGGCGAAATAAGTAGTTATTTAAAAATCTAAGATGTCTATAGAACAAAACATTGAATATCAAACAAATAAGTTTCTCCGTGTTAGCAACGAGAGGAAAAGCTGTGGAAAAGTTTTTTTTTTTTCTTTCTACCAGAAAAACGCGACGCATAGGAGTTGTTATTGCACTTTAAATAAAAATAAGTGAGGAAACAAGGGAGGACCTAGACCTAGGTATTTTGTATAAAAAAATAATTGGCCTTGATATATATTATATATATATATATATAATAAGAATTTGTAACAAAGAAAAACTCGGCCAACCGGCCCGGTTTGCAGAAGACGCGGGTTCGATTCCCGCAACAAGACTATAATTTTCCGAAATTTTTCCCCACTATACCTAATATATTTGGCCGCGTGGTGACGGCAGAGCAGAATACAATTATCACCACCCCAAATCTCTTCCACGGGTGTCTTACAAGACGAATAAGGATGAAAACAGTGATGAGGAATGGGCAGCAGCGTTCCTCTTATAGATAGCCTAGCAATGTACTGTGTTTTTCGTGCCCGATAAATGGCAATAGGCTCGTCACCTATGCATGGGACCTAACTAATAATTGCCGAAACCTCTTCCTACCCCTTCGGGGATATAGGCGTGATTTTATATATGTATCTACTATGTTTCTATATAGCCACAATTTTCTTCGTTTAATACATCGTCACTTTTAAGTGAAGGATTCATTAAACTATAAATAAATAATAAAATGAATTGAATAATTATCTATACCTATAACTAGTCAGTTAACTGCCCAGAACATCGTAATAACTCTGGAATTATCAGTGATTGAGGAATAGTTCTTAGATAAAACGAAAGATTATTTTAAACTGTTCCACTTTACATTATATACCAAGGGCGTATTTGACACCCGAGCCGAAGACGAGGTCGATAAATATGCGATCTGATGCTTTCTTTATATATCGCCCAGGTAAGATCATAGTTTTATATCACCCTGACTAGAAAGTGGGATTTTCCGTACGCGTGTCGGACGCAAAAGTCCACTTTATGGTCAGATGTGACATAAAATGGGTAGGTACTAAACAGCCGAGTGCCTCTTATGAGGCATAAGATACGCTATAGGTACTGCAACGGTGGACCCAGGTGATAAAATATGGCTCACAATATGTTCTTCCATCCAAACAAAACAAGGAAATAGAAAAAGTTAACAATATAGTTAATAGTTAACAATTACAATAATAGTTGAAAGTTAACAATTTCGTAAAATTGTCAGCTGGAATAGAACCCGTCGCATTCTGTTTGTTTGTTTGATTGGTTGGTAAAACGCGCTAATCTCAGAAACTACTATTTCAAATTGAAATTTTTTTTTTGTGTTCGATAGTCCATTTATTGAGGAAGGCGAGCGAAGCCGCTGGCGACCACTTTAATTATATAATAAGATTGATAACTATGTATAATTATTATCAATTATTATCAATTTCCTTCTTCTACATTCCTACACAATTATTTATTTGCGTTTTGATTATAATTAACTGGTAATTAATTCACTAAAACAAATTTCTGATTTCTTACTAGGTATACAATATTTATTACCTTCTGGTTTATTTATCTTTCTCAGTTTTATTCGTCTGAAATGAGTAATAAGTTTTAAACGAACAGTCGTCGCCGCTGTCTCTATTTCGCACTACGCGCCAAAGAGAGATGGAAATATAGAAGCGCGGCAACAATGCCGAGTGAGGGTCACACCACAGCTCTCTTGCAAATCAGTCAGTATACATCTAGCCACGGTCAGAGCATGCTATTTTGTTTCGTCTAAATAAATCGTAATATTATTATGCACAACTACGACCCCGATAATCAACTATGTTTATTGAAACTAATAGACTTATACAGACGTCATCCAGTACTATGGGATCTGAAGCACAAACAGAATAAGAGCCGGCAAGCGCGCAGAGCCACATACAAGATTCTTCTAGAACAATACAATTCACAAATGGAAGAGAAAGTGACGTTGGAATACCTCAAAAAACAAATAGCTAATTTAAAGAATACTCATCAAAAGGAATACAGAAAGGTATCTTTGGGTTATTACTTATAATTTTTAAGCGTTTATAGTTTAAATTAATTCTTTTCACATCTGTTCTGATAAAAATCTTTATCTTCTGTGTATTGTTTAGCATATTATGAATCTGATGTTATATTCTAGAAACTTTCATTATTATTAATGTGTACCTTACCGATTAAGTCATAACAAAACTTAAATCAAATGTTAAAAAGCTTTTGTCAGATTTTTTTTTTCTCCTACAGTGGGCACAGAACAGAGCGAATGGACTGCCATATGAGCCAAAACTGTGGCATTTCTACCCCATGCTGTATTTATATAACGAATATGACCCCGATAAAGCCAAGATGGCCGTGGAAAATGTAAAAGAAAAAATAAAGCGAAAATTGGACGCAAAACTTGCGGCTTCTGAAAATCAGGTATGCTTAGGGCAGAGTCATCCAAAACGAACTCTTCCGAGAACATAGAAAATCCATTTTTGTGTAACTATTCTATTTATAACCTTACCTTTGTGCAAAGTAAAATTAACCGCAAATGTTACGTTTGAAAAAGATTAAAATAATTTTGCGGACCAGTTTGTTTTGAGAGAGTTTCAATTTATGAATACCTATATTAATAATTTGTTATTTAACTTACAAACCAGTACCTAGTAAACTACATCAGAAAATTTAAAAACCCTCAGGCTCAAGCAAAAAGGATAAAGGACGAAGCAACTGCAGATGACAACGGTGTTATAGAAATAGAAGACGACACCTCAAATACACAATGCGACGAAACAAGCAGCGAAGACGCATTCGCGGTCAGCATCAGCCAGCATCTGCTTAAGCTGGAGCCAATGCAGAGGGCCATAGCCCAGAAGTTGATTGCCGAAGTCATAGCCAACGCCAAACAAGGATCCCTCGGATTGCTTGCGACATTAGAATTGTAGAAACTATGGTAGTATTTTGTGATGAAAATAAGTGAAATTCATTAATTTTCCTTGTGATTAAAATAAATGTGATAAAAACCAGTCTCTGATTTTAATTAATTAATTTTTCATCCCCCCATCTCGGAAAGAGCGTTTTTGCTCCTCGATATCTGAGTGCAAAAGCCGTTTTTTTTTTCTAAATTTGAATTTAGAACATCGTGTGCATTATAAGTTTGTGTTAAATTCAAAACATCATTAAACCTATTTAATTCTACCTCCATGGTGCCGAAATTATCATGCAATGCAACCTTTTTTAATATGTGAAAAACTAAGACTCGGAAACTTCTTGGTGTACTTTTTTTGTAATTTGCTTTGCGCGCGCCATTTCTTTTAGTTTTAGGGCCTGTTTCACAATCGAAAAGTAAGTTCGAAGTAGCTTACTTGGCAGTTCAATTGACATATATTCAAATCATATGATCTGCGCAGTAAGCTACTTAGAGCTTACTTTTTGATTGTGAAACAGGCCCTTAATAAATTTGTTAAAACCTTGGAGTTCCGAGGCGGTCAATCAGCTTTGCGTCAATCTTGCTTTAAATATTTTGATCGTCTACAACGCTTGCTTGATACTTGAGTCAAGCACTTAAAACACCCAAAAAATCAACGTGTTTGACTCAAGCCTGATTTACCGTCTCGGAATCTGATTTTTATTAAGTACTCAAGGATTTAGGCAATTAGAAAATAATATTGTGGTGACTGTGTCTGGATGAATGTTGCGGGTTAATGGGTGTGTCTGAGTGGATGGGTGTGTGTTGTGGGTGTGTATGGGTGAATGGGTGTTTTGTGGGTGTGTCTGGGTGAATGGGTGTTTTGTAGGTGTGTCTGAGTGGATGTATGTGTGTTGTGGCTGTGTCTGGGTTAATGGGTGTGTCTGGGTTAATAGGTGTGTCTGAGTGGATGGGTGTGTGTTGTGGGTGTGTATGGATGATTGGGCGTGTCTAGGTGAATGGGTGTTCTGTGGGTGTGTCTGGGTGAATGGGTGTTTTGTGGGCGTTTCTGAGTAGATGGGTGTGTGTTATGGGTGTTTCTGGGTGGATTTTGTGGGTGTGTCTGGGGGGATGTTGTGGGTGTTGTGGTTCTGCCTGAGTAAATGCTGTGGGTGTGTTTGGGTGAATGGGTGTGTGTTGTAGGTATGTCTGGGTGGGTGTTATGGGTATGTTTGAGTGGATGTTCTGGGTGTGTCTGGATGGGTGTTGAAGGTGTGTTTGGGTTGATGAGTGGGTGTTGTGGAAGTTTCTGGGTGAAAACAGAAACTGTTGCGATTGAATTTTTTTTTGTATTTTGCAATTTCCACGTTGTGGGGGGGGATGAAAAGTTACGTGTTGCACTCGAGTGCAAAGATTTTTCACCTTGTGCTCTTTTGATTCCCTCGCTAACGCTCAGGATTCTAATTATTGACTTTGCTAGATCGGTCATCAAAATTAAGCACGTGGTTCAAAAGCAACTTTGCACTCACGTATATATAACAAATAACAATTACTGTCGGAACTTAAATCACCCTGAATCCCAAATAATAGGGTCTAGCGTTTTTTTTTTAATTATATGATAATTGGAAAACTTAGTTTATAATTATACATAATAATAATAGAAGGGCTCCGTAACTTACCTTTAACGCACATATCTCCGGAGATCCCCTTCGATTAAGTAGAAGTAGGTAAGTAATTCTGAATATTTATTTAAAATAGCACATTCAGAATCGATTAATATGTAATATACTACATTTGTTCTTTTTTCTACAAATCTTCATTAGGTAGATCTTTAAATTACCTATTATGAAATTGCCGTTTTGTATTTGAAAGTATTTTTTTCTTCAAACTTTTTATTTCAGTAAGCTAGCGAGACGGACGTGGACAAAATCTCCTCGGAAAAGAAAATATTTTCCCCTCGCTCTAAATCCTACTAAATCAAGACAAAACAAACTGTGGTGGAGACAGATTTTGTCCACGCCCCGTGATAGGCCATGCAAAGTAAATACAATTGATCAACGCAGTGGTAGTTTATTGGGCCCACAGAACAGAGAAAGAGGTTGAGCCCTTGTAAAAATCAGCTGCACAGAAGCAGCAAACTCTTTAAATGCGTTTTTTACTGCGTCTCGGGAATTCAAATTTTTGGAACAGGAATTAAAAAGTTTAAAAAAAATATTGTAACTTTTTAAATACAAAACTGCAATTTCATAAGTAAAGTACCTATTATTACGTATCTGAAACTGAAATGCCTAGATTCATCATGCCTTTGCTGTTTTAATTTTCAATAAAACCAGATACAATAAAATAATTAGGTATTAAAAATATTATATTGGTGTATATCTAAATTCTTTAATAATATTCTCCAATTAAAATAATAAGCAAACAATTGAGCGTCGCTGATTGACGATAACAATAACAAACAGAAGCAGACGCTACACACGCAGCAGTAAGAACTCGAGAAAGGATTGTAGTACTTAAGATTGAATCACAAAGGTTGAATATTGTAAAGCCTGTGAAAGTTGTAAACGAGGGGCTGTTGCCAAGCGACCCTCCCACGTGACCTCGGTAACAGCCAACGTTCGCGATGCGGTCGCAACCTGCCGCACTGTACGCAAGCTACTAGGCGCACAGAACACTGAAAGAGTTCGCCGTACCTAACACGCGTCCGAATAGCAAGAGCTGTCTCCCCCCGCGCTGCTATTATTTGAGCAAGAATGTTTGTTGGAGTTTTCTCGTAGCACGGTGTCTCATTTTATGTTGGTTTTCGTGGCGTAGTGATGCCGTAGGATCGCGGAGCGGTTTATTTACACGTAGGCCTGTGAAGCGGCAAGCGCGATTGCGCACGGCGTTCTGCTTTATCACCATCGATAACGTAGAAAATAGATTTTAGATAAGGAATGCGGATTTAAAAAGACAGATATTAAAAAACTTTTTTCGAATAACTATTATTATTTTATGACTAGATACTTTATTCGGAATTAATTATTCTTTGCATAACTATTCGATTTTAATTTTAACATTATATAAATGTTCGAAAAATTAGTACAAAGTTAGTTTTCTAACCCCAAAATCTTTGTATTCTTTGCATACTTTATTAGTAAATAAGAAAGTACAAAAATTTACACAAATTATTTTAATGTGCAGTTGTGTGGTGACGGCAGAGCAGAATACAATTGTCACCACCCCCATCTCTCCCGTGGGTGTCGTACAAGGCGACTAAGGGTAAAGACAGCACCATTTCTCTCATACCACCTAGTAATATAAATGTACTGCGACTTATGTGCCCGATATATAGCAATAGCCTCGCTACCTATTACATGGGACTGAACAGAATTGGCGAAAAGTGGGTGTTAATTCACCTCTGCCTACCCCTTCGGGGATATAGGCGTAATTTATGTATGTATGTAATTATTTTAATTGATTATCACTCATTTTATCGCTCACACCAGAAACCTTGCACTTTAAAACAGACTGTAAAGGTAATTAAAGCAATATATCCTAACCATTATACTATACATGCACACATAAATCACGTCTATATTATTATCCCCGTAGACAGAGGTGAATTTAACACCCACTTTTCGACAATTAAGTTAGGTCCCATGTAATGTAGGTGGCGAGCCTAGATATTGCCATTGATCGAGCACATAAAATGGTAGTGTATTACTAGGTGGTTTATAAGAGGAATGCTGCTGCACATTAATCTCTTTACACTTAGGCCCTAGTTCACCAACACTTAAACAGACGATTATTATATTCTGCCGTCACCACATTTATTCTGCTCTGCCGTCATCACACGGCACGATTTTAGAGCCAGTCTTTTGCTCTAATTGTTGTATTGTAAAATTTCGGCCGAATTACGACATCAAGTAAATAATATTACAAAAATCAGCATTGAATTTATTATAAAATTATAATAATCTAATAGCGGTGATGATGACACTAACAAGGAATCACTGAAATAATGATTTATACCTAAAAAATAATTTAGGATAAAGAGATTCGTTAATAGTCACTTGTTGTATTATCAGATTCTACTTGTAATTGGTATTTATTTTCTAAACATAAAATACAAAACTAAGCAATCCGCCATATTTGCTTATAAACGCCGCGTGGCGTATTTTTTTTTTTTTTTACACTCACGCCTTGCGTTATTCAAAACAAGTTTTTTCTATGAAAATCTCAATATTTTAAAAAATATACTTTATTTCGGGTAAAGTAGACACGCAAGAACAACACGGTGTAGTTTTTCAAAATTAGTCATCATGCCTATTATTTCAACCAAAACAGAATCTGTTTTATTTGTTTCAATATTTCAATATGAAATAAAACAGATTAAATAAATGTCCATAAATATTTCAAGACTGTATTAGATTTGTTTCCCAAAAAATATTCACAATATAATAACTCCCCAAAATCATGCTGGTAAAATAGTTTATAAAACTTATGTGGACACCAAACATTTCGTATTTCTTTTCTCATATTCCATCTCATGATTTGATAGATGATAAGATTTTTAATAGAGTATTTTTAATGTTAATCTTAGTTCATTCAATATTTTTAACATCTACATTTGATATTCCATAAAATAGGTATTATGGTGTGTAAGCTAAAATATCCAGCCTACGGTTAAGCACTGTATTAGATTTTAATTTGAAATCAAATAAATAGGTAAAGTATTTATTAGTTATTATGTAACTAGCTCAACTCTTAAAATTACCGTAGAATAGAATAGATGAATAATAGAAGATAAATCAAAACAGAAAAAAGTTAATCCTATCATGTATAGGCATTTCCCTAATTTGTATGATTATTGTGTGCCTTTTAACTAGCCTGTTAAAACATGAATCAAGATGAATGAAACGACATGAATCTTAAAAAAATGTATTGTAAGTAAAAGTAAAATCATAAGTCATCAGAAGGGGAGTACCCTTCAGTTTAAAAATATTAAAATAGGCACATAATATTTATTGTGCTCATCAAAATAAACTGAACTGCTTACTAAATTATTACTGCGCATATAGTATTTGATGCGTTTTTTAGGTTTTTTCGTTGGTTAGGTTAGGTTAAACGGCTTAATCTGGTGATCATTAAAATACAACCATTAAAATAATGAGTATTCACTCACACACATCACACTTTACTTCCATGTTGGTTAGCAACAGCATAAAATATTCTCCGCATGCCTTATTTTGAGTTTTATCACAGCGGCAACCTTGAGATGCTTGCATTGCAGCGTGGCGTGTTAAGTGACGTCGTGTGTCTGGGGAGTTGCGCAATGCGCGCTGACCACCCGGTTCGCAGAACCCATCAGAAAGTACACACATTCCCCTCACTGGCTGACTACAGAATAAGTGGATGCATTTCTATGCTCATCTAATTTAAGCCTTTCCGTTATACACACAGAGCCCAATCGGAAAGAGTGGCGTTTGTGTCGTTTTATTAAAAATATTTTTCACACACTGCGCAAATGCAAGATTGCGAGAGACCGCCTTCAGTGCGCGACGCGGCAGCTCTGTCTGGTTATGTGGTCCTGGTGCTGGCGCCCGCTATGCCGCGGCACGCGCCATCTTTGCCCGCACTTATGGGGGCTACGAACGAACCCTACCTAGCCCACGTCGTCGCCAGACAGATGGCGTTACATGAGAATTCTATTTACTACTTAGCTGACCCGGCCTACGTTGTAGCCATATAAATTATCCCGTAGCCATGGTTACGATTTGGTTGCCATGGTTACGTCAAATGTTTGACAGGAAAGCAGCTCATATGGAAAATAAAATTGTAGTTTTTACTATTTGCTCGCAATTTTTCCAAATTTTCTCACCTTTCCTGCCTTGCCTGACCCAAGACAATCATTTCAAAAGCAAAATCAGTTATATCGGCCCAGCCTACCCGAGTTTTAGCTAGACAAACGCACAGCAAGGGCAGAATAATGATAGGACGTTGTAGAATATTACTATGCATACCATGATATTATGTTTAAAATGAGGTATGCATAGGTACCTCCTAAAATAATCCAGCATGTTATTTATTAAACATTTCTTATATTTGAGTAGCATACTCACTTCCATTTATTTACTTTAAAACTGTATGTGTATCTAAACTTAATTATAATTACTATGGCAGATCTCTGCCTATTATTCTCTTCCCTATTGTGTTGAAAATACTTAATAATTACTGTCTTCTCATGCTCAAAAAGTTCGACTTTATGTCGTTAATAGGCTGCCGCTGCATTGTTTTTCATGGCTTTTTAAGCTCTAGCTAGAGCAGAAAGTTTTTCTTTTACACAAAGAATCTTAGAGCCAACAGCTAAGCTAACAACGCGCAACGCTCAATAAACCTTCAAAGAAAACCTTGCTAGAATTTATTTATTTGCTTTAATTTTTTAAAATTTGTCTTTTATTTTTTACCTCAAAAGTTACTACTTTTATCTGGATTCAACCCAATAAAAATAGTAACCGGTTATCATTAAAACGCATCGTATTGTTTTTATTTGAAAGAAATATGTAGGTAATTATAAATTTGAAAACTTTAAAAAAAGCTTGGCGGAGGTGTTTGGCGCGTTTCGTGGTGTCAGTCAGATTTATTTTCGCTAATTCAAAACTTATTACAGAGTGGATGTTATGCAGTGAAAGTGGTGTTATTTTGATGCACAAGCATCCGTGTTGATGTGCAATTATGCATAATCATTGAAAATAAGTCTTATGATGTGTTTGATGTTGTGGAGAAGACCACTTTAAAAAGTGGTTTTGTCCACCTCATCAGTCACCATCATGAACTCTGTTACCATTAAATTCGCTCCAAGCACTCCCTAGAAGCGTTAAAATGTGTGACACCCATATTTTAACGTAAAATTCATTTCATTCATACATTTCACCCACTCATTATCTCATATGACTACAGTTAAAATATACACTTAAGGCATGGCTGTATGGGCTAGACCCTTTGCCTTCCCTTAAATATAGGGAGAATTAAAAACAAAAAAAAAGCTTGGCGGGTTACATTTTTCGTTTATATTTTGAAGTAATTATTTAATTTTCTCGCAATCGTAGTGAAAAAAAGAGTGTTAAATACCGCTATAAACCATTGGTATAAACAAGCCATTGTAGCCCTCGACTTATTATCCACCCTCGCCTACAATTTCCAAAATAACATTTTTTTTTTTGGAAATCTCGAGGAACAAGCGCAAACTCGAAGTTGAAACGAGTCAAAGACAAAAATGGAAGTGTTATAAATGGCGAAGAAAGAGTGTTGTGGAAGGAGTGTGGTGGAAGTAATATTTCAAGAGTTTGTTTGAAAGATCAGATGACGTAGTTCATTCCTAAGCTACTCATCTGGAAGAGAATTTAAATGAGAATGAAATACCTAAGTATGCATACAATCTCAGGCATACTTAGGTATTTCATTCTCATTCAAATTCTCTTCCAGATGAGTAGCAGAACAAGCATTGAGACGTATGAAAGCAGTTAAGGCGGCAGGGTGGATATCGGTCGAGATGCTGAGGGCTGGTAAGCAGCTGCACCGCATTTTGAACCTATGTTGGGTAAGTGGCCAAGTACCACAAGACTGGCGTAAAGCCGTAATTGTGCAACTGTACAAGGGGAAAGGGTCGCAAATGGAATGTAAAAATTACCGTGGTATTAGCTTTCTCAGTGTTGTCGGCAAAATGTACGCAACAATTCTGATTGAAAGCATTATAAATAAGAAAAATATTTGCAGGAGATGGTTACAGTTATACACAAAGCTTTGACAGAGAAAGGGATGAAAGTAAATGTAAGCAAGACAAATGTCATGGTTTTTTCATCCCCCCATCTCGGAAAGAGTGTTTTTGCTCTTCGATATCTGAGCGCAAAAGCCGTTTTTATCCGCTAGAGGATAAAATAAATTTGAATTTTGAACATCGTGTGCACTTTACTCTGAGTGTGCACTAAGTTTGTGAGTTTATTAAACCTATTTACTTCTTTCTACTTCCATGGTGCCGAATGCAACCTTTTTTAATTTGTTAAAAACTCAGAATCGGAACCTTCTTGGCACTTCTTTTTATTTGCTTTGGGCGCGCCATTTTATTTTCTCGTCATAATAATTTTGTAGAAACCATAGGTTAAAAACAAGTGAAATACCTAAAAATGAGTATTCTAGTGACCAAGAAGTTTATTTGACGCCAACAAAAGGTATTGATGCAGAAAGTCATTTTTGCAAAATGTCATCATTGAAAATATGGTAATTTCCGCAAAATGTCACTTTCCACAATGTCACTTTCGCAAAACGTCATTTTGCGCACAATGTCACTTTCGCAAAACGACCCATTCGCAGGACGTCACTTTCGCGGGATTTCACACCAGCAATTTTTTCCTTTGGAAAGATCTAATACAAACACTTCAGAATCAACAAATAAATAATACATACATACAAACATAAATCGCGCCTATGTCCCCGAAGGGGTAGGCAGAGGTGAACTAGCACCCACGTTTCAACAACTATGTCAAGTCCCATGTAATAGGTTGCGAGCCTATTGCCATTTATCGGGCACAAAAGTCGCAGTATATTGCTAGGTGGTATAATAGGAACGCTGCTGCCATTCCTCATCACTGATTTATCCTTAGTCGCCTTGTACGACACCCACGGTAGAGATTTGGGGTGGTGACAATTGTATTCTACTCTGCCGTCACCACGCGGCCAAATAAATAATAAAATAACCAATTACCTACAAGATGGAATGACATCTTGCGAAAATGTCGTATTGCGAAAATAACATCTTGCGGAAATTACTAAATTTTTCACGATACATTTTTCGAAAGTGACTTACTGCGACTATTATAAGACCTTCTGTTGGCGTCAAATAAACTTCTCCGTCACTAGAATACTCATTTTAGGTATTTTACGTATTAAGGATCTTTTCATCCCACCATCTCGGAAAAAGCGTTTTTGCTCTTCGATATCTGAGTGCAAAAGCCGTTTTTATCCTCTAGAGGATAAAGTAAATTTGAATTTAGAACATCGTGTGCAATGTGTTTGTGAATTCAAAACTTCGTTATACCTATTTATTTCTACCACCATGGTGCCGAAATTATCATGCAACCTATTTAATTTGTTAAAAACTCAGACTCGGAACCTCCTTGTTGTACTTTTTTTGTAATTTGCTTTGCGCGCGACATTTTCTTTTCACGTCATAAATTTGTTAAAACCTTGGAGTTCCGAAGCGGTCAATCAGCTTGGTGTCAATCTTGCTTTAAACGCTTTAAACATTTTGATCGCCTACAACGCTTGCTTGATGCTTGAGTCAAGCATCTATAAGCTTTGTTTGATTTGTTTACGTAAGCAACGGAACCAAAACATACAGAAAATCAACGTGCTTGACTCAAGCTGATTGACCGTCTCGGAACTCCATTAGGGACGGTAATTTTTATTAGGTACTTACAGGTGTGTCTGGATGAATGTTGCGGATGTGGCTGGGTGTCTGAATGGATGTTGTGGGTGTTTCTGGGTGAATGGGTGTTTCTAAGTGAATGGGTGTTTCTGGGTGATTGGGTGTTTTGTGGGTGTTTCTGGGTGAATGGGTGTTGTGGAAGTTTCTGGGTGAAAACAGAAACTGTTGTGATTGTATTTTTTTTTGTATTTTGCAATTTCCTCGTTGGGGGGGATGAAAAGTTACGTGTTGCACTCGAGTGCAAAGATTTTTCACCTTGTGCTCTTTTGATTCCCTCGCTATCGCTCAGGATTCTAATTTTAGATTCTAATTTTTCCAATTTTAGAATCCTTCGCTAGCTCGGTCATCAAAATTGAGCACGCGGTTAAAAAACCACTTTGCACTCACGCACAACAAATAACTATTATTAACGAGAGATGGAAAGTGTGATAGTAATATTGAAAAGCAGGTGAAAGCTAGGAAATATGGTGGGCTTTTCACACTTTTGCAAGCAGCCAAAGCGTGTCCAGAAAGGCTGGTATGGCATAATGAAGTGCTGGTCCCAGTAATGTATGGAAGTGAAAGTTGGGTATGCGTGACATACATATTATTATGTAACGCCTTTCTCCCACAGGGGTATGCATGTATGTGTAAATTCTCCCAAAGTAAGATAGGTTTTTTTTCTGACTATACTACTCTATACTCCTTACACTATCAGGGGTTATTACAGTTAAACAGACACGACCTACATCATTATTTATTTACATCTACAGATAAACTCTGAGAGCAACCGATCGTGTTTATCTTGACGATCTAATAAAAATGGAACAACAAACTGACAATGCGCCGCCGTCAAACGGGCTCGAACATCCATTAGCATCGTAGTGGGTTACGTCATTATTTATTCTGAATGAAGCCAACCCAAAAAGGGTAAATAGTCCCACGTCAACGCAACACAACGCACACAGAGTGGCCGACGCACGACCGCGGCGTCTATAAAAAGTGGCACAATACCGCCAAAACCGAGCATTCCATTTATAATTTCCTCCACTTTATTTTTTATCAACACAACACAGCCGCTAGCCACACCGATAGTTCCCAAGGAATTTTATATCTTCGAGAGCGTACAAAAAGGAATGTCAACCACGCCAAAATGATCCTTAAGCATCGAGACTATTAGGACAGCATAAATTTACAAAATACATCACAAATTCTTCACGTGCTTCAGAAATCGCTTCCATTTTCGTAGTACGTACTCGTACAACGGAGGTTTTAACGAGCATTAAAACTTATCGAGGTCACCGTTTCGGGCCATAATGAGCCTTATCAATGTGGGAGATTGCTTAAAATGGAATGCGTTTGTTGTAGACGAAGGCCGTTTGCCTCATTCAACAAGCGAGGGTCGTCGATAAAGCGAGAAAGAGACAAGACTAGTGGAATGGCACGTGTAAAGCTCTCACAGTTTATGATTGCCTGGTACTTGGGATCGCTTGCGTGTCGACCGAGGTAGCGAGGTGCTTTGCGGCGCTGTCCGCTCGCTGGCTAAGAAGAGATAGATAGATATTTCAACTATTGCCTTCATTTTACTGTAATAATAACGTTAACTGCCGCACTCAGAGACGTTAATTAACTTTAATGAGTATTTAATGTAAAAAATTTTCATTCAAATCTAGACCATAGACGCGGCAAGAATAGCGACTAGTTTTGAATTGTCATATTTTGACGTTAAGCACTCATTAACATTATTTGACGTCTCTGAGTGCGGCAGTTAAAGGCTTAATTGATAAAAGACTTTTTCACTTCTCATGCTCTGAAAGTGCTCATTTGTGCAGGATATAGGCTGCACAAAATCGAATTTTGTGCTCTAGAGCATTAACGTATCTACTCATAAATGTGTCTATATTAAGGCAAAGAAAATAAGCCATGCAGCCAAACACAATGAGAAATTCAGAGACAGAATTTGTTATATTTTAATATTTACTTAAATTTATTTGCCTAATGTGTTTTTTAAGATGTAAAATATATTAAAATTTTAATTCAAGTAGGTACGGTAGGTTATTAAATTAATTTACGAAAATTATTATTTCAAAATTAATTTAATACTTGGCTGTATAGGTCTGCAGCCCAAACCTAATATCACTGGGAAAAACTTTTCCTTCGGTATCCAAAACTGTACTAATTTTAGTTTGAATTTTAAGAAATGTTATGATAAACTACTGTTTTATTTCCTCGCAATCGAAGTGAAAAGCAGAGTTTCTACCTCGTCCACAAAACGATTTTTATCCTCGACATTACTATCAGCCCTCGCCTTCGGCTCGGGCTGCTAAAAGTCTCGGACAAAAATGATTCGTTTTGTGCACTTGATGGAAAATCTACTATTTCACTTCTCATGCTCTGAAAGTGCTTGTTTGTGCAGGATATAGGCTGCACAAAATCGAATTTTGTGCTCTAGAGCATTAACGTATCTAATCATAAAAGTATCTATATTAAGGCAAAGAAAATGAGCTATGCAGCCAAACTCAATAAGAAATTCAGACATAGAATTTGTTATTTTTTAATATTTACTTAAATTTATTTTCCAAATGCGTTTTTTAAGACATAAAAGATATTAAAATTTTAATTCAAGTAGGTACGGTAAGTATTAAATTAATTTAAGAAAATTATTATTTCAAAATTAATTTAATACTTGGCTGTATACTGTCTGCAGCCCAAGCCTAATATCAACAGGGAAAACAATTTCCTTTAGTATTCAAAACTGTACTAATTTTAGTTTGAATTTTAAGAAATGTTAAGATAAATTACTGTTTTATTTCCTCGCAATCGAAGTGAAAAGCAGAGTTTCTAACTCGTCCACAAAACCATTTTGTGCACTTGATGGAAAATCTACTATATTTTATCAGAAAACATTGAGTATAAAACGAGATTCATAAAAAAATATTGAAAGAATGCAACTATAGTGCGTTTCGGTAGTATTGCAAGAAAATGATACCATGTCAACTTTATTGTCTTACCTTGAATTCAGGGAGTTATTTTTTCAATACCTACATAAACAATTATGCATCTATCTTATTTTGTTACTTATAACTACTAGCGGTACTAAGCAGTAGTTACGTATTAGTTTTGTTTATGAAAGTCTTATAAACTAACTCGTGAAAATTTGCGAGAACAGTTAAGTTCATGATATTATTAGTATGATAGAAATTAGATAGATAAATATAAATTGTAGTGACGTAAGAAGGATAGACTCGTTAAGTAAAAAAAGGTTAAATTATAATTAAATATTATATCTATTATACATACATACATACATAAATCACGCCTATATCCCCGAAGGGGTAGGCAGAGGTGAACTAGCACCCACGTATCGCCAGTTATGATAGGTCCTTATATAATATCTATTATGATTAACAATAATTGTGTTCATCTAACATGTCTATATTTGACATTTCCTCACTCTTGTCGGTCGTTAAATCGTTATAAGTACTATTTATTTACAGTTATAAAACTGAAGTAAACATATTTTATTTATTAATCAAACACTTAATAAAACTGACACTGGTAACCCAATTTAATGGCGGCAATCCGAACTTGTACACACTAATATGGATTATGCAGCCACCTTACGTTTTTCACGTTCACAAAACACCTTAGCTTTTAACACAATTAATCTTTCATTACTTTTCTATGTATTGGACATCATTGTCTCAAAGATTGTCTAAAAAACAGAAAAAAACCTGGAACTATGACTTACGGGTTGATGTTGTTGACAGACAGAGCAGGGCAGCCATCATCACGGCATAGGAACTATAAGATGAAACGCACTATAGATTTATCGGAACCACAAGCACACTAGCGCCATTAGCTATTAGCATAGAGGGCCTAGCCAAGTGGCATATCTATTCGAACGCTCTATGCGTTAAATATGCGTAAAAGAAAAAAAAGAAAACAAAAGTGTACTGACTTATTGTTTTCTCTATAATAAATACGTCAGTTTTATACGTTTTGTATTCTATGCGTTCGATAGATTGGCCACTTGGCTAGAGGTGTAGTGATATAGCTTGTTTGTTGAATTACTTAGTTTTATTTATAACGAGCTAAAAAATACAAAACATATACCGCATTTGATTATATTTCTAAAATATTGATAGATAAAACATTGAATTCGCAGAAAGCACACTAGCGCCAAAAAAATTTGAACAATTTTGATTTACAAGAAACGACATTAATAACTACTGATAGTAATAAATATATGAGTCTGTTTTGAATGCATTGGTAAGAATTCTTATTTAAGACCATTCTTATTTCATAACTAATAATTACTAATAAAGTTTCATTTCTATAAAAAAAACTAACGCGGACTCTATCGCTGATTTCGACATTATTTTTGACACAAGTATGGTTTATTCGAAAGACAAGAAATCAAATGGTAATTTAATTCAGTCACTACATCGTCTGTATTGCTTGCGTCATTCCAACTTATTTACATCTTACAAAACAGAGAAGACTTAATATTTAAAGCTATATGTATTAGGTATATCTATCTCTATGTAGAGACTATTCTGAATGATAATATTTCTTGAAGGTTAAACATGTCTAAAAATAAATGTAATTTAAACAAAATGGCACTGTTTGTTTTGTATATTCAGCTAACAGAATACGCGTAATACCTAAGGCTAGGCAATGATGGTGCTTGCTACAAATATGGTTTACCCCTGAAGAATTTATAATATCATCAATGAGGTAACTAAAACGTATCCTCTGTTAGTTTTTTTTTTCATTTAATACGCATATTATTATCTGTCCAATCCCACGAATCGTGATTAGTAACCAATTATCTCTAAGCTTTCGCAGTTTATCGTTAAAAACTTAGACAAATCCAAACCAGTATGACATAACCCATTCTCTACACAGCCTCCAGATAATTTGACAAACCTTAATTTTTTACATTTTTTTAATACAAGTTGGGATAATTATATTTTTTCTTGTAAACTGTTAAATTGTAAAATTTGTAAACTGTTTAAAAAAAACGCAACAGTAATGAATGAATATCAATAATATTGGTTTACAGAGACCGAGAAATCACTTTTTGCATTAAAAAAGAGTACAGTTTGTCTATAAAGTCGTGACAAGAATGTTTGAGGAACTAATATTTTACATAGGTATGGGAACACCAATGTTTTTAAAAAATATGTACGTCAGAGTAGTTGTTGTGAAATATTTTTTATTTTATTTTGTTATTTTTAACGTTATGATTAAACTGCATTAAAACTAAGACCAGACTACGCAGAAATACATCGACAATGATTAGAGTAAATCAGAATGGTACGAGGAAAGTGATTTTTAAAGGTAACAAATAAAACTAAATTACAATTAAATAATGTTATTATTTGTTTCTTTACTAATGTGCAATATTATTATGAAACGCCCAAACAGCTATTCATATTATAAAATTAAATTCTCACTAGTCTAACTTTTACTTTAACTTTTCACTTAATCAATGCAATGCCGAACAATACTTTGTCTTGGTGTGTACTTTATGTGACGACTCTTTCATAAAATCCTTTTTCAAGTTTCTCGACGTGATGGCAGCAGGTATACCATATTTCAGCTGTGATGCTGCCTCTAGGCCTCTTCAAAAATTGCTTCACGTCTAGAAATCCAACATTGTGTGCTGTTATTTTTCTTTTAAGTTAGCAGCTTATATTTGTCTTTCGTGATACCTTTTATGTTCAGTGATTGCCATTATTTTGTGACCTGGTGGAAAATAAAAGGTTTTATTATTGAAAATATAAATTAATTTTATACGTTTTTCAGTTGTACCATCCTAATGTACCAAGTAAGTACACATGTATGCATGTGTCTATTTTACACACACATGTAACTAAATACATATTAATTATAATAAAAGCGCCCTCATTCACTCTCTCCCTCATTAAATGACACGACTTTATAGACAAACTGTAATTCTATCAAGTAAGAATGGTCATACTACAAATATTACCTACTGACAATGTCAATTTAACCAAAGAATGTGCAACGTAAACAATGACTTTTTTAGGACACTATATCAATCATTTAATTCCGTATAAAATGAAATAATAAGCAACATAAGTGTTTAAATATTACATTTAATATTTAATATTGTGTTGAGGCTCTTTATTTGGGAAGTACATAATGATGATATTTATGTGACGTATATAAATGATTGATAAAATTAAATGACAGCTAACTATGAAATCATAACGTTATTGACTTTTTTTTCTCATTGCTACTAAGTAGAGTATATTTCACTAACGATTTACCTCCAATAACATCACTTTCACTCTTCTTAAAAAAACATTAACAGTTGCTAAGGCACTTCATTAATAAAGCCGACTTTAGTTGAGGAACATACCAAAGATATCAACACAATAAACAGATTAATGCACGACAGAAGATGCGTTATCAGCAGATGTCCGTGCGACTGTCAACCCATCAATCATCGCGTAGACAGACATAGATGGCATAATTTATTGGCTCGATATAAAAACTGAGCCAATTAATAATCATTATGAAAGTGAAATTGACTTGTTGACCAAAAAAGTCGTCTACCGTGTTACGAGTCACGTTCGATCGCATGTCGTAGAATGGTGTCCACTTTATTTACTGATTTTAGATAGATAACCAAATTATATTATTTTATTAAATAAGTGTGACATCTATCTACTTGTATTGGCCTCATGCGCATTTAAAAATAAAACAAAACAGCAAATTACAATAATGTAATTCAAATTCTGAAAAATTATACACATTCATCACATTCGTTTGATTATATTTCTAAAATATTTCTAAAGTATTTCTGATCTTTATTCAAGGATTATATAAAGATCTAAAATACTTTTTCATCCCACCATCTCGGAAAAAGCGTTTTTGCTCTTCGATATCTGAGTGCAAAAGCCGTTTTTATCCTCTAGAGGTTAAAGTAAATTTGAATTTAGAACATCGTGTGCAATGAGTTTGTGAATTCAAAACATCATTATACATATTTTCACTTCTCATGCTCTGAAAGTGCTTATTTGTGCAGGATATAGGCTGCACAAAATTGAATTTTGTGCTCTAGAGCATTAACGTATCTACTCATAAATGTGTCTATATTAAGGCAAAGAAAATGAGCCATGCAGCCAAACACAATAAGAAATTCAGAGATAGAATTTGTTATTTTTTAATATTTTTATTCTTATGTGTTTTTTAAGCCATAAAATATATTAAAATTTTAATTTAAGTAGGTACGGTAGGTTATTAAATTAATTTAAGAAAATTATTATTTCAAAATTAATTTATACTTGGCTGTATAGGTCTTCAGCCCAAGCCTAATATTAAGGGGAAAAATAATTTCCTTCAGTATTCAAAACTGTACGAATTTTAGATTGAATTTTAAGAAATGATATGATAAACTACTGTTTTATTTCCTCGCAATCGAAGTGAAAAGTAGAGTTTCTACCTCGTCCACAAAACCATTTTTATCCTCGACATTACTATCAGCCCTCGCCTTCGGCTCGGGCTGCTAAAAGTCTCGGACAAAAATGATTCGTTTTGTGCACTTGATGGAAAATCTACTATTATTTCTACCTCCATGGTGCCGAAATTGTCATGCAACCTATTTTAATTTGTTAAAAACTCAGACTCGGAACCTTCTTGGTGTACTTTTTTGTAATTTGCTTTGCGCGCGCCATTTTCTTTTCACGTCACAAATTTGTTAAAACCTAGGAGTTCCGTGACGGTCAATCAGCTTGGCGTCAATCTTGCTTTAAACATTTTGATCGTCTACAACGCTTGCTGGATGCTTGAGTCAAACATTTAAAAGCTTTTTAGGTCTGTTTGATTTGTTCATTATGGACGGTAATTTGACAGTGACTCCATTAGGGACGGTAATTTTTATTAGGGACTTACAGGTGTGTCTGGATGAATGTTGCGGGTGTGGCTGGGTGGATGGGTAGCTGTTGGAGGTGTGTCTGGGTGAATGGGTGTTTTGTAAGTGTGTCTGGGTGAATGGGTGTTTTGTAAGTGTGTCTAGGTGAATGGGTGTTTTGTTGGAGTGTCTGGGTGAATGGGTTTTTGTGGGTGTGTCTGAATAGATGGGTGATTATTTTGGGTGTTTCTGGGTGATTGGGTTTTTTTTTGGGTGTGATTAGGTGTTTTGTGGGTGTTTCTGGGTGATTGAGTGTTTTTTGGGTGTGATTGGATGTTTTGTGGGTGTTTCTGGGTTAATCGGTGTTTTGTGGGTGTTTCTGGGTAATGGGTGTTTTGTGGGTGTTTCTGGGTGAATGGGTGTTTTGTGGGTGTTTCTGATTGAATGGGTGTTTTGTGGGTGTTTCTGGGTGAATGAGTGTTTTGTGTGTGTTTCTGGGTGAATGGGTGTTTTTTGGGTGTTTCTGGGTAAATGGGTGTTTTGTGGGTGTTTCTGGGTGAATGGGTGTTTTGTGGGTTTTTCTGGGTGAATGGATGTTTTGTGGGTGTTTCTGGTTGAATGGGTGTTTTTGGGTGTGTCTGAGTGGATGGGTGTGAATGTTGTGGGTGTTTCTGGGTGGGTGTTGAGAGTATGTTTGGGTTAATGGGAGGGTGTTGTGGAAGTTTCTGGGTGAAAACAGAAACTGCTGTGATTGTATGTTTTTTTTTGTATTTTGCAATTTCCTCGTTGGGGGTGATGAAAAGTTACGTGTTGCACTCGAGTGCAATCTTTGCAAAGTTGTTTTTTCACCTTGTGCTCTTTTGATTCCCTCGCTATCGCTCAGGATTCTAATTTTTGAATCACTCGCTACGCTTGTGTTTCAATTTTAGAATCCTTCGCTAGCTCGGTCATCAAAATTGAGCACGCGGTTAAAAAACAACTTTGCACTCACGTACAACAAATAACTATTGTTACGTGCTCAAGATCGTCCTCTAAAGGTGATGATAAGTATGATGATATTATCTTTAAAATATTATTTATATCAATTAATAAATCACACCTATTTATTATATCTCCGAAGAGGTGATTTAACACCCACGTTTCTCCAATTATTTTAGGTCCCAAGTAATAAGGTGGGAGCCTGTTGTCATCCATCGGGATTGTAGATCGCAGTATTTTTCTAGGTGGTATAAGAAGAATCCTGCTGCTTATATTGCTTGGTGACAATAATTGTATTTTGCCATCACCAGTGTCACCACATGGCATGTTGAAAAGGTCCGTTGTATAGTTTGAATTACATGTTCTATTCACTCACATTATCTTCTCTTCCGTTAGTATACTATCCCTTCTTCTTTACTTCTCACGCCATCTTGCAAGCAACTAATCCACCGTCGATCGGGTGTCAACTACTTACTACTACTACCTGAAATCCGGACACTTGAATCCAAATTTTTTCTCTCCAACCACAATAACTATAAGTTTTTACATTAAATGCACAGTTGGCGGTCATATATAAGTAATTGCTTATACGCAATAATACTGTCAACATGCTTTTGAAATATTGCCCAATTACTTTTTATTATTTCAACAGCTAAATACGTTGAATTAAGCGTACTAGTTAGGCGCAATTCTGAAAAACACTTCGTGGAGACGACATAAATAAATTCCAGTCGACAATGACCGATTCTGAAAATGACAATTTACAATTATTCGATTTTAATTTCAACATAGTTTAAATGTTAGCAAAATTAGTACAAAGATTCGGGAATTCCCCGGTCAAGATCATAATTTTTCTAACTTTTTCTAACCACCAAAATCTTTGCACAGTTTACAATTATTGACCGATACGTAAAATGTGCAAATTGTGCACTTCAAAAGACTGATTCTACAATAATAGCTTTTAAAACAAATTCAGAGTGTATTCTTATTTTTTATTCCTACCATTAGAGTTAGATGAAAAAGTTAATTAGAATCAAAAGATGCAAGTTCCTATTACCTACAATACAAAATAAATAAAATCTCGAGCACGTAACAAAATTGCATATCCTAAGGAATTTTTTAAGATTTTTTTTGGAAAATTAAGAAAACATTAAATACCTAGATACTACAATTTCATTGTGTTTTGTTAGTTATAACACTAACCAGTGTCTACAATATAAATGCATGTTAAAACACTTATTTTTATGTTACATCGGAATTTATTATTATATATCGGGAATATAAAACAAAATATTTAACTGTTTTGCTGATCTAGGAAAATCAGAAGTTTACCACCGTCACTAATATTCTAGTATTTATGATTGCCTGGTAGTTAACGTACTTGACTGTGACCTCTATAAGGAAATATAAATAAGAAGAGTTTTTATAGAGAATTATTTTTCCTAAAGGCGGCTTGCTGATGTTTCAGAAATATTCCGGTAGAAAAGTAATAATTTTTCCAAGTTACCGCCCAAAGCGTCAGCACGCGCAATTTTCCTTTCATCGTCACTTAATACAGATTTTCTCTGCGTCAATCTTTTGTTAGCAACTATTCGTTTACACGCATACGATCCGAATTTTGTGTATAATAATAAGCACTATTCCGATACAAATAGAAACCACGTCAGTTTGTGCCAGCAGTAAAGTCAAAGTTGTCAATGTTCGTAAAATTCCACGTTTGAAACTCGCAAACGTAGCTCGAGGCGACGCTCGGGGTTTTCCGAAGAGCTCCGATCGTTCTGTAAAGTGAGACAGCAACAGATGTTTGGTTGGGCTTAGAGCGGGAGGGCTAGAATAGGGATCAATTAATTGGATAGGGTGAGTCCCCCTAGTCTATTCAAGCCTGGGGCGGGTGGGGGCTTATTAGTGAAGTGTGCCGCGCGTTTTTTGTTTCTCTTTATGTTTAATTTTGCAATGGAGGATAATTTGAATATGTGCGATTTACATGGCGGACATGTTGCGTGTGACGGACATGTTTGTAATAACAAAAGACGACCTCTTTTTCTTGTAACAAAGTAAATACGTACACAAAGTATTTTTAAATTTTACTGATCGGTTGAAAAATGTCATAAATATGTAAAAGTTGGATATTTTACTAAATTTTGTTATTGAGTAGGTATATTGCAAAGAAAGTAGGTAAGACATTAGGGCCTTCTGTAACCTGAAGGCAACGTAAGATAACTAAAATCAAGAAACCTTTGAAGGGCCGAATAATCGATAATTCAGCAGATTAATATTGCTAAAACATATTATCCTTTGATTAAACCAACCCTAAAAAAACTTGGGCTGAAATTCTAAATTCTACAATTCAGAACAACCATCATCTTAATATTGTTGACAAGCATTTAAGGTAGATTTATCTTTTGTATCAGTTTAACTTTATGCATATATTAACAATAACAACCTATTCGTAAGTACATAAAACGTCTGTATTGCGTGGCACTGTGACGCGAATACCCATGCCCAATCAACATTTTAAATTCTTCATTTGACTGGTGGGACCAAAGTAGCAGTATGAACTATTAAGCAACTATCAGTGAAGAAGAAAGAACTATCTTGGTATCTAGAAGTGGTGTAGGAAGAAACAAATATACCTAATTTAGAAATTACTAGCGTTCTATGACATCATTAGCCTCTGATTTAAGAAACAGCTTCTGACGGATTATCCAATGAAGATGGCGCAACGATGTTAACCTTGCTGTTGGCAACGATCGTAACGTAGCACGTAAGCGACGTACAAGGGATCTATTTATTTAAGATGAGTAATATAGAAAAGAATTTTCTAAAGAGCGATATTCTAAGAAAAATGCAAATCCTAGCCCAACATACCGCCGACGATAACAAAATCTTTGCCGCCGTTTCCGCTGCTATTTAAAAAGATAAGAATATCGTTAAGATAGTGCAGCGGTTATATCATCTATCTGCCACAAATACAGTAACGAGTGACCAAATAATAAATAGCAATGTCCAAATCGCCACGTCTCTTACCCCGCAGGAGGGTCGCGCACGAATTTGTCAGACTTACTGCCGCACTGCAGAGACGTCAATTACCTTTAATGAGTATTTAATGTCAAAAATGTTCATTCAAATCTAGACCATAGACCCGGCAAGAATAGCGACTAGTTTTGAGTTGTCATTTTTTGACGTTAAGTACTGATTAACGTTATTTGACGTCCCTGAGTCCGGCAGTTACAGTGACAATTGAAATAAAATGAATAAAGTATCCAGCACATAATTCGTACCTACTACGAGAAGCCATAAATAAAAACGAAGAAGAAGTTTCCAGCACATATTAGGACATAATACTGGAACATATTCATAAAACAAAGGAGTTAATGACTTGCACGTTAATATTTCGTTATTATTATTGGGTAGGTACCCCAGAATCCCAACGAATTTCTATAACATACCTACCTCATAATACAATAAAACCTCATACGTCTATTTACCATTTACCGCACTGACCTATCGCTAACTACAATTAAATATTATCATATCAATCACGATATGATTAATTTCTCTAGAACAGCAAGAACAATCAGTTACGCCGACAATTACGTATAAAATTGGTAAAATTATCTACTAATGTAATTCTTAATTAGTTTATTTAATTTTCAATTGATATTAATAAAATTGTTGCTTTAACGATTACCTATGTATTTACGATTTGACAGACTCTTACATCTCTTAAAGCCCGTTCACACAATCGTGGTCTTCGTTTTACTGTTCCATTTTATCGAATACGTTTTTTTTTCATTGACGGCACATGGCTGTCTTGCACAGTATTCACAGTATTCACAGTATTCAGTATTCACAGTATATACAGTAAAAAAAATCAGTTCATTAAATTATGGCATTCCATGTTGTCATCGAATACTGGATGAACGGAATATTTTATGCATCCGTCATGTATCCGTACTTACAACAACGTCCATCCTAGTAGCGAGGTGGTAAACTGCGAGCGTGTGAATATCGTATCCGGTAATGACGGATACGTTGAACGTTATACGGTGCCTATGTGTGAACAAAGCATAATTTTTTGTAATATCCAACAGGTACCGTAAATATGGACACTATGTTTAAAGCGGGCTATTACAATTACATCGCACTCTGCTAGCAACTGAAACTGGAAAATCGTAAATACATAATTGCAAAAGCAACCAATTTGTGGCTTTATACCATTTACCTTAGTTTTTTTTTCGTGTACCTATGCTCTGAAAAAGATAATACAATAAAATAAAATAGGAGTGGTTTTGCTTTATTATGGAAAAGAAATCGATGGAAAACGGATAAAATGGGGTCAAAGCAGAAAACAAGACAATACTTTAAATATTTATCGGTCAATATCAACTAAAAGATCCCGAGCTATATTATTGTAGCTGTCGTGGGGCAACCATCACGCCTACACTAACTGTTGGTGGAAAACATACGTACCTATATACATACTTTGGTACGTACTTAAATCAGGCCTGATTAGCCGCAAAAGCTTAGATAGAGGTACCTATGTTAACACCGTATTTCGCCAACTATGATAGGCCTATGTAATAGGGGGCTTATTGCAATCTACGTGCCGTAATATGCAACGTAAGAAAAACCAGGTACACCGCCTCCCATTTCTCATAGTACGATTACTTGTTTTTATGTCCACCAAAAATTTTATAACAAAAAAACAACTCGTGCGCTCTCCCACTACGAAAAACGCGGCACGCAATGATGCAATTATTCCGGATTCTCATTCATTTCCCATTAGGTAGGACGAAATTATCCCGCATGTACACATATTTACATTCGACATAGAACTAACACATCTATCGGGAACGTAAATCACAGTATATTGCTAGGTTCTATAAAAGGAACTACTCATTGATGGCTTAACCCGCATAAAAATAAAAGAGGCGTTTTCTGAACACATCGCTTCTTAAATAAACGGGAGACTCAAAATTTCATTCCTGCAACATAAATTCTTACAGTGGAAATGCTTCTAACACCCGTATTTATAATCATTACTATGAGGTGCGTTAACGCACAGGGTCCCAAAAACCTATTCATAGACAATAATACTTGAGTGACAAAACGCATTGAGAAATGTCTTACTTCGCACAGTGTTGCTTCTTTACATATACAAGTATTGTTTGTGAATACGGATGTAAGTATTTTTTCAGTTATAAGTCTTTTTTGTATTCAATACGGGTATAAGTAATTCAACCAGCCCCCGTAGCACGGGACGTGGACACATCTTCCCGGGGGAAAGAAAATCATTTCCTCTCGCTCTAACTCCCATTAAATCCCGAGATCAAATTCAAGTGGTGGAGAGAGACTTGTCCACATCCCCGTGATAGGCCCACTGCCCATATAATATCGTGTTTCGGTGGCCATGCTAGCCGGACTGAGGGCCGAGCTAAGTGGCTTATCTATTCGAACGCATAGAAACTCACGTATCGTTTTCTCTGTAATACTTATGTCAGTTCCATACATTTTGTATTCTATGCATTCGATAGATTGGCCACTTGGATAGGGAGGCAGAAAAGCTTTCTCTAGGAAGGCTAGTATCAGATCAGACCGACAGTTGTCATTTAAATACCTAGCTAAATCGTAGAGCAGTAATTGCATTGGCTCCAGATAATAGGGAGAACCCTATATTCTTCCATCCATAGGCCTGCCCCAGATTGTCAATGACATTGAAAGGCTAGTGATGATGATGATGATGATGAAGGAAAGCAAAGAAAAAAGACATGCTAATAACAAAACTGATACAGAAGGTAGATAACACAAAGTTAAAACGACAATAAAAACACTCATTCTTTCTACGCACGATAATGAACCGTACTTACTCGTACATACATACCTAAGTAGATATCGGTTGACGGTTCAAGGGTTATCTTATCGCTATACACTTGTCTTATCGCGCAAAGCACCTATTTGGTGTGTTATATCAAAGTGTTGGTAAAATAATACATATTTACTGGTAAATCCGATGGCAATGAGAAGCTCGATGGTGTAATGGCTGGCGCGCTTTGCCTGCGATTACGCAACATACATAAATCACGCCTGTATCCCCGAAGGGATAGGCAGAGGTGTATTAACACCCGCTTTTCGACAGTTATGTTCGGTCCCATGTAATAGGTGGCGAGCCTATTGCCATATATCAGGCACATAAATCGCAGTACATTTATATAGCTTGGTGGTACGAGAGAAATGCTGCTGCCCATTACTCATTGCTGTCTTTACCCTTAGTCGCCGTGTACGACACACACGGGAGAGATGGGGGTGGTGACAATTGTATTCTGCTCTGCCGTCTCCACATGGCGATTACGCAAACTATCTATTAAACCTTCTTTGGGTATGCTGTTGTTGGTGGTTTGCCCTCCACCATTCGGGTGCCACAAGGTGCTTATTGGTCTACCTACACGGGACAATCTCCCTAAGTCGACTTTTACGACACCCATGTAATGAGTCGGGTTTGTCACATTCTACGTTATTTTGTCGCTCCCAGACCAGCATGGGAAAAGTTTGAGGAATATATGTATAAATAGGAATGTTGCCATCCCAATCACTCTCTCCGTTCATAGATCCCTAGACATAGTCCTTTCCGTCACTTTTCTGTACATTCATTCATAACTACCGCCTTTTCAGTGTGATTGGTGATATGAATCAAAAGCGAGTAATATAGAGCGAGAAGAATACAATTGTCACCATGCCAAGTAGGTATCTCCCGCGGGTGTCGTACAAGGCAACTAAAGGTAAATCATCTAGAAATATACTGCTATACCGGAACGACGGGAATATGCTCGCCATCTATTACATGGGACCTATCATAATTGGCGGAACGTGAGTGTGAATTCACTCCTGCCTACCCCTTCGGGTACAGATAAATAGGCAAAATGTATGTATGTACCTATCTCAACTTTGATGACACCTGTGCGAAATCATTTGCAAAGGAAACGTGTCCATCTTGGGACTAATTTAGTCATAAATTCTTAATAGTGATTTTTTTTACATTTTGTAAACATCATATAAAGTCATCAACATAAACGCGACCATAAAGCGTTAGAGTTAATTAAAAGTATAATGTTGTCGTTTTTTACGGGCGGTGCACATTATGCATTAGTTAGAGTTATTGTTCGACGGAGCACGGTATTATAACGTCTTTGTGTGGTCACCGAAACGATACTACAAAATCTCGATCGTAGATTGATTACTGAAAACTGTCATTAATTCAAGTTATTCGATAATAAATTCGCAGATTGCTTACTAAAAAAAATTGTGACGACATTAACATAAATAATATGTATTACGTGTGATATAATTATGTGGTCACAATTTAGTAGTATTATAATAACACGAATTTATCATCCGCCTATTCCTAATAGGCGAATGATAAATTCGTGTTATTATAATACTACTTAGAGTGTCTGCAATGGCAATCGCATAATTTGAAAATACTTAGGAGAAGTTTATTTAGACACAGAAAAAAAATAAAACACACTCTCCCATTCATAAAATGGCTTCGTGGCAAAACATGAGTGTACACATACACACATAATAAAGTTAAATGTAATAAAAATGTAAAAGGAAAACTGAACACGTGAATGTTTACTGCGCAAACTAATAGGTACGTAGTGGTTTTCTTAATTTTATTCTCCAAAACGCATTGTATTGTTAAATAAGGCTAAACTTGTTTCAATTTTAATTATGATTGATGATGTGGGACTGTTTAGTCTTCTTCAAGGATTTTCAGAACGATCGGTTCAAAGCAGCTCGTATCCATTAGTTTCTCAGAGATTTTGGTCTACGCCGTGCACCGATGATCAATCGCATGATCCCGCGCTGAAATATTTTAAAGATTTAATTATAACCACCCTCCAATCTCTTCCACAGGTGTCGTACAAGGCGACTAAGAGTTGAACATGATGAGGAATGACCACAGCGTTAGATGGCAATATGCTCGCCCTCTGTTATTTGCGATACGTAGGTGTTAATGCACCTCTGCCTACTCACCCTTTCAAGGATAAAAGACGTGATCTATGTTTGTCTCTGAATGAAGGTCTGTGTCTGGATAAACCTGTAATATTTTTTTAAATTATGCTGTGTGCACTGCAGGCACTCTAAAATATAATTAGGTAATAAATTCGTGTTATTATAACACTACCAAAATGATTACACTAATGATTAAACTAATACCTACTTACTACTAAAAATTGGTTACATAATTATACCACTAATTATTATTATTTATGTTCATATCGTCACAATTTTTAGTAAGAAATCTGCGAATGTATTATCTATTTATATATTGTATTATCTATCGAATTCATTTATTATCTTGACAGCTTTCAATACATAATCAGATTATTATTATTTATGTTCATATCGTCACAATATTTAGTAAGAAATCTGCGAATGTATTATCTATTTAAATACATACACATACATAAATCACGCCTATATCCTCGAAGGGGCAGGCAGAGGTGAACTAGCACCCACGTTTCGCCAATTATGTTAGGTCCCACGTAATAGGTGGCGAGCCTATTGCCATATATCGGGCACAACAGTGTCGCAGTACATTGCAAGGTGGTATAAGAGAAACGCTGCTGCCCATTCCTCATCACTGATTTATCCTTAGTCGCCTCGTACGACACCCACGGTAGAGATTTGGGGTGGTGACAATTGTATTCTACTCTGCCGTCACCACACGGCTCTATTTATTATATATTATATATATTATCTATTTACATATTGTATTATCTTTCGAATTCATTTATTATCTTGACAGCTTTCAATACATAATCAGATTATTATTATTTTATTAGATTATTATTATTATTCATATCGTCACAATTTTTAGTTAGAAATCTGCGAATTTATTTTCTATTTACATATTTTATTATGTATCGAATTCATTTATTATCTTGACAGTTTTCAATACCTAATCAGTCTACCATCGAGATTTTGTCGTATCGTTTCGGTGACCACATAGATGGCAGACATGTCTTGACCCGACCCCAAGTAAACCGAGACAATAAATAATCTAGAAACTGAATCCAATCTCTTTCTCTCGCTTATCTCTCGCATCTCGCCAGCGTTCGTGGACCGTTGGTAATTTTTCTGTCGTCAGCACTCGGCATAAAGTATTTTTACGAGCCATTGTAAGCGGTTTACTGCGGAGCCACGCGATTGACTTCTGACCATAAAGTGCGTTTTCTATGTTGCGCCGTTGTCGTTTTTAAGTGCATGTGGGCAGCCTCAGCCCGTCTAGACTTAACGATCTTGACACTAATTCTGATATTATCAGAGAGTTGTCTTGCTTGCCGCCATAATGACATGTGTACCGACGGCAGAGCAGAATACAAATTGTCACCACCCCCAATCTCTCCCGCGGGTGTTGTAAAATGTAAAATGGGCACCAAGCAACGCTCCTCTTATACCACTACATACATACTACATATATCGATATCTACCCAATACATATAAAGGGACTACCGATACATATGTCTACCCGAAGGTGAACTAATAGCCACGTTTCGCCAATTATGTTATGTCCCATGTAAGAGCTGACGAGCCTATTGCCATTTATCGCGCACGGAAATTCATGCCATCTATTTTTTAGTTAATTGACAATTATCAATTCACTTAGCAAAAATAATAAAGTTTATTATTTGGTCAACTCATCCCGCGGGATCAGTTTAGAGCGGTACCAGTTGACTAAAAGCCCTACGCTATCCGTTTGAGATGTCCAATTCAAAAATTGCATTCCGTTAATTCATCCCGCAGGATGAGATCGAGCGGGATGGATGGGATGATCAAAGACTCTCGTAAACTACCGGACGGCTTTGCTCTAAGAAGAAAGGGTAAGAAACTCAACTAGTACACCGAACCCTGCCTATCTATCACCTTTCTGTGACCCTATTTTACCATAAAATATAACTTTCCTACCTAACCATTATTCAGAGAAGCAACAAAATAGGTAAACGGAAAAAAGGTCTCTAAGAATAAATATAACGCTTCCAATTACCTCATAATATCCTTGAAGTTTTCAGGGATTATAATTATTAATCTATTATATACCTAAAGATTTTTAGAATCGTCATGGGCCGCCTTAAATAGGTATGCTACTTATTTCTATTATTTATTAAATAGCCTTCTTAAATCCCGTGATTAAACCGTCATCGCGCAATGAAATCGTTCAATAGTCTATACTGGTTAAAGTGATTCACTGCTCGCAATTACTTATGTCAAATTTCCTTAAAAGTCCATTGCGACATCGTGCCTTCTGTAACCGTACACCATCTGCGGCTTTCCTTGAAGCACACAATGACAGAATGGCTAATACCTATCGCATTGTTCAATTCCTGTCCGGTAGTGGAAACTCATTATGTTCGTTAGTTACGGCCCCGCTTTATGTTTATGGTCAATATAACACTGTAGTCACAAAATAATAGGCCCTTTTGTCATCGTGAGGCTGCCGCTGAAAAGTTTGACGGTCTGTCTGATCGCACTCGGTGACTCACACTCATGAGGTCTCGGGTTGGAATCCCGGTCAAGGCAAATGTGTGTGATGGACACGGATATTTTGTTATCAAATCATTCGTACATACATTAATACATGTACACGTTTCGTCATTTATTATGTTGTGTTCCATGTAGGTCTTCTATGCTGGCCTGGGAGCGAACAAATAACGTAGAATAGGCCAGCCCCGAATCATCCCATGGGTGTCGTAAAAGTCGACTAAGGGAATTTGGCCGGTGTAGACCAATAAGCACCTTGGGGCACCCGAATGGTGGAGGGCAAACCACCAACAACAGCATACCCAAAGAGGCTAGGTGTCAGGCTGGCGGCCGGCTGTAAAACCTAAGCCAAAACTTTGAGCAGTATGGATTGGAATGTTGTCATTCCAATCACTGTCGAGAGATCGATGAACGGAGAGCCGTTCATCGATCTCTCGACATGGTCCGTTCTGTCTCTTTTCTATACATTCATTCATCACTAGCACCTTTACGGTGTGATGGATGATATGAATCAAAAGGGAGTGGATGGTTTGATGACGTCTGACCGATATGAATGGAAGAGGAAACATACTGCGCCGACCCCAGATAGACTGGGAACAGGGCAGGGAGAATAAGAAGTTCCATGTAATAGGTGGCAATGGCAAGCCTATTGACATCTATAGGGTTCGCAACTGACAGTGTATTGCTAGGTGGTATACCTAATTGTGAACGTTTAAAACCTATTGAACACTGTTGCCTTTAACTCGTCGCTGTTTTTACCCTTTGGTCATCTTATACCTACTGCACCCACGAGAGAGATGGGGCGGTGGTGACAATTACCTATGCTCTGCCGTCACCACACAGCTAGTCATGGTTGTTGATATTACTATAGTTTATTTAGGTATGTTACTCTTTCCATATTGGCTTTTGAGCGTAGAAAGTCAACCAATGTGCACCATGATGCACCCGAATGGTGTAGGGGAAACCACTAAAGACAGCATCCCCAAGGAGAGTTGGTGTCCGACAGACGGGTGGCTGTAAAAACTAATCTTCTTTTTTGTACGTTCATTCGTCACTAGCATCAGTGACGGGTTAGCCATAATGTAGCAAGAGTAGCAAAAGTTTTCTGAAAATGTTATCTTAAGCTTAAGCCTCCTACTAAAGGCTCCTACTAAAACACTAAAGGCCCCTTGATCGAATTTGCTACAGGCCCCGCGCGAGCTTAATCCAGCTCTGACTAGCATCCTTGAGTGTGATGGCTACAATACAAATCTGAATCTGGACTGTCTGAACGTCTGACCGATATGAATGAAAGATGAAACACGCCGTGCCGACTTCAGATAAACTACCAAAAAGGTAGGAAGATGATGATGGCGATACTGTTTAACATATTATTTTCAAAGGTCTCGTTTTCTGTATACATATCGGTTAGCCGTGTGGTGACGGCAGAGTAGAATACAATTGTCACCACCCCAAATCTCTCCCGTGGGTGTCGTACAAGGCGACTAAGGATAAATCAATGTTGAAGAATGGGCAGCAGCGTTCCTCTTATACCACCTAGCAATAGCAATGTACTGCGACTTTTGTGCCCGATAAATGGCAATAGGATCGCCACCTTTTACATGGGACCTAACATAATTGGCGAAACGTGGGTGCTAGTTCACCTCTGCCTACCCATTCGGGGATATAGGCGTGATTTATGTATGTATGTATGTATCGGTTCTTCCGTCACATAACGTCCTTTGTTGATATGGAAACTCACTATCTTGTTGAAATTAAAACATTAGAAATATACAATGCAGACCATTAAACAAGACTGCGACATTGTAATTGTAAATGTCAAGTCTCACTGTTTAAGAATATTACACAAGTCTACACTCCTACAGATCGGACTTTATTCTACGGATGAGTTGATATGAGACGCCTCATACGTCTTCAACCAGTCCAGTCCTGTGGAGTTTACCGTTTCATACACAGATATATCATTATTTCATAGGGTCTCCTTTTAAAAATTCCCCAACGACACGGCACGTAAATTAGTATAGAGGTTTGATGTAAAGAGTATTCGTTTTACGCTTTGTTTCTCAAATCTACAAATGGTTTCGCTTACAAAGCTGTAAATTATTACATTTTTCGGAAGGACAATAATAATAATTATGTCAAAATCGAATCTATTTTAAGCTATTCTATAAATCTATGCTATTCTGTGGGTGTGATCTGAGTGTGATAGTGGCGTATTGCATTAGTTCAAGTCGTATAGTTTCGGATGTGTGGTGACATTTTCTACATAGTAGTTTGTGATAAATGTCCCATAGTTTTTAGTATGAATAACCTCATCTTACAGTCCTAAAAGAATCCTTCACTCTCAAGGAACAATAAGCCTACCTTCAGCCATTTATTACGACATTATCATTATCAAATTACTACATTGTTAATAAGGACGACAGTGTTTAACTAACTGGGCCAAATGTTTAACTGGAGGCAAGGCTGTACTGAACCTGGTTTTTTATTTCACAAAAGAAAACTGGCTTACCATATTTTTCATGAGGCAAAGTTTCTTTCAAATTTCTGTGGTTGTGTCGTCTACTGTCTTAGCTTTTTATCAGTTGATTGATATCCATTTGTATCCATTAGTTGTGCATATACAGACCATTTAGATTTTAGATGGTCAATAGCCATTCAGGTCAAGTGCCGTGAGATTACAAACCAATCACCTTTTGCCAAGATAGGAAAAAATTAACAGCGTCGGTTGTCACGACCTCAAACCAATCTGTTACTTCACAATCAGCTTAACACAGACGGCGTCAAAACACCGCAGTGCCATTGTCTAGCAGAAAGAAACAAGGCCAAAAAACGGTACCATAAAAAATCTGCCAACTGACATCAATTCTATCGCGGCTTAAAAAACGTTCACAATGCGCCGACATCCACGCGTCCCGCTACCCTCGGCGCGGACGGCCGCTGTCGCGATACGGTTCCAATTATTCACAACCCACCCAATATCGACCTTACGTACCTATGAATAGAGTTCTAACGAGTTCCCCGGCGACTTTTCAATCTCTATCGCACTTGCAAGCCTGGAATCCGTCGCAAAGCAGCGCGACGTTGCCGCTCTTGGCGAGGGACAGCGTTGTCGTACTCCTCTATATATGTGTGCTCTGCACAAGCACAACTGACGCCGAATATTTATTGTATACTAACAGAATACTGACGCAAGCTTAGGGCGATAGGGTTCTATTCTTTTGGGCGCGTGTTCGATTATGCGCTTTGTGTGACCACGTTACAGTTGCTTTTTGTGGTTGGCGAATATGAGTTATGACTTTTTGTGGTGAGCCGCTTTTCTATGTGACCGTCCATGTATAGGTTGCTTGGATCGCTCGATACACGCACTGAATGTAGTGCGGCAGCAAGTTGGACATAATGGTTTCGTAAGCAATAATTAATTTGCCTCCGAGGGCAAGCTATGAACAAGGAATTGAATTCATGAATACGTAATGCTAAGCCGAACGTGTTCCGAAGGTTTTTATGTTAAATCGTGAGTTTATTGATGTTCTAGTCGTTAAATTAACAAGATTTTTCTATCATAAAATATGGTCTGTGGCCAGTAGATTAAATAAAAATACCTATATCTATAAATTACGAATTGATGGCCCAATATTTCTGATTTGTAAGACTTTAAATGTCCTAGAAAACGACAAAACACGTTTAGACTCGTTTAAATTTTAGCATTTTTTGATAAACTAATTAAAATTTTAAAAGAGTTATGTTAAATCTAACGATATCATTATTAACAGATCTTATTTCACCTATTTCTGGGCACTTGTTTCCCTTTCAACACAAATAAATAGGCAGAAAGGAACTTATTAGGCACTTTTAAATGGCGTCTGCCACTTTGTAACATAAGATAAAGTGTCTATAAATAGATTGACCGTTAGTACTTACTGCCGCACTCAGAGACGTCAATTAACTTTAATGAATATTTAATGTCAGAAATTTTCATTAGACCTGGCAAGAATAGCGACTAGTTTTGGATTGTCATTTTATGACGTTAAGTACTCATTAACGTTATTTGACGTCTCTGAGTGCGGCAGTTAGTAACTTAAGATAAAGTGTCTATAAATACATTGACCGTTAGTACTCAGTCTGACAGTCAATAGTACAAAATCTAGACGTTAAGAACCAGCTCCCAAACAACACGGTTGCCCCTCCCGCCACCCGCCCTTAGCATTCATGCCAGCAGTCTAAGATAGATTCTACTACAGCAGCTAAAGGTTGAATGTTGCGTGTCCTGTTGAACTGTTTTCGTTGACACCTTTGAAGTTAAACAATATAATTAAATTTTGTCGATATCATTAGGTGTCTTATTAACTCCTTCTAGACTTCAGGCAATTTCATGCATACAACTGTATAAAATGAAGATAAATGCGTAGAAAATCTCTCAAAACTCGGTTATTTCCAATAAAAGGACTATCGAACATAAATTAAGAAGTTTGTGTTTTTAGATTTGGCAAATCCTTTGAAAAAAGTATAACGAATAATCCACTTTTTGACATTAATTCAATGTGTATTCTATTGAGGAAATATTTTAGAAGTCGCCTCATATTTAGGCAGTTGTCTCTTAATATTTTCTTAGTTAGGTAAGTGTAAACCTTAAAAACCTGGAACACAGTATCAGGATATGCTCGTGATGTTCCGCCTAATAGTTAACAGCCATTGGTTGAAAATTATAACTAGAAAGTCTTAAAATATCGGTAAAACTTCGTTGAAAACTTCACTTCCATACAGGAAACAATAACTTGGAAAGTGTCAGCCGCATCTTACCCTAGATATGTCGTGAAAGTCGAATTAGAAATTTAATTGCCTTATGTCGACCAATATAATCTTGGGACACCCGAATGGTGAAGGCCAAACCACTAACAACAGCAGCGTCAGCCAGCCGGCTGGCTGTAAACCTCAAGCCAAAAGTTTAAGCAGTACCTATAAGTTGGAAACCAAATCTTTCTCCCATCCCAATCTTTCTTTCGGTTAATCAGTCTCTTGACGTGTTCTTATATTTTCAATACATTCTTACAGATTAGCGCCTTGCTGATTTATGGATGATATGAATCAAAAGGGAGTGTCTGACCTATGTCCAACCGATATGAATGTAAGAGAAAACATACCGCTCTCCGAGCTGATGAACTGGGAAAAGGGCGTGAAAGTGATAAGTAAAATATAGATAGAACTATAGATACTTCCTGATATTTCTATGGTGACAGCAAAGAAGAATACAATTGCCACCACTCGCATAACCTTCCGCGGTTACCGTGCAAATCGATTGAAGGTTATTAAACAATGTCCAGCAGCTTCCCTAATACTCCTCTTTATCTCAGGCACGTCATTTGCAGTATATTGCTAGGTATATAGGTAAGAGGAATCACTCTTCGGTGTTTTAACCCTAAGCCGCCTAGTAAATAAACTGAGAGGATTTTCTATTGATGATAGAGGATGGAGAGATTGAGATGGTGACCATTGTATCCTGCTCTGCCGTCACCACACGGCACTCATCCTCATCTTCTTGTCATGTTCCCAGTTTATCTGCTATCGGCACAGTATGTTTCCTCTTCCATTAATATCGCTCATCCAATCCCTTTCGATTTATATCACCTATCACCGCCACCTGCCTGACACCACCTCTTTGGGTAGGTATAACCACACGACACTACGCGGTTCTAAAATACAGTACCTATATATTTCCGCAATGGTGGTAGCAATGTCATTGGAACCTACCGGTCCACCGGGGTAGCTCATAATGACAGTTTCTTTACGTTTTAGTTTTTCTTTTTGCTAATTTAGGTATTTGCTTTTCATTGAACTGATGTGAATATCTATTTCCGATAGGTCAATGCAGAGTTTTATCCCCGAAGGTCACATTTCGCCAGTTCTATTATGTCTAGCTTGTTAATCGTGTTAATGCTAAGTGATGTAACTAAGAACGCGGCTGCTCATTCCTCCTTCTTTACCTTTCCTTAATCGCCTTGTACGAGAACAGCGAGAAGTATGAGAGATGGTGAAAGTTTTATTCTGCTTTGCCGTTACCACGCTGCCATTTATTTAGCTAATCAAATGTAAACTCTTGGGTCTAAATAAGTAAGGTAAGGTTAATAATTTGATATGCGACTTCTAAAATTTTTTTCAGAAATGTAGAGCCAAATTTTTAGAAATGTAGAGGTATCTACAGCACCTACCTAATTCAAAGTTAGAGCATCTGAAGAGTGGATTACTTAAGTTATATTTTGTATATTTTATTTATAGAGCAATCCTTAAGATAAACTTATACTGAGAACAAGAGTGACTATAAAACTCTTTGAAAAATTTCTACGTGTGACTGTCTGGAAAACCACTTATAATATTACATACATACATATATCTCCGAAGGGGTAGGCAGAGGTGAACTACCACCTACGTTTCGCCAACTATGTCAGGTCCCATGTAATAGGTATAGGCGGCGAGCCTATTCCCATTTATCGGGCACAAAAGTCGCAGTACATTCCTAGGTGGTATAAGAGGAACGCTGCTGCCCATTCCTCATCACTGATTTATCCTTAGTCGCTTTAAACGACACCCACGGGAGAGATTTGGGGTGGTGACAATTGTATTCTACTCTGCCGTCACCACACGGCACTGCACGGTATAATATTAGGTTTTTCATCATTTGTTTTTAATTCCTAGACAGTACTGTTGCAAGTCCTTCTTGGTAACTCGAGGGTTAAACCTGTTATATAGGCCGACGAAAAAGAAGATGATCAGCAGAGCAGAAATTCAGTTTTTGAAGGTGTTCCTTCGAGGGAGCAGTACTGGATTTTGTATTGGTATTAATGGCGGTTTATAAAATTATTGTAAATAATACATCGATTCAATAACCATAAAAGATTCCAATTACGTAACATTAAAGCGAGCTGTGAAACACGAATTCATCAGCGTAAGGTGTTGGTGTTTCCAATTGTTTTTGTTTGTTTAATAATAAATGCTAACAGAATAGTTATATTGTTTTATTTAGTAGCACCATCGCCGTAATTATAAGCGAATGCTAAGCGCTTTTATTTCTTTATTTGATAAGAAAGAAGACCATAAAATAAAAAAATCCACATTCACAACCACCATGAATCATATATAACTCATACGAGTATATCTGTGGTCGTTTATAAATACTCGAATACGTATTATAATTTATACTTATGATACTAACTTTAAAATTGTATACATATACTAAAAACTATTATTTTATTATTAGGAGGAGTAAGCAGAGAGAGGTGTACAGCCCTTATTACGCCAATTTTGTTTGGTTTCGTATTTGCCATGTGGTGACGGCACCGCAGAATACGATTGTCAAAACCCTAAATATCTCCTACGGGTGTCGTACAAGGCGACTACGGGTTAAGATGAGAGTAATGGGCAGCAGCATTCTTCTTTTACCACCTCTCCATATTCTGTGGCTTACGTGCCCAATATACCAGTAAGCCTACCACCTATTACATGATGGGATCTAATAATCGGTGAAATGAGGGTGTTTAGTTAACCTATACCTACCTAGGCGTGATTTTTGTGTGTTATGTTCTTGGGAGCTATAGTTCGTTCGCTTAACGAAATTATAATCCTCTGTCTGTGGTTCTGATAACGATTGTCTTGGTTTATTTTTTTTACTATGGTCGACCGCGGTTTCGCTCGCGTTCATGTCGGTTATTTTATAGCCTATAGCCTTCCTCGATAAATGGACTATCCAAACGCAAAAATAATTTTTCAATTTGAGTCCTGATATTAACGCGTTTAACCAACCAACCAAACAAACAAACTGTTCAGCTTTATAATATTAGTGTAGATTATTGATGGTAACGACAGCCAGGAACTGCTTAAAACTAGAAAAGTGCTATCAAATTTTTCAGAATTTATCCATTTTACGCGACATTTTTTTTTCTTGAACGAACTGAATTGCCTTGGGGTCGCTAGAGTTGGAGGGTTGCGGGGGAGGCCTTTGCCCAGCAGTGGGATCTAACAGGTTAATAAAATATTAAAAATACATATGTAGGTATTACTAATACCATATGGAGCATATCCTAAAACATCCTAATTTGAATACGAAAACTCATACAAAATGCACCATCAAGGACTTAATATGTCTTTGATGGTGCATTTTGAATGAATTTTCACGGAGTCACGGACTGGACATGAACGGGGCGTTTTGAACGAGAGAAGCCCCGTCCCGTCCACGTCCTGTCCGGGGTATTTTCCCGTTACGTATGTAGAGAGAGACCTTTAGGTATATAGCATAACAACGTAGGTATGCCGGGTTAGCTAGTAATATATAAAAATTAATCGCTGTGCGTTTGTCTCGCTAATACTCGAGAACGGCTTGGCCATTTAGCTGATTTTGGTTTTGAAATGATGGCGTTGGGCCAAGCAAGGCAGGAAAGGTGAGAAAATATGAAAAAAAAATGGAAGGAAAATAGTAAAAACATGTATTTCATTTTCCCATATAACCTGCTTTCCTGACATACATTTGACATAACCATGGCTACGGGATAATTTATATGGCAAAACAACGTATGCGATGTCAGCTAGTATCGTATAAAATCTAATATGCACATTATCATCCCATATTGAAAACCGAAAAAAAACATCCGATCCATTTTCAAAATAAATACTACGTACGTGACCAGGCGTTATTTAAGTAACGAGCAATAATAAAACGCAGAAGCGGAGCGGCAACGTCGCGCTCAGGTTAGCGCCGCCTCTGATAGAAAGTGCGTTTCTAATCTTACGGCAGTCATTGACTCCGCACGACTCCGGCGAGCGACTAACAAAATCGCTTTACCATTCAATTGCTTACGTTCATTCAATTTTATTTAGGAAGCTGAACTCACACAGTATTTGTTGTTCGATACTTTATTATCTACGTATGTGTAAGAACAATAAGTGCAAAGAATATTTTCGATAAACTATGCCTGATAAACTAAACCTGACAAGGGATACGAACCCGCGTCTACCGCTATCCGAGCGGCTGTCTAAACCACTCGGCTTTCTTTCTTCTTCTTCTTCTTCCTACCCTTATCCCGCTCTAGTCGGGCTCGGCACAAATGCTTTCTACTTCCACTTCTCTCTATCCTTCACCAATTTCTCATCCACACCATCTCGCTATCATATCCTCCTTTACAAAATCCATCCATCCTTTCTTCGGTCTTCCCCTAATTCTACGACCTTCCACTTTCAAACCTAACATTCTTCTGCCAACATAGCCACTCGACCTACAAAACCTTTATTTTCTTTGTAAACTCCTAAAGTACTCTCTATCACCATCTATATTGTAGCTAGATATCAAATGATTATATAATATAAGTATACCTATAGCTTAGTACAAAAACGAATCTTACCTTAGCAACTAAATAGAACGTAGTTAAAGTATTTGTAGCTATATTTTGTAGCCCAATACTATAATAGATGTTAGACAGAATGCTGTCGATAATTTCCAAATATATCGTCATCATCATCACTGCTCTAATGCCCTGACAACGGCAGACGGACCGTTCCTATAACATTAACGACAGCAGACACAACTGCAGCCGTTAATAGGTTATAGTTAACACTAACTCTCTGCTGTAGCAGTGCCTCATAGTGTATTGGCGATAACATAGTTAGTGTCACCAATCCAATGACTGGCCATTGCGAAGATTGTTTAGTTTACGTAAAAACGACCGAACGCGTCAGCCACTAAAGTTGTCTTCAAACTCCTCGTACCTATTTGTCGAAAGTATTATTTTTTACCGGACTATTTTCCCTCGAAATACGTAATTCGAAATGAATTTATTATTTAAGTAGTGAGTGGTATAAGCATCTGCCCGGATTTCTGAGGACGCGTATTCATTTCCCGCATCAGGTAGGAATATAAATTTTCGAAAAACAATTTTCTGAAATACTTTTCTAATTAATATACCTAAACAAAATTTTTCTAACATTTATAGAATGTTCAAATAGTAATAAACTACTTAAGTCAAAATAAAATAAAAAGTTAAACAAAAGAGCAATAGATAGCTACTCCAATTTAAAGTATGTTCTTAAAATTGTCGCTGTGCCCATCAGGATTACGATAACATAGGAATCCTGATGGATAAAGAAATATTTCTTACATTCACACCTACAGTCTAGCCCAAAATAAGCAGCTTAAGAGTTTGTGTTACGAAAACTGGAGGAAAATTATATATTTATAATACAGAAACATATCTACTACTTACATAAAAATATAAACAACCATAACTTAAGAACAAATGATTGTGTTCATCACACAAACTTTAGTTCAAACCGACTGTGTAAATATATTACAGAAAACGTAAATGAGTTATATAATACCTACCTACTAGTTGACATGGCATACGTTGTTATGCCATATAAATTATTTCGAAGCCATGGTTACGATTTGGTTGCCATGGCTACGTCAAAAGTTTGACAGGAAAGCAGTTGATATGAATATGAAAATGAATCGCAATTGTTCCATATTTTCTAACCTTTAAAGACCAAAGAGTATATAATACACTACGTTAAAGACATTCATTTCAAAACCAAAATCAGCAAAATCGGCCCAGCCGTTCTCGAGTTTTAGCGAGACAAACGCACAGCAATTCATTTGCACCTATATGAAGATAGAAGATAATAAGGTTATCTATCTGATATTTCACCAACTGACGAAGAAGATTATAATTCTCATTGGCCTTGTTATAGATAGTTGATTGAAACACACCGCAAAATGCAATTACGATTTAGCGGCCCGTCCATTTCTATTGTTTGTAAATTTTTCACGGCCTTGCAAACTTTATATTCCTTCAGCCAGATCCTTTGCAAGTAAATTTAATATCTCTTGAAATCATTTTGGTAAAGAACCGATTGCGTAAACCACTGATATTATATTTAACATACATAAATCACGCCTATATCCCCGAAGGGGTAGGCAGAGGTGAACCAGCACCCGTGTTTCGCCAATTATGTCAAGTCCCATGTAATAGGTGGCGAGCTTATTGCCATTTATCGGGCACAAAAGTCGCAGTAAATTGCTAGGTTGTACGAGTATAAGTGGAACGCTGCTGCCCATTCCTCAGCACTTTATCCTTAGTCGCCTTGTACGACAACTACGGGAGAGATTTGGGATGGTGACAATTGTATTCTACTCTGCCGTCACCATACGGCGTATTATATTGAAAAATATTTTTTTTTTTATTATTTTAAAAATATAATATCATTGGCGTAAACGCCAAAAATGCAAATAAGATATTTATGATGATTATTACTAATCACAAAAAATTATAGTTACCGTATTACGACCCAAACGTATTTTTTTTCTATGATCGATTTATTTCATTTCGTGGCAGATAAAATTTTAAACTTCACGTTTGTTAAAATTATTATCCTATTTGTAGGAAGTATAAAAGAATCGCTAGTGAATATGAACTAGTTTTTACTGACTGACTACCGCTAATCTGAATTTATCTTTTTGATTGTTCAAAATGAGTCCATTCCATTCGCAATATATTTTTTTCAGTTTTTTATTTATTTTTATACTAATCACGCATAAACAACGTGTTTAGGAAGTTAATTTAGATAACAAATTTGTTTTCACAAAATTTTGACGAATTAATTTCTTGTATTCCGCTTCGTTTCTACAAAATATGGAGACTTGCTTATTCATTGAAAATTGGTACAAAAAGTTTTTAGTTTTTTTTTACACATCAATTTTATCTGACGTACGTGAGTGTTATGAAGCGAAAATGTGTGTTATTTGTAAATACTGGATGCCTAACAACGTCGTACGTCAACATAATCCGATTGTTAACCTTATACACATTACGTTACCCGACACGCATTATAATTGGTATCAATGAAACACAAAATAATAGAACTATATTACACTCATAACAACGGATGAGAAGATAACATCGCATTTGAAAAAATATTAAGATTTTTTTATGCCTAGAGCCACCCACCAGATAAGATGGATTACTCTATCATCACATTTTTGTGTCAGCAATGTTGGTAGGGTAAGACAAAGAAGTGCCTAAGTCTTTCTTATGGATGGAATATAGGGACCGCCATGTTTATAATTTACCTACATAGACCGTCGTTGTAGCAAATAACTAATTTGGATTTGATTTGAAAATATCACATTTGACCCAGCCATGTGGTGGAATTAGCCGTGTGTTGACTGCAGAGTAGAATACAATTGTCACCACCCCAAATCTCTCCCGTTGTGTCGTACAAGGCGACTAAGGATAAATCAGTGATGAGGAATGGGCAGCAGCGTTCCTCTTATACCATCAAGAAATGCACTGCGACTTTTGTGCCCGATAAATGGCAATAGGCTCGCCACCGGCTCGCTACCTGGGCCCTAACATAATTGGCGAAACGTGGGTGCTAGTTCACCTCTGCCTACCCCTTCTGTGATTTTTGATCATTTGACCCAAAGATGCTTGGTGTAGGCGGTCGGCTCTAAAACCTAAATCAATTGAAATGTTCTCATCCGAATCTCTTATGTTCATTGGTGTTTCGACATGGGCCTTTCTATACAATAATTCATCACTAGCCTCTTTTCGGTGTGATGGATGATATGAGTGGATGGATTGATGACGTCTGACATATATTAATGGCAAGGAAATACTGCGCCGACCCCAGATAAACTGGAACAAGGCAGGAGGAAGAAGATTTGACTGTTTTTCTCACCGTGAAATTGTAAATACTGGTATACCACATTGCAGTACTGTGATTGACAGGCCCGGTAAATGGCATCAGATCCTTAGTGCCTTTCTTGAAGTACCTAAGCTTTATAGCATCTACCATTTATTGGGAAAGGCGAAAACCTTGAATGGACCCTGAGCCTTGCATTTTTTTTTCGATGGACCATGGACCAACAGCTTGTTGGCCGAGAAGCCTTTACACCATCTACCGGGTTTTTTGGAGAAGGCATAGCCCTTAATTGTTCTCAAGCCTTGCAGTCAAGCTCAAAGCAGAGAATCTCCACAGCAGGCGTCTCCCATGGGAGGACGGCATCTCTCGGGGAAGAAATAGTGCCGCGGAGAGCCTCACAGGGCGCCCGAGTCGAAACGTAGATCGGCAGGCCTGAGGGTGCCTCTAGAGGCGCGGACCTCGGCTCAGGCGTACCGTGTAGTGGGGGGAGGGGTGAGAAGCGCATCGTGACACGAGTGTACCTGGTATAGTGTCTTGTGTGTAGACCGGGTCTTCGCACTATTCGACGGGTGCGGTGTAATGGCAGAGTGTTGTACTGGTGCGTGTGGTGTGCTCGGCACTTTGATTGGCCTGAGCCTTGCAATCGAGGACTCCCTGACAAGGTTTCTCTATGGCAGGCATCTCCCGGGAGAGACGTTGGTCTCTCCCGGGAGATGCCTGACCGTGGACTCTCGCGGGGCGTTACGAATCAGAGCGCCCCCTTACTCCTTGGGAGCTGAAATAGCTGGCGAATTTAATACACGCGATTCTCCGTGTCTTGTCCCCAAAAAACAAATATTAGTCTTCAAAGAAAAGAAACAAAACCATCAACAAAATTCGCCAAGTAAGTTCATCGAGACCGATGAATGTTCGCGACCGTCACTAAATCACGATGGAGGCAGCTGCGCGTGCGCCGGACACGATAACGCTATCGCGCGATAGTGGCCGCCTTGTGTGTCGCCACCTGTAAGCTTAGGGCACCGTTACACTTAATACTTGGATATTAGTGATGATCAATATACCCTATGTTCGCCATCAATACCTATGTAACACAATAGGTATAGAGCAAATAAAGATTTCTATTTCAAGAGCATCTAGACGACGAAGAAATAATACAGGAAGAATGGCCCTTATGTATACATAACACACCACGCTGGACCGGTGCGGAATGGTGAGTATTAACGACTGCATATTATTATGTAGCGGGGACCAACGGCTTAACGGGCTTCCCGAAGCACGGAGGAACTCGAGATAATTATGTCTTTTGTCACACATTCAATAAACAGCCTTAGCGAACATTGCGTAGTTCACTCACTCAGCATGTAAAAGAAATAACTCAAAACCTGAACACTACCCATTCTAACATAGTCATAGAAAAACTATGGTGATATCAAAAATTAAAAAATAGTAAAATTTATTTTACAATTTGCCATACCTTTTGCTTTACTGACCGAACGTTTTATATGAGGGAAAGAAAAAACAATGAAACACCATTAATTATAATTATATTTTTAAAACTATGTTAGCATGGGTAGTATTCTGGGTGTCAGTTATATCTGTTACATGTTGTTTAAGCAAACATGTTGTGTTGTTCTATTGAATTAAACTAATAAAAACTTCCAATCCTGATTGATTGATCAATTTGTTCTTGTGATGTGAGCCGTAGGCCTTATATGGCTTGCGTCCATATTGCTGAGTCACGTCTTCCGTTGTTTTCGGTAGCGCCTCGGCTATTATTCCGTCTTAGTTGCGGGTAGCCGTTTGGCATTGTTCATCATTGTTCCGGAACGTTTTGTTCTTCTTTCAAAATTGATATTAATGTCTTTTGTTTTTTTTTTGAGCCAAGTAGTGCAACCTTTTTTATGAAAAAAGGTTGCACTACTTGGTGCATTTTAAAACAATAAACAAGTAAGGTTTTTGATATCATGTTGCAAATGCCTAATCAAAAATACAATGCTTACAAGGTATGATGCCGTGTGGTGATAGCGGAGCATACTAAACTTTATTGTCACCACCAAAATCTCTTCCCTGGGTGACGTACAAGGCGACTAACGGCTAAAAGAGGTAGCACCCACCTATAAAGCGATTTAGGTAACCGGTAAATGGCAATAGGCTCGCCCCCATAATATGCGATTTGAAATAATTTGCGATAGTTGGCATTGGTAATAAAGAATGGACATTTTCAAATGAAGGTACCTACGGCTCAATCAAAGGTCTTAGATACCAAGCCGAACACCTTAAAAATAAACAAAGAATAAGTAAGTAAAAAAAATAAGTAAGGAAAACTGCGGGACAAGCTAATGCTTAGTGTAGCGGCCGTATGATATCTGTACTATTTTTAAGGTTTTAAACAATTTATAATTATTATTACATACATACATATATAAATCACGTCTATATCCCCGAAGGGGTAGGCGGAGGTGAACTAGCACCCGCGTTTCGCCAATTATGTTAGGTCTCATGTAGCAGGTGGCGAGCCTATTGCCATTTCTCGGGCACAAAAGTAGCAGTACTATTGCTAATTTGCTAGGTGGTATAAGAGGAACGCTGCCATTCCTCATCACTGATTTATCCTTAGTCACTTTGTACGACACCCACGGGAGAGAGTTGGGGTGGTGACAATGGTATTCTACTCTGCCGTTACCACACGTCATTTATTATTATTATAAATATTTCCACAGTGGACAAGAGTTCCTTAAACTCTCAAATACGCTGTTTTCTCTGAACAAGAGAGGTGCTCAACCAAAAAAATATTTGTTCTCAAGTCGAGGCGTCAAGTCATGCCGTTTATTGCCGTAGTTCGATAGCCGGCGCCTGCGCACGTCACACGTCAAAGAGCTTCTTGACTATTTCCTATGAACAAGTTAGGGGATATAAAGAAAATTGTACTGGTACTGGAACACCTGTCCCTGCAGAGGACGCGGGTTCGATTCCCGCATCAAGACTATAATTTTTCGAATATTTTCTGACCACAATTATTTTCTTTGTAGATACTATTTTATCTAACACTTTTATAAGCTCAAATTAAATAAATATTCCATATTAAAAAAATATGGAATATTTATTTAATTTTATTTATTTAACCACAAAACAGTTTACAGCTACTAAAGAGCATTGCTTTCTCACTGCTGTCTTAACCCTTAGTCGCCTTGTACGACACCAGCGGAAGAGATTGGAGACGGTGATAATTGTATTCTAGGTACTCTGCCGTCACGTCACGGAAACTAAAGCAAAGACGTATTACTTATTAAACTAGCTGCGCAATATGTTTCAGTTTATGTGATTGGCGTAACAAAACTGTAAAAAATATCTCCAAAAGATTATCTTAAGTTGCTGGACGTGTACTAAATCACAAAGACGAATGAGATAATTTGATACATTGTTTAAAATAATAAATAAGAGAACGGCATCACCTACGGGTCGGCACCCTCTTATTCCAAATTCAAGTCCACATTGTAAGGAGGCAAGTACCTACCTAACGAGTCTTACACAACCTCAGACACTAAAATGTTACATCAATTAACACCTAGCAATTAAAATACAAATTAAGTGGCAGTAAAAATATTATTGTCATTACACACGCTCGCGTTCAGAAAACAAAGGCGCATCATTTATACGGTCAGTGTTTATAGCTGTGTAATTTGAAATTAATTAATCGTCGAACACATTAGTTGCTATGGGGTGAGACTTAACAGAATTTAATTGTCATCAGTCACCACAGTGGAGAAGAGGAGAGTGGTGGTGAAGAGGAGCTCGCTAGCGCAGTAGCATAGCGCTCTTGGTCTGCGATTGCATAAACTAAGCAATGTTCGCTAAGGACGGTTATTGGATGGGTGACCAAAAATATCATTATATCTAGTTCCTCCGTGCTTCGGAAGGCTCATTAAGCCCGGTCCCGGCTGCAGTCGTTAATACCCACCAATTATGGCCTAATCTCCCTATATTCTTCTATCCATGCTCCATGCCCTTGCCCCAGCAGTGGGGACATTAAAGGGCTGGTGATGATGATGATGATAAAGTCAGCACAGTCACCATCCCTTCTCTATCCGGAGTGCATAAGCGTGCGCGACTCAGCAAAATCATTTTCCTGACCTGTTCGTTTGAGGCCGTGCCAGTATGGCTCCTCATCCATTTATATCGGTCAGCCGTCATGGCTTGGTTCATAGTTCATTTCAGCCCGGCGCGGGCGTAGTATGGGTCCTCATCTATTAATATCGGTCAGACGTCATCAAGCTTCTGAACTTTAAGGTGAGATTCCACCAGTTTCCGAACTATGCGGCACCCCGTAAGACCAAACAAATCATTTGTGCCGCACACCACAGTTCAGCATACTGGTGGAATCCCGCTGGTAGGTATAATATGAAACAGACGCAACTGGTGTTTAGTGTACTCATTGGTACACATGTCATAATAATTTTTAACCTATAAAGAGAATAACTATAAGGCTTTTTACCGTTGCGCATAAAATCTTTGGGAATTTATGTGGTACGTTTTTCTCACTTGATCCTATTAGTAAACGATCTTACTGCCGCACTCAGAGACGTCAAATAACGTTAATGCGTACATAACGTCAAAATATGACAATTCAAAACTAGTCGCTATTCTTGCCGTCTTGCTTGCAGATTTGAATGAAAATTTTTGACATTAAATACTCATTAAAGTTAATACCGTCTCTGAGTGCGGCAGTTAAACTCGTTTTAATTTAAACTAATTTCTTAGTAAAAAATAAATTAACACATTTTTGTAAAAAAAATCCAGTTATGTTTAACACCTCAATAATTTTACGTTTTTTATTCATAAAATATGGTACTAAATAGAAACAGATTCATTGACCAAATTAGTAGTAACATATCTATACATTCATTCATCACTAGCACCTTTACGGTGTGATGGATGATATAAACCAAAATGCAGTGGATGGCTTGATGACGTCTGACCGATATGAATGGAAGAGGAAAAATACTGCGCCGACCCCAGATAGACTGGGAACAGGGCAGGGAGAAGAAGTAGTAACATATAACCGACTATTAAAATAAACTTGTTTGCGTTCATGTTAAAATTTTTCACTAAAGAATGGATTATTTTATTTAAAGAAATTAGCTTCTATTCAAACCACAATCTCTATAAAGGACTAAGATGTGGGTGTACCAAACTCATCAAGACGCAGCGGGCATAGACCAAAACTTTAGCCGTAATTACTCAAAGCCCGATATAGCCCAGAGTCATGAATTCCGTCTTAATCGTGTCCATTTGTGAAGCGGCCACCATTCCGTGCCCAAATATGGCGGCCCTACTGTGACTCGTTAAAATGAACTCACTCATTTACTTTAAACCCGCTGCAAATAGCATCGGACAAGCAACCGTAAAGATCATTTATCTTACCCAAAGTAGCTACGTTCAGCCCTTGCGCGACGATTACTGAGTTTTCAAGGAAACCATCGCAGACAAACCATCTCCAGGACATTTTCTTGGCGATAAACATGAAACTATACCCTCCTAGTGGTTTTTCATGAAAATTCTAGAGACTTATCGGGGCATGTACTGTTTGTATCACTGGATTTTCTGAAACATGATTCTTCAGTAAATCCGTGAGTGAAAATGTACAAGTTCGCAACAAATCGCACTATCAATAGATGCTCAATTATGATTACTTTTCCGAGACACAATGACTAAACTAGCAACTAATTATGATCAACCATGAATCGACTCAAGTTCTTCTTCTCCATGCCCTCTCCTGCTTCTCAGCAGTGGCGTGGCGTGAAAAAAAAAGTTAGGCAAGCCACAGTAAAAATTAGGACCCACAAAAAATAGGTACTGACATGGGTAAGGACAAGTTGATAGGTCAGTGACCTATCAACTTGTCCACCGATATTGGTCTAAAATCTCCAACAGTTGTGATGATAATACTTCAGCGGTGCGACTCGCGCTAACATCTAAAAAACCTACGAATCTCTCCTCTAAACCCGTATCGGACAAATACCGCAAGACAACGTTTAGCTGTTCTCGGTGACTCAAATCAGGAGTCTCATCGATCATAACCGACACAAACTTCGCCCTATTTATCTAAGACCTAAATTGATCTGAAATAACAGCAGATACGCAGTTTATCAGATCATTTTGAATGTCCCCAGAAAGTCCAGAAAAAACATAGATTCTAATACGGAGTATTTACTCAAATATAATAATGTTTCAGTATAATTACCTTAATTAATTTCAGTAAATATAATAATGTTTCAGTATAATTATCCGAATTTACACTTTCGTCGTGCCCGCGAAACGCTAATTCTTATTTACCTAAGAGAACAACTGTGTCTATGAAACATTTTAACAGAATACGATTACGCTCGACTTTGCGGTTATGAGCGTCAAAATTATTGTTAAAATAGTTTTCTATTCTACTATTTCCAAATTCATGCAACGCTAAACAACTACGCATATGTTTCTCACTTTGAACATTTTTTAGCAGAGTTTGATAAATTATTAATATCAGAAAATCCTGTTCGATTCCAAACGCTGCTTGAATCAGAAAACAAAAGACACGGAAAACAAAACATTTTATTTAATAAACAACTGCATGTAAGCCAACTATATTTATCATAAAGAGAACTGTGGAAATGCTTGAAAAAACCGTCTTTACGCTTGTAATCTATTGACATATTTACATGTGCATCAAAGCGGCCATTATTGTGCCGAGAGAGAATAAACCAAAATTATTTAAAAACTAAAACCTACCAATTAAATCCCTGCAGAGCTACACAATTCACAAAATCACAATACACCTTTAAAACAACAACACAGGTTAGTAAAATTTTACTATTTCACTGAATTACTGCTAAAAATACAATAAAACTAATTAATTACGTTAAGTTTATGTGAGTGCAAGCAAATTTTAAAACAGAATAACCTCGCGTCTGTGGGCATGATGGGAGCCGTCATGAGTATTTCTCAGCAAGGCCAGAAAGAGAGATCATTATACAAACAAAAGCCGTGTTAAAAAGGGAAGGACGATTCAACCTGGTCCGGAGCGGCTTGTTGGAGCGGCGTACAACCGCGATATTGAGTGCAGTTCAGTGCAGTGAAATTCCGCTTTTATGGCTATTGTAATAAGATCTAAAATATTTACTTTTGACGGAACTTGTTTTCGTGGGAGTTTATTACTAATGTTTGCGTGAGTCGTAGTGTATCGATGCATAAGCGCGTAGGCTGCCGAAATGCCGGCTTGTAGGCAATCTTTAGGTACTATTTCTCGTTGCGTGCGCCTGACAAGACTACGCTTGTCTGTGTGCGTGCTGTATTGCAGGCGTCCATAACTCGATATTTAGCGAGTTAGTTGAAGGAATCTAGAGAGCGGGAGCGAATTGTATGTAGGTACCTGTGTTGCATATTGTTTCGCGCGCGTTTAATACTGTTATGGTAGGATTTTATTGGTGGATTTTTTTTATTTGTTTATAAAATGGTATTGTACTTGCATTATGGTAATGATTTTTTTATGCTCGCTCGTTTGGTATGGCTGTTGGGAATCGGGTTATATGGACGCTCCGCCACTGCTTCTCAGTCTATCTGGGGTCGGCGCAGAATGTTTCCTCTTTCATTCATATCGGTCAGACGTCATCAAGCCATCCACTCCCTTTTGATTCTTATCATCCATCACACCGTAAAGGTAGGTGATGAATGAATCTATAGAAAAGAGACCGAACGGACCATGTAGAGAGACCGATGAACGGAGAGAGTGATTGGAATGACAACATTCCAATCCATACTATATACACAAGGTTTTGGCTTAGGTTTTACAACCGGCTGCCAACCATCTTTGGGTATTTTCACTCAAGTTCTTCTGTTCCTTAGAAATTCCCATTAAACTAAATCAATCCATCCATCCCCGTTGTCTTCCTCTACTTGGACATCCATCAACATTCGTGTTCATTCATCACCTTCTCGCTAATAAAACGAAACATGCTACTTGAATTAGCCGCAGTCATTTAATATACAGAAGTAGAATAAACACTAAACATTGACTTGGGGTAAATAATGGAGCTATCTAAAACGTTCAGAGTGAACCGTTTAGGTAATGTTTGTTCCTTTACTTTATGTGCCCGTTTCACTTCTGAACAGAAATTCTGGTATTCAACATTTATCTTTCTTATTTTGGCCTTTAAAGCTCAATCTTGATCTGTTCGTTCTTTTCGATTACTATTCACACTGAAGGATGGATAGTGATTGAAGAGAAATTATTTCTTGATAGGCCAACAATGACGATGGATGGATTTACGTTAGTAGTATGTGCAACAATTACACGGATAACTTCAAAATCCATAAAACCAGTTCAACTAACTTATACCGACAATAGCATTCTGAATGGGATTGATTCGTAAGTCAATTATCAATATTAGATCTTTCTCTTGATTTAGCGTAATATAAGAACGATCAAGCGAACGGGCCACCGTATACATTAGTTGACAACTGACAATTCAGCTAGATGTAAGTAATTGTTTATAAAGCCGACAGCCTTGACGACATTCTCCCGACTCGCACTACCCAGTGTGGTGCTAGGGTTGTCTACAGGGCGTACTTCACACATGCAGGCACATGTTTAAGGGATAGCATATATACGCAAGGTAAGTCTTGGAATATAGCTAGAGTAATATGGTAGTGGTTACTTCAGCACGATCCGGCTCGAAGGACCATGTAGAATTTGGTATTCATGTTCACGCTTTAGAGTTTAGACAGTCATTGCTTGTGGTGGTGGCCGTGTGGTGACGGCAGAGCAGAATACAATTGCCACCACCCCCATCTCTCCCGTGGGTGATATACAAGGCGACTAAGGGTTAAAACAGTGATGAGGAATGGGCAGCAGCGTTCCTCTTATACCACCTAGCAATGTACTGCGACTTTCATGCCAGATAAATGTCAAAAGGCTCGCCACCTATTACATGGGACCTAAATTAATTGATAAAACGTGGGTGTTAATCACTTCTGCCTACTCCTTCGGGGATATAGGCGTGATTTATGTATGTATGTATGTGTGTAAAGTTATATAATAGTAGGCGTTAACAACTCATTAATTAAACTATGCACATTGAGTTGAGTTCGTAGAATATTGTAAAGTAAATTGAAAAAAAACGCTGCTCCCCATTCCTCGTCACTGTTTTAACCATTAGACGCTTTATACGGCACCCGCCGGAGAGATAGGTGGATAGTTTGTATTTTGCTTTGCTGTCGCCACGCGGCAATAGAAAAATCATCACCAGCTCCTTAATGGCCCGTGCCCCATTTCTGAGGATTGAAGATTATAGGAAGAATGGAATGGGCCATAACCCACATGTTGGCCCTGTGCGGATTGGTGGGTTTAACAACTGCAAATGCAGCCGGGACCGACGGCTTAACGTGCCTGTCGAAGCACAAAGCTCCTGGAAATTTATTTAATATAGCTTTTTTGGTCACCCATCTAATGACCAGTCTTAGCGAACATTGTTTAGTTTACGCAATCGCAAGCCGAGTGCGTTATGCCACGAGCTTGCGGGCTCCGTCCTAGCTAGAGAACTGGAAATCTAGAGCGAGACAAAAGAAAAATGTCTGGCTCAAAATGTCCATATTAAAATGTGACACTATCCCCCATAATATTTATAAAACATGGAATAAAGTTAGTCAGTTTAAAACTGATGCTGTGACTTTTATTTTCTGAATGAAAGACAAAGTTAGCCTCAATTTTAAACCATCATGGCTTACTTTAATCCACGTATTATAATAAAAGGGTATAGGTACAGTGAAAACGCTTCTAAGGGCCCTTTGCTAAGCCAACAGATGGCAGCCCTGGCGCCGAGTTAAATGGCAATTTGTCGTTTTTTTTCCTGAGCGCGGTTCTGCGAACATCCAAACAGGTCGGACGGGCCGCGGCCGGTGCGCAACAGTTTTTTCGGCGCACGCGCAGAGCGCATTACCTACCAACTTTATGTGATGTTTTTGGCGGAGAGAAACGATTTGAGCTTCGACGGGTCCGGAATTTTTCCGTATCCTTCTTCTCCCTGCCCTGTTCCCAGTCTATCAGGGGTCCGCGCAGTATGTTTCTTCTTTCATTCTTATCGGTCAGATGTCATCAAGCAAGTCATCCACTGCCTTTTGATTCATATCATCCATCACACCGGAAAGGTGCTCGTGATGAATCTTCCCCTATCCAATATAATAAATTGGCGTGTGGTGACGGCAGAGCAGAATATAATTGTCACCACCCCAAAACCTCTCCCAGTCCAAGGAGTCGCTTTGGATGACACATACATACTTAAATCACGCCAATATCCCCGAAGGGGTAGTTAGAGGCGAACTACACACCTACTTTTCGCCAATTAAGTTAGGTCCCATGTAATAAGTGGCGAGCCTATTGCTATCTATCGGGCACATAATTGCAGCATATTGCTAGGTGGTGTAAAAGGAATGCTGATGCCCATTACTCATCGCTTAATACAATTGTCACCACCCCAAAACCTCTGCCGCGGGTGTCGTACAAGGAGTCGCTTTGGGTGACATATAATGTCCTGCCCGATGTATTCCGTAAAAACTATAAATTAATAATTGAATTGCGTTCAGAGAAATAATTGAAAGCGATTGAAACAAAAACAAATAGAATTTTCGTACTTCAAATTTTACGACGGTGTAAATATTATTGCAGGCTACGTAACGTAACCCGTGAAAATTATTGTAAAATGATTTATTGTTTAAGATCTGGCAGTACCATCAAACTGTTGCTTGACTTATTTTTATATCGAATCAAACTTAATACCTAACTCTAAGTTTAGTACATAAGACCTCTATATTATCCTAACTTCTTCTGCCTACAATAAAGATAAGCCGACTTATAAATGTACGAACTTTAGATAAACCAGCAAGTTGTCACATTACCCTTAGATGCTTCATGAAAAAGTTCTTTGGCAACATATCAACTCATATCTTCAGTAGGTGCAGCTACAGAACATCAGGCGTGGATAATGTTTCAAAGTAACTAAAACCCTTACATTTTTGCAAAAAGAGCGAATTTCCAATGAACGTGCACGGCGAACTAAGTTTTCAAAGGGGATTCCAAGCGAGTGGTAATAATATAAAGTTTCACATTGTGAAACGCTCTCCTCAGTCATATCCGGGACAAAATGAAGTAGGGCATAACAATAGGGAGACGCGCTAACAAATTGAGCGTAGAATGCAATAAAAATGTTATTGGACCTTCTTAAAAAATTTCGTTTTTAAGTCAAAAAAATTGTTCCTTATTTAAATATTGGGGTTAAAGTATGAAATTGCCGTTTTTTACTGAAAATCTAAATTGTACATTTTTTTATTGATAACAAAGTTATTTAATCAAAATAGTTACCATTATTATCTATACATTGCTGCCATCTAATAGGAAGGTCATTTATGCATTTGCGACAAAACTTTGAGGATCTAGACTGCACAAACTGTGTGAAAGCATTTTGTACTGCCTCCTGGGAAGAAAACTTCTTGTCAAGTAGATAATTGTCCAAATCACGAAAAAAATGGTAGTCCGTTGGAGCAAGGTCTGGCGAATACGGAGGATGACGAATGGTTTGTTCCTGCAGTTCCTCTTTAGGAACTGCAGGAACAAACCATTGACCCTTTGGTCAAAACAGTTCCTCGTGCTGTATGAGGTCTCGCGTTGTCATGGAGCAATAATGGTGAAGATCGATTCATGAGTCGGGGCTGTTTTACTGCTAGTTTTGCAAACATTGTTCGGAGTTCGGCACAATAGACATCTGCCGTTATTGCTTGACCAGATCGGAGAAAACTATAGTGAATAACACCATGCTGAAACCACCAAACAGTTACCATTACCATCAGCCATTGCATTTTTCTTTTACGGTTATCATAAAGAATCCAATTTTCATCACATGTCACAATTCGATTCATTTCTGTACCGATTCAACAAGGCAACACAAGTTTCAACAGGCGTTTCTTTCTGCAGATCAGTCAAATCATGAGACACCCATTTTTCGTATTTTTTTATTTTATTGATTTCACGCAAATGAGTCAATATTGTGGGTAAGGTAACGTTACACCATGCCGCTAATTCCTGGGTAGTTTGACTAGGATCAGCTTCCACCATCTCTCTTAATTCATAGTTATTCACCTGTGTGGGCGGTCTTCCTCGTAGCTCGTTCTTCAAGTCGAAGTTTCCATCACGAAAGCGTTTAAACCAAAATCGCACGGTGCGTTCATTAGCAGACCCCTCACCAAACGCAACATTGATATTGCGGGCTGTTTCTGCCGCGTTTCTTCCGCGCCGGATTCAAAAGTCACTCGAATTTTCGCAGTTTTCGCTTTCGTGTCTAAGTTGAATAACAAAAACAATTGAAAGTCGATATTCAAATGTTTCACATTAAAAAAAAAAACATAATAACCTCAACGAACGAAAACCTCAAACCATGAAGATTCTATGTCAATTCAAAAAACCTATTACAATAAAACGGCAATTTCATACTTTAACCCCTATTATTATGGCATCGATAGCTATCACAAAATGGATGTTCTTAAAATGTAAAGAAACTCCGTTATCGAATTCCGAAAGATACCAATGGTAAACCTCTACCTTAAAAATTCCTAGACATATTAAGGGACTGACTACAGATAGGAAGAGTTAGCACAGCAACTCGAAAGAGATTAAAATACTTTCCTTATTGTATTCTTGGAACTCTTCTTCGGCTTTTAAGTTCAGAGACCGAGGGATTAGCCCATTTTAAAATAAAGAAAAATATGTATATCGGAATCACAAATGTCGAAAATTCTTTTCCATAGAATTTTCTAGTCTGGTATAGTAATGGTGCTTATTCACCTCTGCCTACCTCTTCAAGGATATGGGCGTGATTTATGTATTTATGTATGTATGGTATAGTAATGTCTAATCTGTGCCACCAAAATTGCAAATTTTGGATCCTTAACCTAGGCTAATACTAACAACTACTAAAGATTACCCATTAAAATATACTATGAAGACCGTTATCTAAAACCGTACAACCCTCTTAATAACGATATGAAATCTAAATTTAAATTTGCTTAGTATTTAAATACTACTACTTCTCTAAGTAAAAGTGCCTTCCATTAGATTTTGGGTTTCTAGTAAAAACTCACCATTATTATTAAGAATAAAGCTTGGTTACTATTTCTGATTTGGTTTCATTGCAGTCCTGTGTACAATGAAATCCCTAGAAACGGTATAAATTCCCAAGGTAGTTACCGCTTTCTTCTCCGGGAATGCTTTAATTAGAGAAATTCCAGAGAAAGAGAAGAATGAGAATGAAGAATGAACGATGTTATCGGGAGCCCATCCAACACAGCAGACTATACATAAAACCTTTTTAAATAGGTATTAAACATAAGAGGTTTACTTACAGCTTCTTCTGTGAGACCGTACCTACTGTTAGAATAATACGCATAAGAAACTCCTCTAAAGCATTCAGGAACAAACATATGGTGCTCAGAAGACCAGAAAAGCTCAGGGCAGTCTTACCTCCTATATCCATTGGAGCTAATCCAGCTCTATATTGTATTATTCCTCGTAACAAACTACGACTCGAGTCATCATTTCAGGCGAGAGACGCCCACTGTTGGTTATAGGCTCGGCTCCACTCGGCTCGACTCGGTTGGTTCTCGGGAACCGAAGAAGGTGAGATTGGTCTTTCTCATTAAAGCTGGAGAGCTAGTGAACCCTCCGAGTAACGGTCTTCCTGTAAGGCTAGAAATTTGTAGAATTATGATTTATAGAACCCTAAAGGCAATGACTATGACCTGGCATGCATCATCCATGCACGTTATCAGCACTTTTATTTTTAAATTGTAAAAAAAAAATTAAACTTGTCTGTCAGTCTGTAAGCTTACAGACCCCGGGGAGTAAATCTGTACTAGGTGGAATAAGCGGAAGGCGCTGTTCATTACTCGTCGCTGCCTTAACCCTTAGTCGCCTTGTACGGCACCCGCGGGAGAGATGGGGGTGGTGACAATTGTATTTTGCTCTGCCGTCACCACACGGCTATTGGCCCACGGCTAGTGTTGTCATCGCCATTAAATAAAGGCTCGTACAAGTGCCGAAGCTCATCTTGTTTGAACTAGTAACGTGATTAGAACTAGCGCCGTCCGGCATACCAATGCGATGGAAATAGTTTTATGAGCGGCGTTGCCTAACCGCCGCGGGGCCATAACCAAATTGATCAACTGCCCGTCTCTCTCGCTCGCGCCTCGCCAGAAAGAGAGGGGCGAGCACCGATTGCGTTTTCACACGCATTTTCAATTAGGTAATGCCGTGCCGAATAGTTACGTTCAAGTGGTGTAGGGCAAAAGTTATGACGATTGGGCAAACGATATTAGTGCTTATGGCGATGACGTTAAAGCATATGTAGGCGTGCAAGTCGATGCTGTTATTCAGAAACATGAAAAAATATTTACGTAGATTTCAAACCTTATAAAGTAGGTACTAGCGGTCGCGCGCGGCTTCGCTCGCGTTAATGTCGGTTGTTATATAGCCTATAGCCTTGCTCAATAAATGGACTATCCAACGCAAATAGAATTTTTCAATTTGAACCAGTAGTTTCTGAGATTAGCACGTTAAACCTCCAAACAAACTCTCGATATAATTGTGGTAAATGGGTAATATAACTATTATCTAATTATTACTGAAATAAATATATTAACAAAATCGAAACAAAATTATCGATTAAATAATCCTAAACGTTTGTTATGGAAACCATTTATCACCACGTATCGTTCACGATTATGTCGATTATCCACTCAAATGGCAAAAATTCCTAATATTAGATACGATGTACAGAAACTAGATGTAAAGTAATAAATGCTTAAATCTAATAACAATTTAAAATATAAACGTTATACTTGTGTATAATATTCCTACTTAATACTTTTTCTATACATCGGAAAAAGTATTATACCTTATTATTGAAAAGCTGAAGAGTTTGTTTGGTTAAACGCGCTAATCTCAGAAACTATTGACTCAAATAGAAAGAAAAAAATTTGTGTTAGATAGTCTATTTACCGAGGAAGGCTATATAATAACCGACATTAACGTGAGCGAAGCCGCGGGTAAGTACTAGTATCTGATATGGGTACAATGAAGATAGCACATGATAATGATAATGCTACCTCAGGTAGGTAGTAGAATAGATGATTTAATGGCGGCTGACCGAGATTTATGCAATATCAGTAACGCTAACCACAGATAACCTGGAAACAGCACAGACAAATGATGATGCTAACTTGCGTTATCATCAATACACGTGCGATTTGCTTCTTCTTCTCCCTGCCCTGTTCCCAGTCTATCTGGGGTCGGCGCAGTATATTTCCTCTTCCATTCATATCGATCAGACGTCATCAAGCCATCCACTCCCTTTTGATTTATATCATCCATCACATCGCAAAGGTGCTCGTGATGAATGAACGATTGATGATGATGATTCACTACAGTCACCATATTTGATATGTGTACAATTTTGAGATGTTAAAATATTTGTTATCTTTTTCTTTTTAAAATCTTAAGCAAATCGATTTCTCAGCACTAAAATGATAGAGTTCTACAGTCTTCTTTAAGTTTGTAACTATCGATTAAAATTAAGGCGCGTATTCTGAAACGGCACTCAATTGTAGTTTAGTTTGAATTCAAGTGATTATTGCTTAAATATAGAATCCCTATTTAAATTTGTGCTTTATTCCAAAAATATAGGCTATCAAGCTTGACTTGACTTACGTAAATTTAGATTCAAATTTTTTAAGTCGAGATATCCCGATTCTACTTATAAAAATACGAAAAGGTGTAGCAATATAGGATAATAATAATAACTCTACTCAAGCGTGGCAATGGGGTGTTTTGCGCGATCTAAATACCTATCGATTGTTGTCCGAGTAACGTTTCAGAATAAACGTAAACAGAGATCAATGAATTGATACTTAAATATTGTTCTAGAATAAAGGGTTCATGTAAATCTAATTTTAAAACGGGATTCACGTCCAACTGTCGTTTCAGAATACGGGCCTAAGCCGATTACAACTAAATTTGTTCATCGTTGTCGTAGCCACAAACTCCTCTAGTCACGAACACATGTGTAATAACATCAAATCCTTTATTACATAGTTCAAGCTCACATCTGGTTCACAAATGACATTGAACCATCACTAATATTTTAATACTTAAATATAAAAAGCTTCTTAAGACCGTGTGAATTGAGATTTGCTTCGAGAAAATATTTACGGGCTGTGAGATTTGGCATGCCTACTTATTAGAGTCTTTGATCATGCTCTTGTAATGTGAACTAATTAGGTATGTTGTATATGAATCAAGTTTTGGTATTGGAGCGTCAATATTGGCTATATATCTCATATTTCAGGAATCTTAAGCATTTTAACTAGTTTTTACCCAATTACCCAATGTAAAGAATTAACTTACAGGACTAAAAGGCAAATTTTGCAACAATTTTTTTTATTTTCAATTAATAACGCTATTGAAACGCTAGCCTTGCTTCGCGGGTTGTTTCATGATTCTAAACATGAAAATTATAAATTATTTAAATTTAATATTTTGAGCCGTTTATAAGGTCATGTAAAAAACCGATACATGTATACCCGTTAGTCGTATTGATGGCTGCCTTAAAGATACATGAATTGAACTTCCTATCTGTCTCCTTGGCTCTATGGGAACCAATTTTATTCGTCTTTGTGCCATAAATAATAAGACTAGTATTGAACATCCAATGAAAAGCCATGTTGTAATCAAGTAATTCGAATTGATTCTATCTAATCTTCCTAAAGCAACAAGATCGACTTGAATATTGATGCAGCAAAAAGTATACTCGACTGCCTTCAATCGAACATTATCGATAAAGCGATAATCCCATTCCACCACGTACTAGATGACAGCTTACGCGTCATCAGCGATTTTATCTTTCCTAGTTAAGTCCTGTAGATTACAGTCTACACGCGACATCGTCGCCACACGTAAAACTGGCTACTGGCGCCTAGAATTCTTTAATCACTTAATATAATGTATAATAATCACTTTCATGATTTGCAAAATAGACATTTATATTTATTTCATTATATAAGTACAGCCCCATGGTACATATTAAACTATGTTATAATCCAACTATAATATTAAAGAAAAAAATTCTGATATGCACCAAAATAACGGCGTACATATCACTAACGTGAAAACTACAGTTATATTGCTAGTAGTACTAGTAGTACCTAATATATTTTTAAATCAAATCCATCATCTTCACCAGCTCTTTAATATAACATGGGCCTTCTATATGGATCACTGGTAACCACGCTAGATCAGTGCGGATTGGTGGGTATTTTCGACTGCAGATGCAGCCGGGCACAACGAATTAACGTGCCTTCCGAAGCACAGAGGAACTCATAACCATCGATACCACCACCTTCACCTTTCACAGCCAAATCCCCATCCCATTGACTCAATCTATGTCCATATTTATTACGGTCTACCTGTTTTTGGTCACCCATCTATGCTAATACCGGCGGGACTTAGGTTAGGTAACTTGCTGCGTTGCTTCTACTTACTTAAGAACCATCTTGCCGTGTGGTTACGGTAGAGCGGAATACAATTTTCACCGCCCCAATCTCTCCCGCGGATATCGTAGAAGGAGCTTAATTGCTAAAGCAGCAATGAGTAATCATAATGGGGCAGCAGCTTTTTTCTTACACCACCTAGCAATGTAGATGGCAATAGGCTCGGATAGATGGCAATAGGCTCGGCCCCTATTACATGGGACCTAACATTGATGGAATCCACTTTTGCCTACCGCTTGGGTGATAAATAGGCTTGATTTATAATAATATGTAGGTATGTGATGGATTCATCGTAAATTTTTAAAAAAGCCAATGATTATCAGGAACTTCATCTGTTACTGTGCATACCGATCATTTTATGAGCTCCGCTTTATCGGATACTATATCCGTTTGAATTTATTGCCGTGAGTCAATAAAAAATGCAATTACATCCAATTACAAGAGACTGTTGTTTAGAAAAAGTCGCCAGTGCGTAGTGTTTTAAGCTGCTCGGGTTGACAGAGTGTTGAGCCGACTTCACAAGATGAGGAGGTTCTCAATTCATCTGTATTTTTTTAATTCATTCAATTTAATAAATTTCGAAAATTTATTAAATTTCCATTGATTAAGTTTTAAAGTATAGTATATAGTATAGTAGATTTAGTTATGAATTGTCAAAACATTACGATGTCGTGAACAAAATGAATTACATAGATGATCCCTATTTTATTTTATTTTTGCCCAAGATGACTTGATCCTTGTAATGTCAGTGAATTTGTTTGATTATTTTATTGGTCACGTAAACTACATAATAATGAAATCGCTGAAATACTTTTGTTAATTGAGTGATCAAAAGAAATGCATTTGAAAGAAAACAACTTTTACGGAATACACTCGCGTATACTTAGGTGTTCGGTTAAAAATGAAATATGTAGTCTTACATTTAGGTATAAAAATGTTTCAAAAAAATACTATTTTAAAAATAATAAAAATGAAAAAGAGTAAAAAATAATTGGAGTTTTTTATTTGTCCTCGAAAACGAATCTGCAACTAGGGAATCGTCAACTTGTGACAACCCTAGCGTCCAGTAACTGTACAATGGCGACGTGTGGTCAGTAATTTAGCAGCATTAGCGGCTCGGGCACCGCGACAAATAACTGTCCTCGCGTCGTCGGTCACACGGAAATTCTGGAACAAATGCATCTGACTGCTCGCCCTTTTTGTGCCTCGACGCCAGACAAAGATAAAAGCTTTTTGCTTTCTGCAAAATAAATATTCCTTTCCAAATCAGTGGCACACAACAGACAACAGTTCCGGTGCTTTTTATCAGTCTAAAAATGGCTGGAAATGCGGATTCCGCCAACCACAAATACGAAACTGAAATAAACGATGATCATTTAGGCCTAAATAATTTTAAACTGGCGCTTTCACATTATTCAAAGCATGACCGAAGAGTTGGGTGTCAGGCAGGCAGCCGGCTGGCACATTCTACGTTATATTTTCGTTCCCTGGCCAGCATGAAAGACTGACTTGGAATTATGTTGTCATACTAATCACTCTCCGTTCGGCGACATTCATCACATTACCATATTTCAGGTGTGATAGATGACATGAATCAAAGGCAGTGAATGAATTGATGACGAAAACGAAAGGAAAAATACAGTAGGAAGATGATGTTGAGTCATAATATTCAAAGCAGAACAAATACGGTAATGAATTGTTATTGGCTACTAGTGGCGAACATACCTCACAATTCTCACCATATTGCAGTTTTTTCTACAAACTTTATTCTCTTTATAACCGGCGCAAGCGCAGGAAATTTCAATAAAGTACTGATCACTTTACCGAAAACTTTATTATGTGGCCGGTATAATTTAATACAATACAATGGCAATAGGCTCGCCTATTACATGGAACCTAACTAATTGGCGAAAAGTGGGTGATAAGATAAGTCACCTCTGCTTCCCCTTCGGGGATATAGGCGTGATTTATGTATGTAAAATTTGTCCGTCGACCTAGTAACAATAACACAAATGCTTATGCTCTTTACTTTGGGCTAGATACATTTAGCCAAAAGTAAAGAGTTAAGTGTAAGAAACTCGCACCTATCATGATAGGTGTGAGTGTAAGAAATGTTTATTTATAATACTTATTGATTTAGTTACGTACATTTTTATTCCATTCGTTCGAATGGATTGTTCGCTCGTGTAGGTCCCTCAGTCGGCTCGCTTCTCTGTCATTGTCGCCAGTGGAACAAGTCCCTTACATTACAGTAAGAAGTCATATAGGATAGGGGTCCGAAGTTTTAGTCCGTCCCTCGACTTACTGAAGTGAACTGACCAGGAAAAGTTCACAGACAGCTTTTATGCCTTTCGCGGACAATGGAATGCTTCCCTGATTCTTTGTATGTTTATTAGACTATTTGTGTTCGAGGCTGAAATTAAATAAGATGAAAACTGCGAGAAATTATATACATACATAAATCACGCCTATATCCTCGAAGGGGTAGGCAGAGGTGAACTAGCACCCACGTTTCGCCAGTTATGATAGGTCCCATGTAATAGGTGGCGAGCCTATTGCCATTTATCGGGTACAAAAGTCGCAGTAGGTACATTGCTAGGTGGTATAAGAGGAACGCTGCTGCCCATTCCTCATGACTGATTTATCCTTAGTCGCCTTGTACGACACCCACGGGAGAGATTTGGGGTAGTGACAATTGTATTCTACTCTGCCGTCACCACACGGCCGAGAAATTAACGAGGAAAATGCGCCATTTCCGTGACAGAAATCGCTGGCATTAGGGATGACTTTTCATTGTAATCCTGAATCAATTTGAATGCGGATAACAATTATGATTTATTGCTGTGATTGATGTGCTGTGGGCGATCTGCCAGCATCATCTTATTTTGATTGGTACTTATGTGAATTCTTGATATAGGCGCCAAAGATTAGTGACAAAATTTTATTGATCAGAAAAGTAGTCAGTTCTTATCTGCAAACGTATTTCAATAACTGTATTAATAAATTACCACGGTTTATCCTTGAAGGGCTAGGCAGCAATATTAGAACAATAGAAATTATTATTGTTTGGGTATTTTTGTAACATGTTGTATATTGCGCAGTGACAAAGTTAATATGGTGTGGCGTTTTATCATGTCTCAACCAGTTATATAATATATACTTCATTTTGATAATCCAAAGGTAGTTTGTATATTAATATTTTTAATAAGTACGGTATTTTTGTTTACATTGTTTAATTAAAGCAATGAACTCGAACTCTGAATTGGGATATTATCTGTTTTATACACTGAGTATTACTTCGTAAAATACATTTTTATCAGCAGCACTATGATATCTATTTAATTGCGATTCTCAACTAATTAATTAAACGTAAAACTTAAGATAAGAATTCCAAATATTTTTCTTCGGTCACGGTTTCATATTTAAAGATAAAGTGTTCCCAATTTATTAAGATCAGTCGATGTTACAAGAATTATTTTTTTTGTGTTTTTCCTTGTCTCCTGTGTAAAACTTTATCTCTATGCTACTTTTTTCGAGTCTATTACGTAAGGTAGTGGGAGAAATTCAATGAATTCATAACATATTTACAAGCTCTGATTTCCAAACCCGATATTTAGCCCGACCTTTACTGAATGAAGACATGAATTTCGATTATAGTGTTCCTCATCTAAAGGAAATTTCTGACTCGATGTTTCCTGAATCTAGATTCTCTTAAGAATTTTAAACATAAGGACTTCCCCATTGCTTATCTATTGCGCCTTGTATGATAGATGAGAGAGATTTTTTTATGTAAAATAATTGTATATATAGGTATAGGCGTTAATAATAATTGTATACATCAATTTATTTTTCACTTCTCATGCTCTGAAAGTGCTTATTTGTGCAGGATATAGGCTGCACAAAATCGAATTTTGTGCTCTAGAGCATTAACGTATCTACTCATAAATGTGTCTATATTAAGGCAAAGAAAATGAGCCATGCAGCCAAACACAATAAGAAATTCAGAGATAGAATTTGTTATTTTAATATTTACTTAAATTTATTTGCCTAATGTGTTTTTTAAGACATAAAAGATATTAAAATTTTAATTCAAGTAGGTACGGTAGGTTATTAAATTAATTTAAGAAAATTATTATTTCAAAATTAATTTAATACTTGGCTGTATAGGTCTGCTGCCCAAGCCCAATATCAATGGGAAAAACTTTTTTGCTTCAGTCAGTATTCAAAAATACTAAGTTCAGTTTGAATTTTAAGAATGATTTCCTCGCAATCGAAGTGAAAAGCAGAGTTTCTACCTCGTCCACAAAACCATTTTTATCCTCGACATTACTATCAGCCCTCGCCTTCGGCTCGGGCCGCTAAAAGTCTCGGACAAAAATGATTCGTTTTGTGCACTTGATGGAAAATCTACTATTTATAAATGTCAGTTTTAGCAAAGCTTTGATTTAATAGTGAATTTTAGGCCTCATTCAAATGGATTGAAACAAATATAGAAAATTGACCAGTTTTAAATTACTCGAGCGAATTAGACATCTATCTATCAAAGCAACAGTGTCTATACAAAACGGCCCAATAATTAGATTAATTACCCCAAAAAGTAGCACTAAAACGGGGCAATCAGCTAAAAGCCAAATCATTTTCCAATTTCATTTCCCACTATGGAAATTGAACTAAACACGGGGGGACACAAAGGCTATCGGGGGGCTGCGTAGGGGCCACGTGGGGGCCACCCGCACCCCAGCGACCCCCCAGAGATTGCGTACACTAATTGCACGTCTAAATTGGGGTAATGCACGGAACGCTCCGGCTTTGGACTTTAATAAAGTATGAGCGGGATCAAAGCGGCCATTTGTTTTAGTTAGCGGGGATTTTCTTGTCGTTTTTCTGGTAACACTTTTAGTTTAGTGCGATGACGTCACGCTCCGCGTTTGCAGTCAAACGCGCAATATCAAACTTTTAAATCCGTGGATTAACCAGTCCCATTTTGGATTATCACTTCGAACAGTCTTTTAAATAACAACTTTCTTGTTATTTGAAAACCTGTTCAACGTTTCGGTTCGATAATAATAAGTAATTCGACTGAAACTATTAAATCCTTGATTACTGTGATTTCATGAAAGTTACGACTACCCAAATGCCCATACAGATAAGTACCAGCATATACCTACGTAAGGAGGGGAAAGTAGCCAAAAGCAGGCATACCGCCTAAAGCTTGTACTCTTGTGTAAATGTTATTCAATATCAAATGCTATTTACGGCTTAACATGTCCATTTTTTATTAAACTATTTCTTACACGAGACTACCCATTTTAGGTTCAGGCTGTAATTATACACGCTTTGGTCTGCTTTCCCCTATGTAACAGTGACGTGAAACATACACAACTCACACATGACTACTCAAATACTGCAACATGTAGAGGCATATGCGTGACACAACGTGAACAATTGACATGTAAATAAGCCGGCATGCAGCTATTTAATCTGCAATATCGCTTGTACTGTCGACATCGCGTCTCTTGCGTGCCGGCGAGACAATAAAGCAGCCTGTGGATCAACTATAAGGGCGCGTTCCCACTTTGCCGTGACGACAGATAATCGTGTAGTTTTAAGTGTCGTGGCTTATATGTTTAAATGGTGTTCACATAAAGAACGGCACGCACGACTAAGGTACTGTCGTCTACGACCTTTTTTGCAGTGTCGCCAGATTGTCATAACAGTGGGAACGGCTAGCACGGCAGTCGTAAAACGATAAAAAATCTTAATCGAAACGCACTACTGATCTCCAAGAGAACGCAGAGGAGACTGTGGATTTGTAGCTTGTTAATGATGTGTAAACGACAAAGGGACTGCCGAGAAACGATACAATGTCGTCGCGATCCAATGAGAACAGCTAGATACGATAGTCGCTAAACGACGAAAAATTTTGACGACAAACAATCGTTATGGGAATAGTTAGAGACGACAGTCGGCCGACGATAATTATTATCCGTCCAACATAGTGGGAACGCGCCCTAAGCCGACTGTCACGCACACACCGCGCAAAGCAGTAACGAGCCACGGAAAACCGACATAAAACCCGATTAAAGCGCCGTAAATAAAACATGTTGCGATCCCAAGCTTTATTGAGTTACGAGGTCCCCGTGGCGTTTTGCCGCCAAAACGAGGAACAGTTTGCCCCGCTGGCGCGCGTAAACATCGCGCGACAGAGAGCACCCCATAGGACCGAAAGGGACGGACGCTCCAATATTTTATCAGTCATCTTCACTGCCGGCAGGTACGGCCAATCAAAACTGCACTTTATGCACCACCACTAAAGCCGAAAACGTGTTACGCAAACGCCAGATTGCGTGTGTGCCCTTACGTCGGTGAAAGGAAATTACAACCACACCCACGTATAATGTTGCCGCAATAAAAAATGTGTGAGAAGCAATAATGAGCGGTTGCCGGCGAGCCGGGAACTCGGATATTGGGTCTTTTTTCAGTTGATCCTTTAATTAATTGATTGCGAGCTAAAACCGAAAGTTCTGTAATGGACACGGTGCAAGCGCCTGCCTGATGAATGATGGATGAAGTCCCAGCAAATCTGATTACAAATTTAAATGGGGCATGCAGATGAGAGCGACCGCTTGAAATTCAAAGCGCGCAGGGCCATCGCAACGTGATCATGCATCGATAAACTGGAGACAATTGTTCCGCGGATTGTCATGCAGATCAAGGTGACAGCAGCCTTTCTCTGGAACTGTGTTGTTGTTCTGTAAACCACAGATTTACGTATATATGCTCACTTAACTACAGAAGCCTTATCTAGCACCCTTTGCTATATCTGTGTGTTTGTCTCGTAGGGTAATAGATCGTGTTTTGTGACATAAATCACGCCATTTATCTCCTAAGGGGTAGGTAGAAGAGAATTAACATCCATGTTTCCAATTATGTTAGGTTCCATATAGCAGCCGAGCCTATTGTTATTTGTTATATTGTTGTTATATAGCCTATAGCCTTCCTCAATAAATGGACTATCCAACACAAAAAGAATTTTTCAATTTGAACCAGTAGTTTCTGAGATTAGCGCGTTTAACCAACCAAACATACAAAAAAACTCTTCAGCTTCATAATATTAGTACATAGCTGCTGCCCAATTACTCATAGCTGTCTCTATATACCCTTACTTGCCTTGTACGACATCCGAGGGAAAATGAGGGCGATAACAATTGTATTCTGCACTGCCGTCAACGCACGGCATCTTGGAAATAAACATATATTTTGCCAGAGAAAACACGCGTCTACAATCCAAACTGCTACATAGACACACTTACTGAAAGAAAACACACGAAAAATAAACATAAAATAGTAGTTATGTCAAATACTAAAAACATTAAAATAGTGTAGTTTTAATACATACTGAAAAGGTTTTAGGACGGATAGTCTTCGAGTACAAGACTAATTTATTGGAATGGAGTCGGAGTCGCTGAAAGAGGCCGAGGTTAAACTATATAGGTACATAGGTACGACATAGGTACGTACATAATTCATGCCCGTTTGTACCGGAATTGGTGAGCAGTAAAGTATTTAACGACCATATTTTCCCAACTCTGCTAGATCCCATGTAATGGATAGCGAGCCCATTGCTCGCTTGAAAGTATATATATCTACTGGAGTCGTTTATCACAGTATTGCTAGGCAATGTACCAGAAATGCGCTCATGCCCTGATTCCTCATCATAATCATAAAATTTAATCGCCATGCACGACATCCGTGATAGAGTTACGGGATATATATCCGTGAGAGTGTAAAAGTATTCTCCTGTGTTGTGACCAAAAGTAATCAAATATTCCTTCAATCAAGCATCTCTGAAACATTGTATGATGTTCTTCGAAAATCCACTGACACGACCGCTCGTCTGAAACTGACGCATTCAGCAGGCAAACATCATCATCTTCACAAGCCCATTGATGTCCCCACTATCAGACCTTCCTTATAGATGAAAGAATAAAGAGATACCAACCTAATAGGCCTTAACCCACCACCCAGTGCGTATTGGTGAGTCTTACCGACTTCAGATGCAGCCGGGACAAACGGCTTACAGTTCCTTCCGAAGCACGGAGGAACTAATAATAATATATTTTGGTCACGCATCCAATGACCGTTAAAAGTTATTAGTATATTATCTGCGTCATTGTATAGACTTATCTAATCATTTAGTTGCAGAATGTTATCGCCAATCGCCATTCACGTGAAGTTCTGATGTTTGTACCGCCAAAATATTAATGTAAGCCTGTATAGCGCTATCAACTTTGTTAGCAGAGATAAAACAAACTACATTAAGAACACAAACAAAGCGGAGGCAATCAAAATGATCTTCTCTGTGTCTGTTGGAAAGGTTTAGACTTACATACATACATACATAAATCACGCCTATATCCCCGAAGGGGTAGGCTTAGGTGAACTAGCACCTACGGTTCGCCAACTATGGCAGGTCCCATGTAATAGTGGCTATTGCCATTTATCGGGCACAAAAGTTGCAGTTCATTGCTAGGTGGTATAAGAGGAACGCTGCTGCCCATTCCTCATTACTGATATATCCTTAGTCGCTTTTTACGACACCCACGGGAGAGACTTGGGGTGGTGACAATTGTATTCTACTCTGCCGTCACCACACGGCCAAGGTTTAGACTTCCTTGTCTGTAAACTGAAATATTTCATCATTTCAATACTTAGATATTTTGTTTTCGAACAATGGTTATTTTCATCTCTTTTCTATACATTCATTCATCTCTAGCACCTTTCAGATGTAATGGTTGATATGAATTACAAGAGATTGGATTGAATCATCAAGCAGATGACGTCCGACCGATATAAATGAAAGAGGAAACATACTGAGCCGACCCCAGATAAACTGGGAACAGGGCAGGAAAATTATGAAGATGTTATTTAAAAACAAACCATGGTGAATAACCTAGTAATGAAACACCGGCAAACGCCTGGAAAAAAATTGTCACGTCACACATTAACGAGTAGTTTGTTCCGTCTATATACTACTAGGGCAGGATGAGTGGCTGCAATTACGTCATTATTTACACAGCGGCTTATGAAGTACTTAGCAGGTTAATAACTGTCATTGGAGCTATTCAATTTAGCCTGCGGCGATGTAATGCGGCCTAGGGTCCTAGATATTTTAAATGTCTCAATTGAAGAAACAATTATATGAGTAACATGATATTAAAAGGCTTTTTTTAATAATGTCACGCTGTTTATACGTGTTCAGAAGTTAAGAAAGACGTTACCAATTAAACACTAGAGGTGTAAAGCAACTAAGAAAAATGGCAATAGGCTATAGACCTGGATTACTGGAGATCGGAGAAACCGTTGATCTGCCACGATCCTGCACTTCATAAGCAAGGCTTTCTTCTACCTCCATGCATCCTCTGCATAGAGGGTAATTAATTACAATAATAGTCATACTGCCGCACTCAGAGACGTCAATTAACGATAATGAGTACTACTTAATGTCAAAAAATTTCAATTCAAAACTAGTCGCTATTCTTGTTGGGTCTAGATTTAAATGAAATTTTTATAAATTATGTAGGTATCTAAGCTACTCATTAAAGTTAATTGACGTCTGATTGCGGCAGATAGCGATTTTGTCTATAAAAGCACATAGGTAATTTATTTTCTTATAAGTAGAACTTTTGCCGTTTTCATGTTATTTGTAAATTGAATATTTATCAAAACCTTAGATAGACCTAGATTAGAAGGTAATAAATCAGAAAACGAGTTATAATACTTAATTAAAATACCTACTGTAATTTATCGGCTGTCATTGATTGATAAACCAAACTTTGTTTTATATAATTTATTAAAATAGTATGGACGGAATACTAAACTACTTATTTTATATAAAAATATTACTGTATCTTTTAAATAATTTTTATTCATAGTTTATGCGACGCTAGCGTATATTCCCGTGACTAGGTAGCCATTTTGATAGCTATGATGAGAAATAGGACATTAAATTCTGAACCGTGTTTGCGTGTTTGCCGTGTTTGTGACGGCAGAACAGAATACAATAGTCATCACCCTCAGTCTCTCCCGGGAGCGTCGTACAAGACCACTACGGGTTAAGACAGCGATTAGTAATGGACAGCTGCGTTCTTATATACCCACCTAGCAACATACCTGATATATGGCAATAGGCTCGCCACCTATACGGTACATGAGCCCTAGTTATTCGGCGACAAAGGCGACGATAATTCATCTCTGACTGACTACCCCTTCGGGAATATATAGGCTTGATTTATGTATGTACGTGCCCGATAGATGGCAATCTATGGCCCCATAAACTAACCTAATAACCTAACCTAAGATAAACCGTGAATCGTCAGTGTTAAGTTGTCTCTTCTGCCTATCCCTTCGGTAAATAAATAATCGTGATTTATGTATTTACCTACTATGTAAATTCTGAGCGGCAGCATTCCCTATGCTAAGATTCTGAAATTCGATTTCGCATCACTGTCTGACATCTACAGGGTGAAATCGAAATGAATCGACAAATTTTTATGGGGGTTTCTAGTGCTATTTAACATTATATTAGAGAGGTTTAAAAACAAATCTAAATCTACAAGAAAAAGTAATAATAAATCAATATTTTCCTATTCATTTACTCGAAACTGGTAAATATACAGATTAAAAACATAAAACAAAAAAAAAAAAAAAATTTACTTAAGAAAAATATTAAATTAAATTCTTAATATTCAATAAAATAAAAATAAACGTTTGTAATTCGCGGGCTGCTAAACAGACCGGTGCGTGCGGCTAGGTAGTAGAGCACTGTAAGTACAATCACGCGCAAAGTGCGTCGACTGCAACTAATAAATCTAATAATTGCGTTCTTGTATTTTATTACCTAATGTTTCATTACAATTTTAATTGTTCCTATAACGATCATTATAGCCGTTAAAATGTCCTGTAAAATTTTGTCGACCGATTTCAAATTCACCCGTAGAGTGTAGCAATTTGATATATCTGTGGTAGCAGTTGCCGTGTGATGACGGCAGAGTAGAATACAATTGTCACTACCCCAAATCTCTCCCGTGGGTGTCGTACAAGGCGACTAAGGATAAATCAGTGATGAGGAATGGGCAGCAGCATTCCTTTTATACCTACCACCTAGCAAAGTACTGCGACTTTTGTGCCCGATAAATGGTAATAGGCTCGCCACTTATTACATGGAACCTAGCATAATTGGCGAAGCGTGGGTGCTAGTTCACCTCTGCCTACCCCTTCGGGGATATAGGCGTGAATTATGTATGTATGTATGTATGTGGTAGCAATCCTTGATCCGATTTTTTTAGAAGCCGGAGGCGACAAACGTCATTTCATGTTGTTTACGATAAAACAGAAGAAACTATATTAGTATAACATTTTTTTTTAATATCAGCTATATATATTATTAATGTCTCAAGTGTTACAGTGTATACCTTAGTATCGTTAATTATAATGCTGCTTCAACAATTTGTTCTTTTCCCTCAATGAAACTGAACTGAACTTCGGAAAATTTCAGTTACAATCGTGCATTATATAAGTAGATAATGTCATCATATAAACATAATATAAACATTAAGGGTATTTCTTTAAGTTTATTGTAGATAGGTCATTAAATCTGAAAAGCTATACTTAATCACGTTATAAGAGTAACTCAGGGAAAAGATGAAAATTCAATGACTAGTAGAATTGTAGGTAGGTACTATAATAGATATATAATTACTATAATACAAAGCCTTATAAATATAATAAACAGATATACGTCGTGTGGTGACGGTGGAGTAGAATACAATTGTCACCTCCCCAAATCTCTCCCGTGGGTGTCGTACAAGGCGACTAAAGATAAATCAGTGATGAGGAATGGGCAGCAGCGTTCCTCTTATACCACCTAGCAATGTACCTACTGCGACTTTTGTGCCCGATAAATGGCAATAGGCCCGCCACCTATTACATGGGATCTAATATAATTGGCGAAACGTGGGTGCTAGTTCACCTCTGCCTCCCTTCGGGGATATAGGCGTGATTTATGTATGTATGTATGTAAGAAGTTGTGTAAATCGTATATTAATCGAGCTTATATTGCACATCTTCTAAAAGCTCTTAAAAATACCTAGTTATGTTAATACCAATAATGTAATACTTAATTAATATTATATTTGAACATTAAGAAAAACACAATATCGAATTAATATCGTATGCTTTAATGCCGAGGTCTTTGAAAAATTACAATCAAAACTATTTAGAGCATATCCGCAGATTAACAACCCAACCTCTCTGTCTTTCTTTCGCTAAAATCAGTCAATGAAGTAAATATACACGCATAACCCTAATTATAGGTAACACAAACCAAAATCCTTAACAATTCTGACATTTATTCAGAAAATACTTATAAGTTTGTAAGGCTTTGGCGAATAGAAAAACTCTATCTGCTTAAGCTTTGACGTTTACGTAATCCCAAAACTGTATAGACGCTGGATCGGATAGATAAGTAAATACTTAAATATCACCAGCTCCATCTTACTCTCGCAACGTATCTAGTCGATTACGTATGGAAGACATGAATGAAAGAGTAAATAATTACTAAGCTGAACTTATTCCACATACAGAGCAGCAAGAAGATGTAGTATTGTAAATAGAGGTAATTTACTCAAATGGAAAACTACCTCTTTTTGAAAAACAGAAGAAGTTCTATCACGCGTATGCTCAGCTGTTTTTTACTATATAAACGGCGCTCCTTTTCCCCACAGGTGTGGGTAGAGCTCACTTCTTCATTGGAGCTTTCCCTGAAAATTTATCGACGGCAGGCATCTCCCGAACTCCCGCTGCCGAAGAGATCCTTGCCTCACAGTTGCGGCCTCGCACGGGAGGACAAAATCTCTCTCCATCACTTGACATTGTTTTTTCACGGGATTTAGTAAGATTTAGCTAGAGCGAGAGGAAAATTGATTTCTTTTCGTGATTTTAAGAATTGAGTGAATGCGAGAGCATGATAAGAAGAAGTGCTCTGGCCTACGAGTATACCTGGTATAGCACCGCGTGCGTAGACTGAATCTTCCAAATCTTTTGCTTCAAATGCAAAGTGATTGTTTATAGTGCATAGGTACTAATGTACAGTCAGCGTCATAAGTAGATTAACACTTTAATACCTTGTCACAATAGTTGGAGTACAAATTGGTGGCAATTATAACTGCGCGGTCGCTGTCTTTGGTATGACAGAGGGCTAAAGTGGTAATCGACTTATGATGCTGACTGTACTTTGGCACTTTGATTGGGGTTATTACCGCTCGTCACCTCCAGTTTTGACCTGTGTGATGGAGAATTAGAGTGTAACTTAAACTTGAGGAAGCTGCTGAAACTGGAAGAATAATTGAGTAGGATTCATTGGAGTATAGTGGGATTATCCGAAGTCCGAAGACAGGGCGAGGACACGGTAATCCTGAAATCCGGTAACCTACTCTATTTAGAGTGCTGAATGCTGATAGCACTTTTAACTTGCTAACAAAGGGGGGGATTTGAGGTATCTAATATACCTACAAATGGGTGAGTACACTTAGTCTTGAGCAATTGGAGGCAAGATCCAAGGTGCGAGCTGAGTTGAAACCCATGTTCGGTCTGCGGAAGATCCGCACTGAAGCATAGATTCTACAGCGACATACTTTGATTACCAATGGATTAGGGTGATGGGAGAGTATTGTTAAAATTGGAGATCTGCCCGGTTTTCTCTTTAAATTTTATAGAGAGGAAAAGTCTTAAAGCCCTTTTGCCGCTAATGAAGGTAGAGTGCTCGCCAGAAAAGTCTGTGCGTGGTCAAAATTTGACCTAAAACTTTGTCAGCTATTTTGTTTGTTTAATAATATGAGTGTCAATGTTAGCGAGCAGCGCCACACATCTCGCGGAGACTTATCTGGCGCGCACTTTATATTCAAATTCTATTCAGTGTTAGTAAGGAGTAAAGTTGACCATAGATCCAGAATAAAGAAATAAGAATCTCTTCATCTTATTTTCTGATTGCATGTTCTTTACAACTTCACGACACATATTAACAGATATCTTATTGTCAATTACAAAACCATGCAATTTTCGAAAACAGTGCGTGCTAACGAAAACAACAGTCCGAATTACAATATCAATTAGGCAGCGTTTCGTAATGCTCCAACATAACTCATTCCACTAACTCGGCAATGGATTGCTATAAAACCGAATAGCAATTCATTAATAAAGGTTGTGGCAGAAAAACTCGCACCGCCATATACAGCGAACTATCTCATTAGAGGCACGGATGCCTCGCTCGCATTACCGCCAACAACGGTACAGCCAGCGAATAAAATTAAACACGTCGCAAAAACATCAACTCTAAAAATACACGCAAAGTGCTTCAGACTAGCGCCCGGCATCGGCACCGAAACGCGCACGAAATCAGACACACGTCGCTGTGGTGTGCGTGACGCGTGTGGGGACGCGCCTGCGCTAGTGTGCGTGCAACGTTTGATTTGAACGAGGTTACCCGCCGAGTCTCGCTTAGCCGTGAGAGGGTTATTTCACGTTTAAATTTCTGTCTCCGTTATGAAAGGGCCAAGTGAATAGCCTAAAAAGACGTGTGACGTGGGAACAACTGTTGTTATTGATGGTTTTGTATTTTAATCATCAACGCCGTTTGGCCTGATCGCGCCGTAATGCTCATTGATTGAAACGATGAATCTGTTATGGGACTTTGTTTGGTAGGTAAATAAGTGTGTTTCATATTATTAAGTTCTTTATGATGTGTTTATTGAATATTCATTAGCTCGATTCTGGTTTTTGTGTAGATACAAACGGTGGATATTTTTAATATTCGGATTGATAGTTTATTGGAGTTTACTAACTTAATTAAATATCAACATTGAAAAGGTTTCTCACGGTATAAAATAACCAAATTACCCGCCAAGTCATTATTTTCAGTTAATTTAAATAGTGTTTATCTTTGTTTAAGTAGATAAATATAAGAAACATCACGAAAAATAAAGTATAAATCTAGCAGTGGCGTGGTGTGAAAAATAAGTTAGGCAAGCCACAGTAAAAATTAGGACCCACAAAAAATGGGTACTCGTAGATACGATTATGCTCGACTTTGCGGTTATGAGCGCCAAAATTATTGTTAAAATAGTTTTCTATTCTACTATTTCCAAATTCATGCAACGCTAAACAACTACGCATATGTTTCTCACTTTGAACATGTTTTTTAGCAGAGTTTGATAAATTATTAACATCAGAAAATCCCGTTCGATTCCAAACGCTGCTTGAATCAGAAAACAAAAGACACGGAAAACAAAACATTTTATTTAATAAACAACTGCCTGTAAGCCAACTATATTTATCATAAAGAGAACTGGAAGTGCTTGAAAAAACCGTCTTTACGCTTGTAATCTATTGACATATTTGGACGAGCTCGACCTAACTGTATAACATATTTTTTATTTTCAAAGGACAACTTTGAAAACTGCTTTCCTTCACTTAGCAAGAAATCGGTAAGGCAACAATCTATGTGCATCAAAGCGGCCATTATTGTGCCGAGAGAGAATAAACCAAAATTATTTAAAAACTAAAACCTACCAATTAAATCCCTGCAGAGCTACACAATTCACAAAATCACAATACACCTTTAAAACAACAACACAGGTTAGTTAAATTTTACTATTTCACTGAATTACTGCTAAAAATACAATAAAACTAATTAATTACGTTAAATTTATGTCAGTGCAAGCAAATTTCAAAACAGAATAACTCGTCTGTGGGCATGACGGGAGCCGTCATGAGTATTTCTCAGCAAGGCCAGAAAGAGAGATCATTATACAAACAAAAGCCGTGTTAAAAAGGGAAGGACGATGCAACCTGCTCCGGAGCGGCTTGTTGGACCGCGATATTGAGTTCACAAAAGAAATTCCGCTTTTATGGCTATTGTAATAAGATCTAAAATATTTACTTTTGACGGAACTTGTTTTCGTGGGAGTTTATTACTAATGTGTGCGTGAGTCGTAGTGTATCGATGCTTAAGCGCGTAGGCTGCCGAAATGCAGGCTTGTAGGCAATCTTTAGGTACTATTTCTCGTGCGTGCGCCTGACAAGACTACGCTTGTCTGTGTGCGTGCTGTATAGCAGGCGTCCATAACTCGAAATTTAGCGAGTTAATTGAAGGAATCTAGAGACCGGAAGCGAATTATATGTACCTGTGTTGCATATTGTTTCGCGCGCGTTTAATACTGTTATGTTAAGATTTTATTGATGGATTTTTTTTATTTGTTTATAAAATGGTATTGTACTTGCATTATGGTAATGATTTTTTTATGCTCGCTCGTTTGGTACGGCTGTTGGGAATCGGGTTATATGGACGCTCCGCCACTGAAATCTAGATTCTAGAGCAATTGCTTAAATTTGGAAGACAGAACTTCATCAACAGAACATTGCCCAAATTCATTCCACAGAGATCTAAGCACAACGCAATGTTTGTTGAGAAAGAGTGACAATTGAATATTCCTCTTGTAAAGCACGGCACTATGATACTTAATGATAATTAATGAAACAGAAGTTAAATACAATATAATTAGCGAACAGACTAAGCATAAATCATAGGGTAACACAACAATAGGTAGTGTTCTAAGAAACTGTTAAATATACTTAGGTACTTGATGATGATGATGTATACAGAGAATATAAGAAGAATATGACCGGCATTTATGTCAGTATCCTGCCCTGTGTTATCGTATCTGTTAAATCTACACAAATAACTGTAACTTATCATTAATATAAAAGCAATATAGTAGAATTCTTATAAGGTCATCGACGTTTTCCGGTAGAGTTAATTATCAAGACATAACGACTGACTGTATTAATAATGTTAGATGATAGATTAACGCTGACAGAAACAGTTCATGCATAACCGAAAACACCTTATACTGATCGAGAACCCTTAAATAAAGTAATAAGTATAATCAATCATCTAAAGACGATATACATGGATGATCTCATTTTCATAAAATTTTGTACAGCAATTACACATTAATTTTATTAATGGATAAGGAAGAGGTGAACTTTACAATAATTATGAAACAAATTATCATTATAATTGGTGTTAGAAATACATGACTGCACTGTTAAGTACAAGCAATTAGCTTGTACTTTCCAGTAGGCCTTGGGACACCGACCAAAACTTTGCTTACAAAGTACAAAAGAGAGATAAATAAAAATGCATTTTATCTTTTTCTTGCAGAATTACGTCTTACTGCCACACTCAGATACGTCAAATAACGTTAATGAGTACTTAACGTCAAAAAATTACAATTCAAAACTAGTAGCTATTTTGTTGCGTCTATGGTATAGATTTGAATGAAATTTTTTGACAATTAATACTCATTAAAGTTAATTGACGTCTCTGAGTGCGGCAGTTAGTGTCATTAGGACAATTGAACCGTGTGGTGATGGCAAAGCAGAATACAATTGTCACCACACCCATCTCTCCCGAGGGTGTCGTACAAGGCGACTGAGGGTTAATTAATACAGGAATGAGTAATGGGCAGCAGCGGCATAAGAGGTTATGCCATCTAGCAATGTAGTGCGATTTCCGTGCCTGATTAATGGCAATAGGCTTGCCACCTATTACATGGTTCAAAACAGGAATTAATTTTGATGACGAAGATTTTGTTGTTAAAAATTTGCATCGCAAAACCTCAAAAATTTGTAGATTCCGCCAACTACCACGGATGTTGTTAAGTTCTCTGACTTTAAGATTACCTGAAACATTATAATAAATATCTTCTTCTGACAGAGGTGCTTATCAACATCTTACGTAATACCTACCTGGTATATTTATTCTGTCCCTGATCTGGTTTCTAATCTGGCTCTCACAGAAACTCAAACATCTATGGTAGGGCAGTGAAGTGAGCAACTCGAGGGAAAAGGTGAGTGTTGATATTGTGAAGGGGCTGCCCTTAAAATATACACTTGGGTCACAAGTCCCAAGCGCTGCTCCTGACTTCCCTCTCTGCCACACTGTGGACCTGGCCGGCACCCGTTATCGAGACAGTTTACATTCCTGTATCTTTTTATAGTAGACAGTACAGTACACAGCACTCGGTTGACTAGGTAAATACGGAGGTAAACCATTATGATTTCTTTTCGATATAAGAAGGAAACAAAAAAAAACCAACGACAGCAATAAGTCTCGCCTTCGGAATTCGTAAAACAGTTTTCCCGTTAAAAGCGAGGGTGTACGAGGACCTCAAAGCTAATCGTGTGCGTCTAAGTCGGTCGGCCACTTGTAATTTCCCCGAAGTGTGAGGCTGGCCTGCGTGTGCGCACCTCGTTAGCGCTCGCCGGAATCCAGTGCCGGTCCACAAGTCGCGATAGGCAAAGCTAAGCATGGGACACACGCAAGGCAAAGGCATTGCTTTAATTTATATTATTGGACACAGGTTTTTATAGGTTAGACAGAGCGTTTGGCCACAATCATGCCTGATGGAAAACGATGATGAGGCCTAAGTTGGTACACGCTTGCCTAGAAGATGCCTGTTCACTCTGGCCTTGAAGATGTCCAGAAGTTTCTTATAAATAGTAGAATATGGGTAGAATGGACTATTAACCACAGTCCTAACCTTGGATTCATCATAGTTCTCTTACCTTTTTCCCATTTCAATTTGGAGCCAGCGCAGTAGGTATGTTTTTTTCTTCCATTCAATCCTGTTAATTATCATCTCTGCATTCACTCCGTTCATATTCATATGATTTCTTACGCATTTCATGGATCTCTTCTGCGGTCTTCCTCTTCTTCTCCATTCTTCAACATTCATGTTCATCACTCGTTTAGTAACATGAATTTCCTATTTTCTCGCAAGATGTCCATACCAGGCCAAACGATTGATTCCCTTTTATCTTCTCTGTCAATGGTGCTACTTTCAAACTTTCTTCTTATACCTTACTTTATCCATTCTTGTCACGCCGATCTCAACATTCTTATCATTCAAAGCCGGTGAATTTTGTGCGTTTCGGGAATTCACGTTACATTACTTATTTATGCCATGTTTTTTTTTTTCCTTTCCAAATAACATTATGTTCGTCTAGCCTACTGTTGTTGACTTTTGTACTTAATTATTGACTGATTTGTAGGTTCAAATCTTCACCAGTGTGCATGTAGCCTATGCTCCCAATAATTATGCGTGTACACGTTTTAGGGATAGGCCCGACATAGAGAGCACTTTAGAAACCTGTCCCACGCATTCAGCCTTACTGGGCGCGACTTAATCAGTTCGGTTATGTTTAGGACTGATAAGTTTGACGCTTTATTGCAGAAAGCTACCTAATGGCTGTGGACCTGGCACTTTTAGATGAGTTATAATTATCGATACTTGAACATAAAAGTTATACTTGAATATTTGCCGTGTGGTGACGGCAGAGTAGAATACAATTGTCACGACCCAAAATCTCTCCCTTGGTGTCGTACAAGGCGACTAAGGATAAATCAGTGATGAGGAATGGGCAGCAGCGTTCCTCTTGTACCACCTAGCAATGTAAATACTGCGACTTCTGTGCCCGATAAATGGCAATAGGCTCGCCTATTACATAGGACCAACCCATGACCGCATCTTCCGCAGTCGTTGTTTACACAATTAATTAATCATTAACCCTTTGTAGCGTAATAAAGTAATTTGCGATCACTAGACGTGTTTCACTGAAACAACTTTTTTCTCATACCTAATACAGTCTAGATCAGCTTGACACTGCATTCCTTGACTTTCTAAGAACACTTAGGTGCATCCCGCCCGTCTTTATGGCGCTGTATGGAGAGGCTAATTTAGTGTTTCTATCATTGCAATCGTTTGATCTTTTATTATTTGTATTTTTTTATGCTAGATAAGGAAGCTCTTACGCTTTATCTCACCTGATGGTAAGTGACGATAAGGGCCGAAGATGGTATCGAGCTTCACCCAGAACCCTCAACCGCCGAGGGACTGGCTATCTTATCACACATTGTCGGAACACAATAATGCTGTTAACATTATTATTATGGCGGCTTATATATTATTTGTTTATTTGTTTGCCATATTTTGATAAGATGGCAAACAGATAAACAAATAATAACAGATAAGTCGAAATATACAGAGGTAATAAAAACGATAACGGATTCTAATCCACTCATAAATCATCTCTTCAGATCACGAATGACAGAGAAGACTAGAGAAAAAGTAAAGTTTCCAAATAGCCTGTGATAAGAACAGGCCGATTATTTAGCCACCTAAGATCGTAAACCTATCGTATATTACCAGAAGATATATTCTTTATTAACATATAAAGAAAAGATAATTCGTGTTTCTAGTTTTGCGATTGGGTACGATGTACTAATACCGGCTTCTATCATGCCGTGTGGCCGTGTCGCCGTGTGGTGACCGCAGAATAAATAGTAGATTATAATAACAAGGGAATATATAAAGCGGTGTCTAATGTCACGGGTGCATACTTGAATCACGAGCGAAACGAAGGTCTCTATTTAAAATAGAGTCCTGCTCGGCTAGCATGACCACCGAAACGCGATATGATATAGCCATTTATCGCGTTGAACAGCAAAAAATCATTGGATTTTACACTTCGACACTTCAATAATCCTGAATTGAATAATTTAATAAGCCTTAGGCTATATGATAAAGATATAGCCATTTATCGCTTTGAACTGTCGAAAATCCAATGATTTTTGTGAGTTCAACGCGATAAATAGGTATATCATATCGTGTTTCAGTGGTCATGCTAGCCGGGCTGAGTGCAGCGAGGGAGTCAAGCGCACCCAAGAGATAAGACTGCTTTTTTCCGGGGAATGTACTTTGCTTTTCATACTAACTGCGAGGAAATAAATACAAATTTGCAGAAATTTTATTATTTTAATGTAATAAATTATTAACAATGTTAAAAAAGGCTTCCAATGACAACCTAATTAAGGTTCAATTTGAAGTACAAACACGATAACATGCCCAAAGACGATAATGTCTAATTGACGGCCATTTGAATGCGCCAAACAATACCTCTTTTAAAAACGTTTTCCCCGCAAGTTATACTAATAAATAAGTAATCGATTCTAATAGGGTGAATGATGAAATGTCGATACAGCAAAGTTTGCGCATATCATTGGGGCATTCCTAAAATTCATTAGTGGTATTTCTCAGTTGTAATTCTATCCGTTCTCCGAATGCCTGTGTGTCGGTCGGTAGGCTACGTGATGGGTCATACTGATTTCACATTGAAAACGCTTTGTCAAAGATGTTCCGAGGCCATTACCAGTTTTTATGTTGCGCGTCGCATGCTAGGATCTAATAATATTTCTTCAAAATGCACTTATGGTGATTAAATGACACATTACGTGGTTGTTCAATGGTTATTAATCGCCACATAATTTTTTAACTCAATTTGTTGAGAAGTATCGTCAAGTATTCACCACATGACGTCTCATTGCGAAGAATAAATTGTCATTCTTTCATTGAAATGGGAATGGAATGGGATGTATCTACTATGGATACTTTAAAATTGCTGTATTACGTTTATTAAGCTACTGCTTAATACTTACTAATAAATTAGGTACATCCATACAAACATTTTGAAATGAATATCCCGACACTTCACAATATTAAAGTAGCTGAAGCAGTTGTGAAAATGAAACTAGAAACTCACAAAAGAACTGATTTTAAATCTTCTTCGATATGATATTACTAGTGGTCAACCGCGGCTTCGCTCGCGTTAATTAGCTCAATAAATGGACTATCCAACCCAAAAAGAATGTTCAATTTGAACCAGTATTTCTGAGATTAGCGCGTTCAACCTCCAAACAAACTCTTCAGCTTTATAATACTAGTATATATTTTATCAAACTAATTATTATATGTTCTTCGATATCGTAGCCCACCGAAACTGTCAAAACTCCATAGATCTTTGACAGTTCAAAGCGTTAAATAACTATATCATATTATCTTGTTTCGGTGGTCATGCCAGCCGGGCTGGTGGTTTCTCTTCTAAAATTTCACTTTGTTCGTAGACAGAATCTGTCTGTCTCTTCCAACGTCCCTTCAACGTAAAGCGTCCAGTGTTACTGTTCCAAAAATATTGAAAGAGCCAAAATTTAAATTTCTTTTTCACCATAATGGCTAGCATTACGCAACCGTTGGAGCATCGCGATAATTATCAACCACTTTGAGTCAGACAATAGGAACTTTCCAAGGAGCTCCGTGGTCAACGGAGCATAGACAATTGTAGAGCGGCGCGTGCACATGGCCGCCAGATGTCGCCGTGGTCGGTAACACTGGCTGGTAATGGGGAAATAATGCCCATTGTTGGGAAAGGATTTTTTGTAGACAGCTTAGCATTATTTAGGTAAGTTTGTTACTTTGTATATAACAGTACACGTTATATCCACGTTTCTCTTTCACAGGTGGAAGAACTAAGGGTCTACTTTCTATTTTATATAAATGGAAGCTGCTTTGTTTTGTATTATTTGTGTACCATAAATTATTGAATAAATAAGGACTTACGTAGAGCTCGAGGAGGAGTAGAGTTCGAGCAATATCGAGAGATTAACCTTTTTTTTGCCAGGAGTCTAATGAAGTTTATGCATCCCCTCGCAGCGGCGGGAACTGCGAGACAAGGGGGAGTGTAGGACTGGTACAATTATAATACGGTCAATAAAAATAAATATAGATTGCACAAACAATAATTCAGATTTTTAGCACTTCAATATTTCAGGTAAATTCAAAATCTGAATTATTGTTGTAAATCTATCCATTTTTATTGACCTTATTTTATAATTGTACTAGTTACTCGGTCTGTTACGTTTTCAAAAACTAAACCAGTTTTCATGAAACTGGTAGATATAGAGGATTTGGATAACTTTTTTGAAAAAATACAGAATTCCCGAAAAGGACGCGATCGTAGCTGCCTTAAAATCTCTAGTGAAGACAAAATTATGTAATTGTTGAACACACAGAAGTGAGAAAATTTGAATAAGTAAGTAAATGTAAGTAAATCTTATATAAGCTCATACAAAAGCTGTCTTCATTAAATCTACAAAACCAATAGGTAAGAGGCTTGAAACAGATTAACCAAAAATGGCTAGGTAGTTAATAGGGATGATGACACTAACAAAGAATCACTGATATGATGATTTATAATAATAATTAAGGATAAGGAGATTCGTTAATAGTCTCTTGTTATCAGATTATACTTGTGATTGATATTTATTTTATAAAAATAAAAGTACAAAACTTAGCAATACGCCATATTTGCTAATACGCCGCGTGACGTCTATATTTAGATAACTCCATTTTGACATTTTATTTGCCAATCAAATTCACTAGCTTATTAAAGAAACTGGCCTTTTTACGTAATAGTGACGTCACACAGACGCCATTGCTATTTTGGCGTCTTGGCGGAAATTTGAAATTGCATTTTTCAAAACATATTTTTTCTATCAAAATCGAAAGTTTTTACAATAATATAATCTATTTGGGTAAAGTAGACAGGTAAGAAAAACATGGTCTAGTTTTTCAAAATTAGTCATCATGCCTATTATGAATCTTGACGCTTCTGAGATTGTCAGCTATGTTTAAGAATGCCAATTAACTGAAGAAAAAGAGACCGTGTACGTCGTAAAGAGAATCTTGTCAAAGTAAAATATTAATTTGGAATATAAGCTTTTAAGAGATCGTCATATATAAGTCTTTGTTAGCTCTTTTTGCTTTTTAACTTTAAGAGAATTACATACATACATACATATATCACGCCTTTCTCCCACAGGGGTAGGCAGAGATCACTTCTTTCCACTTGCTACGATCCTTACATACATGTTTAAGAGAATTAGGGTTATTATTTAGATTTTATATATACTCGTTATCCATATCCCGGTGGTGGCGTTCCTTTGAAACAGCGTTTAAGCCCATCAACATAAGGCCCGTTTTACAAGGCTCACTCACTATTAGATAGTAGATACATAGGTAATACGTTCGTCGGAGGCTGGCGTTCTTTGGCTGCCCATGAACTGCCTTTCCCTTTGGGATACACATAGGTACAGGCATGATTTATATTCTACTGTGTGTAGAGTAGAGATATTAAACTTTACTGGGCTGGGCAGTCGTATTTGTCATGTTAGCCGGGCAGGATTCCAAATGACTACGACATTGAGTTCATAAGTCTAGCTCAAGCCTATTCACCGAAAGGAAGTAATCAATTTATTCGAAACTGCTCGAAAACAGCACCCCGAGCCCTTCAATTCTCACGGTACCTCTCAGAAACAACTACGAAATGCTAAACACGATCGCCATATCCATAAAGGTGTCCGTTCATTACAGCCTCAATTACGAGTAGAGCTGAATCTATCAGCATTCGTTAGTCATGCCTGTGTATGATTGCACTTAACTCGCGTTATCGCTTTAATTACCGTTTCTATTCTTCGAGTTCTGGGTGTCTAAAAAGGAAACATCTGCAATTCCTTTTATGATCCTATATGATCTCTTATATTTGCACGAGCACTTTTGAAGTAAAACAAATTTTACAGATTAGACTCGACTATATTTGTGATTGGAAGTGATCGACACGTCGTCGGATTAAATAATAAAAATACCTTTACATCTAAATATACGCGAGTCTAAGCCATAAATGTTGTTTCATTTCAAATCCTATTATGAATTACATTGCAAAATCACACAATATTCACTTATCGTCTGTTTATGCATATATATTCGTCCATAGAAATTTACCAGTTTGTGTTACCTACGAGATTTTATAAAATGGCTCACATTATTTTAATTGTATATACCTACTAGGATTCTGAATCCATAGGTTATTTGACGTACAAATAACCTATGGATTCACAAAGATGAATTGCTTTGACGATATTGCTTAAATTGCCCTTTATAGACACGCTGAGCGTATTTTTTCTCAATTAACTGCCAATGTTGCCACTGTGTCGGTAATTAATATCGGAGTTATTTTATGCACTTGATCGGCTTCTCTTTTTAGACACGTAACTCAAGTTACATTGTACACCTATCTACCTACTGCATTTGTAATTAATAAGATTATGTCTGACGGCCGGTTCGGTCGAGTAGTCAAACATGTTGCCTACCTATGTACAAGTAGGTATTATGTATCCATATTCGTCTACTATTCAATAAAACAAGCGCTTAAGCTTAATACAGGCAATATTTGGCAAGGCGATAGACTTGAGAGAGATTTTTAAATGTTAAGAAAATATAGTTATTTGTTGTGCGTGAGTACAAAGTTGTTTTTTAACCGCGTGCGCAATTTTGATGACCGAGCTAGCGAAGGATTCTAAAATCCCATTCACCCAGAAACACCCACAAAACACCCAATCACCCAGAAACACCCACAAAACACCCATTCACCCAGACACACCCACAAAACACCCATTCATCCAGACACACCTGTAAGTACCTAATAAAAATTACCGTCCCTAATGGAGTTCCGAGACGGTCAATCAGCTTGAGTCAAGCACGTTGATTTTCTATATGTTTTTGTTCCGTTGCTAATCAAATCAAACAGACCTAAAAAGCTTTTAAATGCTTGAGACTCAAGCATCAAGCAAGCGTTGTAGACGATCAAAATGTTTAAAGCAAGATTTACGCCAACCCTCACGGAACTCCTAGGTTTTAACAAATTTATGACGTAAAAAGAAAATGGCGCGCGTAAAGCAAATTACAAAAAAAGTACACCAAGAAGGTTCCGAGTCTGAGTTTTTATCAAATTAAAATAGGTTGCATGATAATTTCGGCACCATGGAGGTAGAAATAAATAGGTATAATGATGTCTTGAATTCACAAACTCATTGTATAGTGCGTTTCGTCTTATAGTTCCTATGCCGTTAAGTTGGTAGTATTGCAAGAAAATGATACCATGTAAACTTTATTTTCTTACCTTTAATTCATTGAGAATTTTTTATAATTAACTATATAAATAATTATGCATCTATTTTATTATGTTACTTAAACTACTAGCGTTACTCAGTAGAAGTTACATATTAGTTTTTTTATGAAAGTCATAAGCCAAAGCGCGTGAAAATTTGCGAGAACAGTTATTTCATGATGATAATAGTATGATACAAATGATATAGATAAATATAAATTGTAGTGAGGTAAGAAAGATAGACTCATTAAGTAAAAAAAATGTTAAATTATAATAAAATATTATATTTATTATGATTGTTTATTTAACATTGTCTACATTTGACATTATCTCACTCTTCTCAGTCCTTAAATCGTTATTAGTACTATTTATTTACAGTTATAAAACTGAAATAAATATATTTATCAAACACATAATCAAACTGATACTGGTAACCTATATAATATGGATTATGCGGGACCTCCTTACGTTTTTCACGTTCACAAAAGACGTTTGCATATAACACAATTAATATTTCATCACTTTTCAATGTTTTGGACATGATTTTCTCAAAGATTTTCTATATACCATAAAAAACCTGCAAATATGACTTACTTGTTGACGCTGATGACAAACATTGTAGCCACCATCACGGCATAGGAACTATAAGATGAAACGCACTCTACACGATGTTCTAAAGGATAAAAACGGCTTTTGCACTCAGCGAAGTGCAAAAACGATTTTTCCGAGATGGTGGGATGAAAAAAATATTGTTGGTAATTAATTATCTTACTTTTTAGCAATCTGTTTTAGCTTATCCCTAGACATAATTACTAAACCACATAGCTTATTTAGCATAAAAAACAACTATGCAATAAATACTTACAGTACTTACGTATTGTACCTATACGTACAATACTTACAGACAGTGTATACTGAAAACGTTGCTATTAAGACTAACTGCCGCACTCAGAGACGTCAAATAACTAATAACGATAATGAGTACTTAATGTCAAAAAATGACAATTCTAAACTAGTCGCTATTCTCGCCGGGTCTATGGTCTAGATTTAATTGAATTTTTTTGACATTAGGTACTCATTAAAGTTATTTGACGTCTCTGAGTGCGGCAGTTACTTTGTCTCTTTTAACTATGACATTAATTTGCGATTTGTAATTGTGTCCAGTGGACGTTAAAGAGCTCTCGATTGTCTCTTCCGTTCTTCGCAGAACCTTTAAACTAGTTCGAAGGCGGACAGCATATTTCGTCGTTCGCGAGAATATGCAATTAAAGCGAACATAAATAAAGACTATCGTAAATGCATCATTGATATGTAGTTGAATTAAATATAAATAAGTGCACGCCTCGAGTATTATGTTGATGTAATGAAACATTTACAATTTTAATCTTACTCAAGATAATATGCCTTAATGCAGACGTAGGTACTTAAAGCATGCTGCTACTATTCTGTAATTTTTTAAATTATAATAAAATATTATATTTATTATGATTGTTTATTTAACATTGTCTACATTTGACATTATCTCACTCTTCTCAGTCCTTAAATCGTTATTAGTACTATTTATTTACAGTTATAAAACTGAAATAAATATATTTATCAAACACATAATCAAACTGATACTGGTAACCTATATAATATGGATTATGCGGGACCTCCTTACGTTTTTCACGTTCACAAAAGACGTTTGCATATAACACAATTAATATTTCATCACTTTTCAATGTTTTGGACATGATTTTCTCAAAGATTTTCTATATACCATAAAAAACCTGCAAATATGACTTACTTGTTGACGCTGATGACAAACATTGTAGCCACCATCACGGCATAGGAACTATAAGATGAAACGCACTCTACACGATGTTCTAAAGGATAAAAACGGCTTTTGCACTCAGCGAAGTGCAAAAACGATTTTTCCGAGATGGTGGGATGAAAAAAATATTGTTGGTAATTAATTATCTTACTTTTTAGCAATCTGTTTTAGCTTATCCCTAGACATAATTACTAAACCACATAGCTTATTTAGCATAAAAAACAACTATGCAATAAATACTTACAGTACTTACGTATTGTACCTATACGTACAATACTTACAGACAGTGTATACTGAAAACGTTGCTATTAAGACTAACTGCCGCACTCAGAGACGTCAAATAACTAATAACGATAATGAGTACTTAATGTCAAAAAATGACAATTCTAAACTAGTCGCTATTCTCGCCGGGTCTATGGTCTAGATTTAATTGAATTTTTTTGACATTAGGTACTCATTAAAGTTATTTGACGTCTCTGAGTGCGGCAGTTACTTTGTCTCTTTTAACTATGACATTAATTTGCGATTTGTAATTGTGTCCAGTGGACGTTAAAGAGCTCTCGATTGTCTCTTCCGTTCTTCGCAGAACCTTTAAACTAGTTCGAAGGCGGACAGCATATTTCGTCGTTCGCGAGAATATGCAATTAAAGCGAACATAAATAAAGACTATCGTAAATGCATCATTGATATGTAGTTGAATTAAATATAAATAAGTGCACGCCTCGAGTATTATGTTGATGTAATGAAACATTTACAATTTTAATCTTACTCAAGATAATGTGCCTTAATGCAGACGTAGGTACTTAAAGCATGCTGCTACTATTCTGTAATCGATAATGAGGACTGATGACACGTAAGTGACAGGTAAGGTCAAGAGCATGAATGTTAATTGATCTAAAGTGAGAAATAATATGAAGTACCACCTAATAATCAGTACTACGTTACGTAGTAGTCACCATCATCTTCTTAAACTATTTTCAGATTATTTTATAAGTACTTGTAGACTTATAAAATTATCAAAATACATCTCTTAGAAAGACCGCTCTAAGCTGTGTAGATATGTCCTTGTATCGAATACTTCATCGAGTTTGTTCTTAAAACAAGTCGTGAATCTTTGGGTGAAAATACCTGAGCTTCTAGTACTTTAGGTAAATTAAAAGATGGATGCAATCTTTTAGATCAAGTCAAATAATCAAAAATCAATTAAACTTCAGTCAAGCTTTATTCAACCTTGTCGACCTCTGCTTCAGAATCTATTATTTGAAATCGACGCTATATGACTTTTTCTCCTTGTACGGAATGTATTTGCTATAATAAATTGAAGATTTTCTGTCACAATTTCCAGTACTGTCCTTCGTGAACTTTGCTTAGCATACGAAACCGTGGGCGGAGTACGCTCACTGCTTCATAGATCTCAATATACTTAATGTTTTCAAAACACGGTAATATTTTTTTACAAATATTTATGAAGCAATTTTTCTAAAGATGCTGTGCGGCTATTAATAAATCCAATGTCCAATGCACTGGGTATATTGTGACACGAGAGTCACGCCTGTCACTAGCCAGCAAACCGCTCGCCGCCGGCCAACAAGATTTATAAATATAACTTATTGTCACACACGTTCAAGTATCAACATTGGCTATACTGTCTACATACCGCTGCGGTCTGCTTGATAAACATTTAACAATGCAATCGCTTATTTAATTAACGAACACATGACGTGCACCGACATTTGTTTTGGATTTATAAATACATAATTCCAGTTCTTTGCGGTTCTGATTCTCATAGACGTAAATAACCATCGACGTCGTCCGTTTAAAAATTATCTTTGACGTATGAAATATATGTAAGTGGACTATACCATCGTTAGTTTAATTACCAGGGCTTTGGGAGTTTTATACTTCCATTCATCTCAGTGAACCTTTATAAAACCATCTGCTCTCTTATCTATCATATCATCAGTCACACATTCCTGCAATTTTCTGGGAAGTTGTCTCCATTTCTTCCAACTATTACCATCAATGTTTTTATGTGCGTTATTTGCCACATATGTCCATACCATGGTATAGTATAGTAAAATTTTTCAATTTTACTATAATTCAATGGTATTTTTATACATTTACAGGTATTTTCTTGCTGTTTTTATACTTTCACATTCTTTATCTTGCCTATTCTTACTGCGCCTCTAACACTCCCGTTTCTGTTTAACGTACACGTCAGTCATCCATCTTCTTCCTCTCCGACCCTATTTTATGCCACATTACAAACAGGATATATGTTAAATGGATTGGTTGTATTCAACTGTTTTTAGTTTATTTAAAGGATGCATAAGGTTTTTAAGATTTGAAACAAACTTAGGTTAAAATCGCTGGCCACCGCCCGGTAAAAAAGACGCTAGATTATAATTTATAGAAATTTTTCTGGTAATTTTTTCGTTACTCTCTTTAGATTATTAGGTCTAGAAAAATTCAAATTCAAAATTCGTTTATTGCTTGTCACAATACATTTAATTGAATGTTACGTTGCTGTACAAACCGTGGCTATACGAATGGACATTACTACAGAAAACAATTTTGTTTCTTATTTTAGCTTCAGACATTTATTAAAGGCATTATCTTACTCGCAACCCTTCGGGTATAAACAGGCGTGATTTACAATTTAGTTGCCCATGCCAAATCCGGTGACGAAGAAAGAATAATTGAAGTCCATTTTAAAAGAAATTCCTTCTTTACAAGCTAATGAATCCTCTTTTGTAGAACATAAAATAACGAGCGTATGTAACAAAGCCACAGATTTATCGTAGCCGGATCTTTATCAAGCTGTTCTACGGACCGAGCCAATATATTGAGACATGCCGCGAGATCCAATAAAGCGGTTGCGACAGCTCCAGCGAACAATGGACAACGTTACGCCATCCGCTGATTGTTTCACAAGCCCACGACCGCGTGTGATAAGGAGCCTGCTTGCGGTCTCTGTACTGTGTTTAACTGGCCACATCTACTAGTTGAATCCACCTTCATTTTCTTTATCAGTTGAAAGTGTATGGAGTGTTAGAACGTAAATTGGCTATATTCAGTATTTTAACAACTACCTATCTGGATTAAATATTATTGAGGCGACTTTCTAAAATCCAATACCTATGTCAAATTGTTATTTTTGCATATTTCTGTAAGATTGGCTAAAACAATAAACATAATTAATTGATTATTGTCTGATTTATAGTCAACTAACGGGTAGATTAAGATAGTCTTTTTTGTTAAAGCACAATCGCTTTTTAGAGATGATTTTGAGACATTATTACGTTCTTATCTTTAGTTCATAGTATTTGTTCACGTTGACTCGCAGGCGCGGTAGCGGGCGCGGTCGCAAAATATCAAACATATGACGTGCTATACAAGTGTTCACGTACGAAACGCACGTGCGTTCTAAGTAGCGGGCTAACTTGCGACGAGCGTGCGCGGCCCAGCTCGCGGCAGTATCAAACGCGTGAGACATTTACTGTGTGTTCACGTTGAAGTAGCCGCGGAGCGCGTGATTCTCTCGCGACGTTTCAGCCCGTTTGAACTTATCGCTAGAAAATATAGCACTTTTTTATAATGTCGTTCAATAAAGAAGAGTTTATTACTGCTGTTTAAGCTTGTGGCTTCTTTTGAAATCTCACTCTTTATTGAATCCAGTATGTAATCAAAACAGTTGACAGTCAAATTTCTCTCGAATTACTGTATAAAGTATGAAATTCACCAAACTGTTCTCTTTCTTTATTAATTTTGTACGCACCAATTCTAATTTTTAGCATCTCCCACTTTAGGTATGAATTTTCGTATTCGATTGCAAATTCAACATTATATATAAGGATGTTTAAAAAAATAGAATTTGAAAAAATAAAATAGAAAAGTTAAAATGTTAGGTTTAGGCACCTGCTCGGATCGCAGTGGACGCGGGTTCGATTGCCGCATCAAGACTATAATTTCTAACTTTTTCTAACCACCAAAATCCTAATAAATTTTCGGTCCTAGCGCCCAACGTGAACACGAACTCGCGAGGTTCACCGCGCCCGCACCCGCTACCGCGCTCGCGCGTTCAACGTGAACAAGCACATAAGAGTTTTTTTAGGACACATAATTAGCGACTATCCATTGGCAGAATTTTTATGTTTTTATAATATATATAATAAGTAGTATTGTGACTTACATGATTTTTGCGCCAAATAGAATTTGTATCAACCATAAAATTTTTGTGACTTAAATCGCATGTGGCAAAAATGAAAAAGTGTTGTATCAGGGCACGCAACATTCAACCTTTTAATTCTAATAATAAAACACATTTTCAGAATACCGAGCGAATGCAGCTTGCGGGAGGCAGGAGGGTGAGCTCAGTCGTTCGGCAGACGACTCTTAAAAGCCCTTAAGGATTTATTTAACTTGCAAATAAATTCCCAATTAATTAGAAGTCAGCATTATTATTTAGGTACCCATTGTTTCGGGCTTTTGAATCATCATCTTCCTGCCCTGGGGGCCTACCGTCTAACTCGATTGCTAAAGCAAAAGCTATAGTTTATGACGTCATGCTGTCATTTTGCACCTTAACTATTATCGATATCTTTGAACGAATGATCACCGAATGATTTTGTATAAATTTGGCACAAAATCCGTACTGCCTAAAAATTCAGGATGGCTGCTATAGCCGAAAGCAATGCATTGCTATATAGCTATCATCAGCAATCGAGTTAGGCGGTAGACCCCCAGTTTATGCAGTTTAGGTATATAGGTCGATGAATTATGTCTCCCGAAACCGACGGGCTCTCTCTACTGCCTACTCCTGTCGGAGAAGGGCGTGATGGTTTCATTTAATTTCAAGAATATCCATCATATTGAAAAAAAAAATAATTATATGGTCCTTTGAGCCGTTATATGACTGGAGAATATTGTTTATATATAATAAGAAAGATAATTTCTTCATAAGATGAAGGTGTAAAATAATGTAAGGATGCAGGTGTCACGTGTAAAATTACTCCAGGCAGTGTCACAGATTACGAAATTACTGTACCACATAAGGAGAGCTACACAAAGAATTGTCACAATATAATAAACACAATTACTGTGGTTGCATGACTAAAAGACACCTGTTTGACTCAGTCACAAAATATGCTCACTTAAGTAGGCGATACCTTTTCTGTGTTTGTTAATGCTGTTGTCTGTTTTTAAACTGAATAAATGAACCAGTATAAATAGTTTCATTGGCGTTAAAATTGGTACGCGGTTCTGTTCCGTTTTTTTTATTAACAATAACTGTGTCTGAGATGTTATTTTTAAGTTTTAGACTTGCTCCTCTAGGTATGTGTATTGTATAGTTCTTCTTTTTACTATTCCTAGTCATAGGTTTCTATCCTAGTGTAGGTACGTTTAATCTAGGAATCTAGGAGAGCTCAAATAAAACTTGAAGACCCCGGGTTTAAGTCTATTATTTAATCTCGGGGACAGGGGAAAAAGGCTATATTTCTAAGGTTTGTGTTTTGGTAAGAATATTAGATTTTTCGGTCAGCAAATACTTATATTACATTTGTTGTTGTTGTGAACTGGTGTATGTCATGTATTTATTTCGTTTATTACAAACAACATATCATTATTCTACAACATATTATAGATACATTTTTATCTGAACTAGAATAATCCAAACAACGTTGAAGGATCTGTCATTTAGGATTAAAACTTAAGAGACTAGAGGTTACTTCAAATCGGGATTGTTCAAAGGAACTTTCACTAAGCTAACATTGTAGTTCCTAGGGGTCAGCAGACTGACAAATTAAGACGAAGAGCCTACCATTTCAAACGTTATGCTGAAGATGATGAAATCGACTTTCGATTGGCAACGCATCAGCTCAATCTCCACTACGGTCTACGTTGACCCTAACGGATGATGTTGCGCCAGTACCAGACAGCGTGACTTCCAAAACCTTGTTGCTTTAAAATTCCCAGTGACCCAAGTTTCACATTTGCATACGTAATAGACTAGTCGAGACAAGATAATGAATGGTTGGCTCGCTTCCAGTATGCCCTTAGCCTCTTGCGCTGAGTGATTTATTTTGACCTTTTCAAAGCTAAAACTTAAGCGTAAAATTTGTAAAATTTAGGTGATCCCTATGACAGCAAGTAACTACATAATTAATTAAAATGTTTTAAGTGTGAAGAACTTACACCAAGTGTATGAATATATGCTTTTGTATCGTATATTTTGCAAACAATAAAAACGGGACTAGTGTGCTATCAACTGTTTAGCGATTCCTGGAATTACCTAATCGTTGTGGTTCCACTGTGGAATACAACTTTGTAGAGTGTAGTTTTGTGAATTATCGAGGTCGGTCTACTAAATTGCGATTCCCATGATCAGAATGCAATGGAAATCCTTCGACTCTTAAGCGACTGGTAATTAAGTTTCATTTTTGGTTTATTGTAGTACTTTTATTTATTTCTTTGAATTAGAACCTAAAACCACATGTTTCATTGCGCAGCACACTAATATGTTGAGACTCAATTTACAATACTCATACATTTTTGATTTATATTTTAAAAGAATCTTTTTGTTTTCTTTAGCTGAAGTAATTTTTACATTAAATTATAGATTGTTATAAGCTTACGTGGTCACTTTCATCTTTAAACTTTAAATAAGACAGATATGTCTGTCCGTAATAATGTGTATCAACCCGCAAGACTCCAGTCATCCGTGACCATGGCGCATGCAACTGTGTCGAAATATCGGAATTGTAACAAAATCCAGGTAGATGGTATAAATCCCGTTTTAATACAGTTTAAACATAAAATTATGTTACTTTAAAAGTATTTAGTTATGTACCGACGAACATTAGGTGAAGTTGGTTTGAAATCTAATAAAATTTTAATACTCAATGTAGTATATTTTAGTTTTGGCATATTATTCATTGCAGTGACAAATAAGATAAAATTTTGATTTTACTACGAAAAACACAGTTATTACCCATTTTAATCAGAAACAATGTGTGCTTACATGTCGCCATACGACATGTCCAGTTTTACTGCTTTAGATACGCGTAGTAAGCAACGCCCGCCCTAGGGCAATTTTTAAATCTTTATCCCAATTAATCCGATTCAAATGGTGTGACGAAAGCCCAATGACTATGAATCACTGTCCACACTCTGTTGCACCCATACGAGTGCCACCGCTCCAGATAAGGAGGGGATTTGAAGCCCGTGGGTTTCAATTTCCGTTCGCGGCCCCTTCGCCACCCCCTCTCCCGTTCGGCCCCACAGCCCCCGTAGTACGGGACGTGGACAAAATCTCCCCGGGGAAAAGAAAATATTTTCCTCTCGCTCTAACCGCCACTAAATGTCGAGACAAAACGCTGTCAAGTGGCGGAGAGAGATTTTGTCCACGTACCGTGCTAGGCCTACTGCGCCCTCACTTCGCCTCGGGTAATGTTATTAAAAACGGACGAAGCGCTGAATATTTATCTCTCGAATTCCACTCCGGGAAGGGTTGATGTTGTCTTTGAGTTTGTTTGGCGAATATTTTGCGCAATGTTTTTGGGATATGTCTGGTTGGTGTGTACGAAAATAAAGTTTTGGACAGTATGTTGGTTGCGTTGTGAGTTGCTCTAACTGCTGTTTTAAGTCGACGATGTCTATTGACGGGATGCGGTTTTACTATGGTTTTGCTTCGAAACAAACATTAATTTGATGAATATAGAAAAATGTGTTATAGGTTATTGTTTGATATATTTAACTTCTTAGCAAGGCCAAAGTATCTGTAATATCAGTGAACTGCGTTAAACAAACAACTTATGTTAAAACGTCCTTAGGTATACAAATAAAAAACAATAGTTATAACATTAGTACGACGGACGTAGATTATTATCACAGAGGACAATAATTTTGACATAATTATAACCCCTGTCCTCGGAAAATAAGTTTAAGAACTTAAGTTTATCAACGGAAATCAATTCAAGCTAAACAACTGAAAATATGCATGTAAGTAGTTAGAAAGTTGCTTTTAAAAATTGTAATAGATACATGTTTACACCATTTTTTGTACACCTAATAAAATATTAAAATATTTCATCGCTCAAGTAAGGAATGGTTTGTAAGTACGTAGGCTTTATTCCCATTATTTCTATAAGGTACCTACCTACAAATGGTGTCTTCAGATTTTACCTGATTGACATAAACAAGATCTTATAATCTTATAAATTTGTTTATGTTGTCGTTTTTGCCAATTATGTATGATGTAGAGGCTCACTAAAGTTTATAGCTCTTCAGAATATTTAAGCTATAACATAAACCTACCTGCTTCTTCTTCTTCTTCCTGCCCTGTTCCCAGTCTATCTGGGGTCGGCGCAGTATGTTTCCTCTTCCATTCATATGTCAGACGTCATCAAGCCATCCACTCCCTTTTGATTCATATCATCCATCCCACCGTAAAGGTGCTAGTGATGAATGAATGTATAAAAAGAGACTGAACGGACCATGTCGAGAGACCCATGAACGGAGAGAGTGATTAGAATGACAACATTCCAATCCATACTGCTCAAGGTTTTGGCTTAGGTTTTACAGCCGGCCGCCTGCCTGACACCAACCCTCTTTGGGTACGCTGTTGTTGGTGGTTTGCCCTCCACCATTAGGGTGCCCCAAGGTGCTTATTGGTTTACACCGGGCCATCTCCCTTAGTCGACTTTTACGACACCCATGGGATGAGTTGGGGCTGGCCTATTCTACGTTATTTGTTCGCTCCCAGGCCAGCATAGAAGGCCTACGTCAGCTAGCCAGCTACATCAGCTAGCCAGCATAGAAGGCATAAACCTACCTGCTTATTACATATATATTATATAATACTAAAAATCTTACGTAGGAACCAACAACCAGCAAAGTCTACAGTTTCCAGAATCAACTGTCTTCTTAAGTTAATTTTACAGGGTCTTTGTGGAATGATTACTGAAATAGGATTACCATTTTTCTTTGTTCTTTTTCTCGCAAATTCTTTCTCGAAATTCTTTCTCGCCTACGCTTTGCTTTTATGCATAACCTTATCGATTTTCACATTGTGTCTTTCTGTATCTATATCAGTGGCCTCAAACTCCACGGGGATTCCACTCCCACTGTTCGCTATATTGAGAAATTAGCATACGGCACCTAAATTAGGTTTAGTAGGTTGGCATACGGCGTTTCTACCTAAATTAGGTTTAGGGGGTAGACGCACTAAATCAGGCACCTAAACCGTTTTATTAACTATCACTACATAGACACACATAGGTAACCATGGCAGCTAATATTAATTTGCAAAGGCATATAGTAGCATTTTAGCGTCCTCTGCATGAAGGCAGAGGTTATTTAAGACCCACTTTTCGACACCTGTGCTGTGTTAGGTCCGATGCGATCAATTCTATCGAGGGTTTACTGCGGAAACGGCTAATTGATACAAACCTAGTTGAGAAACTGAGTTTTTACTTTTAAGATTTAAGCTAGGATTGTAACATTTAGAGGGTTACCGCAGTAAATTTTCGCTACATCCATCGTGGGCAGGTTAATCGCAGTAAGTATTCCTAGGTAGTCTAACAAAAACTTACGTTAACTGAACCAGTTTGCTTAAAAAGTTTCTAGAATATGTTAACTAACTTTTTATATATTATATATACAACGATAAAACACGGAATCTTCGAAAATTTTGTCTTGTATGTAAGTATTACACATTATAAGAGAAGCTCGATGGTAGGTACCATGTCCGTCAACCGCGATCGGCGTACAATTCTCTAAAGTCTAAACTAAGCATTGTTCGCTACAGCGGGTAATATGACGAGCTCCTCAGTCTCTCCTCAGTCATCATCTCCTCAGTCTCCGACATGTATAGTCGGTGGTATTGGCTACAAATCTACAAAGCCACTAATCCGCACTTGTTACGGAATGGTCTATTCTTCCTATAGGCTTTCGTTAGAAAGCCCTGTGCCCCAGCAGGGGGTTTTTATTACCGTTCTGATTTTAATTTAAGAAATGAGATAGATTTAATAAAGGAAGAAGAAAATTTAATAAATAGGTGTACCGATATTATTATGCTATCGCGATTTATGTATTGATCTTGTCCACAATACATAGGTACCCAATAGCCATACGGTTTGTACATTGTTGTAACTAATCAAAATTGAAGAGATAAATTCATAAAATGGAATATTCTGTAAATGATCTACATTCGTCGATGATTCAAACATTGGCAAATCTTCTCAAACATTCCAATAACCACCAAGGATCAAAGCCACATGCCAATTCCTGTACTCTAACAAATTTGCTCGGGACATTGCAAAAAGCGATCGCGTTCCCAGAACACCTATTGTCGAGACATCATTACGGAGCGCAATTTTGTCAGATCTCGCATCCCCTTTATGTAAGCCAACGATATTGCAAACTACTCCCGCAATCTAATATAAGCTTTATTTGTATGAGCACAAAATCCTGTTTCACTCGACGCTCGCCAGCGTGAAAGGATCAATGAGGCACCCTCGCTTATTTCGCTCCGGGTGTCTCGTTTCCAGTATTCAGAAATCCAGCCGTGGCAGCGAGTTCAGCGCTGTACAAACTGTGTTAGGGAAATACGCTGCCGGCTTCAAGCGCTTGCAGCTTGCCGGTGCGGGCTTAGAGAAAAGGTGTTTGTCACAGAAGGGTATTTTCAGTTTCATTGTTGGAAACCGTTTCCTTTGCGTGATTGAAATCCCAAGTATTAGGTACCTATTTACAATGACTCGACGCCGGGTATTGTAGTTTTTTTGCCGCGTTTTTTGTGTAGACATGTTTTTTTTTTATAATTTGTCGGTTGTGGGCCGAAAAGGTATTATTTATAGTCTCGAAGGCGGTCCTATTGTGCATTGATTAGTCGGTAGATAATTACGGTCGATGAGCTTGTTATTCTTTGTCTAGTTGCCTATTGTTGTTGTCTTGCATAAGTTAGTTTGAGCAACAATTCTTCTATCTCATAAAACTTGGCAGGGATTACATAATATTATTAAATTAAATACATATCTAATGGGGATGATAGTGAATTGTGTTATTTTTAGTAAATCCGTGTAGGATTTACTTCTGATTATTCAATAAGGGCGTTATTAAAACACAGTAAACATATATTAACATCTAATTTAAGTTGGATATGTGCAATTTTTTTACTCTACGATAACGAAACTTTTTAGGCACTCTCTTCCACAATAGGATCAAAAACTCTTTGCCAGGTTAATTGTTAATACCAGCCAAAAACAAAGACAAACGAAGACCTAGCTAACAAACCTTTTCGTATCGGAACACCAATATTACATATTATTTCCATACTGATATTAAAGATAGTGTATTCAAAACACGTGAGTATAACACGTGAGTATTCTACTCACGTGTTTTGCCAAAGATTTTATCTCGTATCTTCCTTCCTACTTGGTTGAGTCAATGTGATTAAAAAAAATAAGGCCAACGTCATGTTTTGTATTAAAAACAAGTTTACCTTCAAATCATTGTCCTTCCTCCTCATGCGGCCTATTGTCGCTTTTAGGTTGGTTAGTCGTCGATGACGCCATATATGCTTACGTGTGTTAGTTTACATTCAACATCATCCTCTTGCCCTTATCCCATTTCATTTGGGGTTGACGCAATATGTTTTTTTCGTCCATTCACTCCTGTTAATTGTCATCTCCTTATTCACTCCATTCACATTCATGTCTTTCTCACGCAATCCATCCATTTCTTCTGCGGTCTTCTTCTTTCTTTCCATCCCTCAACATTCATGTTCATCATCATCATCATTCATCACTATTTCAGACACATGCATTTCTTATAACATGTCCATACTAAGCCAAACGCTTCCCATTTATGTTCTCTGTCAATGATGCTACTTTTAAATTTCCTCTTATTAAATCATTTCCTTTACGTATCCATTGTGGTCACGCCGCATATCATTCTCAATATTCTCATGTCTACTGAATGAAATTTTCTGTTTTTTAGTACCTAACATTATTTATCTAATTATTTATAGATACTTACCTATAAATAATATAGAACTGAAAACATTGTTTGTTTGGTTAAACGCCGTAATCTCAGCTAATCTAAGAATACCTAATTACATCTAAATATTGAAAATATTTTTTTCATCCCACCATCTCGGAAAAAGCGTTTTTGCTCTTCGATATCTGAGTGCAAAAGCCGTTTTTATCCTCTAGAGGTTAAAGTAAATTTGAATTTAGAACATCGTGTGCAATGAGTTTGTGAATTCAAAACATCATTATACATATTTATTTCTACCTCCATGGTGCCGAAATTGTCATGCAACCTATTTTAATTTATTCGATTTTAATTTAAACATTATATAAATGTTAGAAAAATTGGTACAAAAAACCCCAAAATCTTTGTACTATTTTAATTTGTTAAAAACTCAGACTCGGAACCTTCTTGGTGTACTTTTTTTGTAATTTGCTTTGCGCGCGCCATTTTCTTTTCACGTCACAAATTTGTTAAAACCTAGGAGTTCCGTGACGGTCAATCAGCTTGGCGTCAATCTTGCTTTAAACATTTTGATCGTCTACAACGCTTGCTGGATGCTTGAGTCAAGCATTTAAAAGCTTTTTAGGTCTGTTTGATTTGTTTACGCTAGCAACGGAACAAAAACATACAGAAAATCAACGTGCTTCTGTCTGGGTGAATGGGTGTTTTGAGGGTGTGTCTAGGTGAATGGGTGTTTTGTTGGTGTGTCTGGGTGAATGGGTTTTTGTGGGTGTGTCTGAATGGATGGGTGAGTATTTTGGGTGTTTCTGGGTGATTGGGTTTTTTTGGGTGTGATTAGGTGTTTTGTGGGTGTTTCTGGGTGATTGAGTGTTTTTGGGTGTGATTGGGTGTTTTGTGGGTGTTTCTGGGTTAATCGGTGTTTTGTGGGTGTTTCTGGGTGAATGGGTGTTTTGTGGGTGTTTCTGGGTGAATGGGTGTTTTGTGGGTGTTTCTGGGTGAATGAGTGTTTTGTGTGTCTTTCTGGGTGAGTGGGTGTTTTTTGGGTGTTTCTGGGTAAATGGGTGTTTTGTGGGTGTTTCTGGGTGAATGGGTGTTTTGTGGGTTTTTCTGGGTGAATGGGTGTTTTGTGGGTGTTTGTGGGTGAATGGGTGTTTTTTGGGTGTGTCTGAGTGGATGGGTGTGAATGTTGTGGGTGTTTCTGGGTGGGTGTTGAGAGTGTGTTTGGGTTAATGGGAGGGTGTTGTGGAAGTTTCTGGGTGAAAACAGAAACTGCTGTGATTGTATTATTTTTTTTGTATTTTGCAATTTCCTCGTTGGGGGGGATGAAAAGTTACGTGTTGCACTCGAGTGCAAAGATTTTTCACCTTGTGCTCTTTTGATTCCCTCGCTATCGCTCAGGATTCTAATTTTTGAATCACTCGCTACGCTCGTGATTCAATTTTAGAATCCTTCGCTAGCTCGGTCATCAAAATTGAGCACGCGGTTAAAAAACAAGTTTGCACTCACGTACAACAAATAACTATTAAACAAACGTATTTATAAGCACAACTTGGGAATTACAAATTTAAAATAAATGTGCAATTACAAAAATGTGCGATTTGGAAAATGGCTCTAGGCCGACAGTCAGCACGATTGACCATTTGAACAAACCGGCCCTCGCTAAATACATAAAGATGAACAAAGAGATGAAGAATCGAATCCGATTGGAATGCTTATCGATCGAGAGCAAGATTAAATCCCCAATAACAAACAAGCACTCCGTGATTCAGCCGCAGGTAAGCCAGGCATTGCGAGCAAAGGAATCGATTAATCATCGAAGCGAGGCCCTTGTTGCTACGTAGGTATTTGTCAGAATAAGCAGAAACGCGTTTCGCAATTCGATAGTCCACCCACGTTGATGTTAATTCCTTCTAAATCTGTTAGTGGACAGTTTCAGTTTGACTAACAAAATGCCTTAGTCGGCAAAGTTGTTCATTGTTTTTCATTAATCTGAACTGTATACTCTTGTCTTATTTGTCAATTTACAGCGGGTCCCAATATTCTATCTACAGTAAGCTTAGGTACTGAAGTTTAGTTGCCTGGCATTTTTCGATAAACATATTACGTTAAATAACACACATCAACGGCTGATAATATGTCTCTTTACATCACATCACAATGTACTCCAATACATTTACCACAAAGGCCTGTCGTATAGATATGAGTTATACAAGGATAGAAGAAGATAGGTACCTAGGGTAGGGTTTATAATCCGCCACACGGATCTTATTACATTTGGTATTTAGTATATTTAATTAGTCAAATAAAGAAAAGAAGATTTGAAAGCGATATCCAAAATTTTTTGTCACTAAATAATGGCGGCAGCCATTCGAGTAGGCAATACTTATTTTTAATAGGTAATTCAGAGTTAGTTTGTGGTGACAATGATTTCCAAACTTCGATTTACGCAATCGGAGGCGTCTGGGGAGTCAAAGACAGAAAATATTTTTCAACGAAAGTGGCGAAAAAGTGCTCGATAAAACAGTTTGCCTTTCTACGTGATTCTGACTAAAAGACACAAGTAGAAAGATGACATAATCTGTCAGAAAGCAAATATTTTATCAGATTTTATTTGTAATGCTAGATCCAACTTTATAAGCGATATTGAGGTTTTTGCTGACCGATTACCTATCTATTTTTTTAGTGTCCCAGTAGTAAATTTATAGTGGTCGACAACAGTATTTTAAGTATTTCGACCGCTCTTTTCCATGTGTCAATCCTAAATAGAAGAGCGGAAAGGAAGAATACAGTAAGCAAGACAAATATATACCTATCTACCTACACTACCTATATCAGCTCTAAATAAAGGAAGAGCGGCTGAAAACGATACAATAAGCAGAAAGATCTATCAAACTAATTTACTAAAACACTGCTTATCAGAAAACACCTGTAGAAACACTATCAAAGCAAATACCTACCCGATTCCGATAGTGCAGAGAGACAGTGATGAGACGTTGCAATAATTTGCTGTGATAAGATAATAGTGAGACAAGTATCCATCTTGCCTGCTATAATCAAACATTTACGCTATATAGCATATAGTCTTCCCCGATAAATGGACTATCCAATACAAACATAATTTTTCAATTTGAGATAGTAGTTCCAGAGATTAGCGCGTTCAACCAACCAACCAAACAAACAAACTCTTCAGCTTTATAATATTAGTATAGATTTACGCAATGATATTATATTTAAAAAGAGGTAGATAGGTTACTTGCATGCAAAAAGTGCGACCCGAAAAGTAGGCTAATTAGCCTACCCGAGCTCAGTCTCGCGATGACAGCGAATGCGTTGATTGCTCCCGATATTTAGTACAAAAATGCCGTCTTATGTTATGCGACGCTGTACCAACTACACCAATAGACTACCGAAAGTCTGGGGATTACTTATCATGCGCGTAGTATACATTTTTATTTGATTTTCGTTAATATTAATAAGATAATAAATAATATTAGATAAAAATGTATCATATTAAGATAGAGTGCAACAGCAAATACAACGCGCAACAAGTGGAAGAGGGATGGTTGTCAAAGATTAAAATATAACCGAACGGACAAAATTAGACATACCTACCCATGATAGTGTCTACACATTAGCTTGCATTTCCCTTTAGAATGATGACCAGACAACTCGACTTTTTGACTAGGTATCTTAGTAGGGCGCCGGACTATCCTCAAGTCCAGTTACTGAATGCCGAATTATCAGAATTAAGTTTTTTGTTATTTTTATAGGTTTCCGGCAGATGAATTAAGGTAAAACCAATGAGTAAATTTTGTGCGTAGACAAAGAAAGTAACAAAATTGGCGGCCAAATACCTTTATTAGAATAAGTTTGGTACATTTCAATGATGCAATTTCAATATTAAACATAATGTCTACCTATGATGTTAATCTTAAAAGATGGAAATTAAGTTTAGTAGAAAGTTAAACTTATCCGGGATGGAAACAATTTTTACCATCTGACTATATAAATATAGAATCCATAAAACAGCTCACGAAACCTAATAACCTTCTGTTTTTGTTAGTCTTTGCTGCGTGTTTATTTTGACACACTTGACGCGCAATGACTAAAAACTAGCTGTCTTTTTTCTTCCTATTAAATTAATTATGCCATCCTTTTTTAATTTTTGTAAATGTTTAAAGTGTCATTGTGTGTTGCTACAGCATTTTGGTACATATTTTGTTCGTGTTTTGTGAGCGTATAACGTATCTACCTCTTTTTAAATATAATATCATTGGATTTACGTTACAAAATTTGAGCGCCAAACTAATTTCACCAATCGGCCGAAACTGCTTATTATTTCTAGAGGTCGTGTCACAAAAAATCGTTATCGGGACACCGCGGGCCGGTTCCCCTCTAAATTAATGTTTTTGCCGTTTTATCCACACATTATTGTCGTTCATATCCATCCACACCGGTCTGCCACGATCTTTATCTCTCAGAGATCCTTAAGTCGAAGCGTCAGGCCCACCGTTCGGGGAATTAATGACGTAGAAAATTTTAATTGAACGTTCAGGAAAAATTAATCTTTAACACAAGAATGGGTAGGTCATTTATTATTTGATAAGGGTATAGCAACCTACGGAGTAATTACAGATATGGTTGGTTTCTAATTCACGAAGTCCGTTTGGTTACGTATGTTGTAGAGCAGAGCATGTACCTATTTACAGTGTCTTACGTGTGCGTAACCTCGGCAGCACTTATTAGTCTTGGCCGCAACCACACTAATCGATGCACATCTCTACTGCAAACGAAGTTAGTGAAATAATTTACTCTTATCTGAAATAGATAATAATAATTTATCAAGACTATAAAAAGGTAAACAATTTTGATGTGACATTTCTTTATCTACGAAATGCATTTAAAAATAAGAATGATGACTTTAATATACGTCATCATCCGTTTTAGAAAATCAAAATGATTAGCGACCATTCTCCTTATTAACTTAAAGAGCTTTGGCTAGACGACAAAGCTCTTTCTCGACAAGAGATTGGGGAGTCTGCTGGCACATCATTCGCAATTTTGTTAGCAGGACAGATATCCTACTTGGGGGAGTGGCCCATTGTTTATCTTCATAGTAAAAAGAAGGAAGTCAATCAATAATAGTTGCTGTATGAAATTATTGTTCAATTACCAAACGTGACATTATCAGTGGCGCCAAGTTGGTTTCGATAGGTATAGATAGACTCGTCTATATTTCCTAAACTATCTTGAAATCCTATACTTAATTCTTTAAAAGCTCGCAGTATTGTTATCAGGACAGATATCTACTTGGGGGTGTGGCGCATTGTTTATCTTCATAGTAAAAAGAAGGTAGTCAATTAATAATAGTTACTGTGTGAAATTATTGCTCTCACCAGACGTGACATTATCTGTGGCGCCAAGTTTGTTTCGATAGGTAGGTAATAGTAAGGTTAGTCTACTATGTCTCGTCTATTATTCCTAAATTATCTTGAAATCCTATAATTCTCTAAAAGCTTCTATATATATGGATGATTATTTTATTTAATAAACAACCAAATCATATTTACGCCTTTTTTATTCACTTTGCCTCAGGAGGGAATATCCCCATTTCGTCAATTATCCGAGGCCCAAGTAAAGGAGAATGATTCTATCTGCCTGCTGGCACGTCAATTGCAGACATCGCAATATTAGCAGGTATTGTTAGCAGGAAAGATACAGGCCCATTCCTTATCGATGTACACTGGACAGTGTCTAAGGGCTTGTGCAGAAAACTACGATGCATGAATCTATAAGCGTTCCCACGATGCATTAATGCAGAACTTGCGAATTGATTCGCATCGCGCATTCCTTCAATTTCTTTGTTTGCCGCCTTGCCGCACCAAATCGCATCGCAGCAATTATGTTGTTTTCTGCGTTGCGAATATGCCTGGCAGGCATGCCTGTCTGGAGACATGCCCGCCGCCGAACCTTGCTTCTATTAGGCCTGCCCGATGTTTGCCTATTGTACGTCCGTTACCGTCAGTCTGGCCTATACAAACGACGTCCGCGTGGGCATGTCTGACAGGCATATCCAAATCAAATGTATAAGTGTGTACCTATCTTCTTACAGCCAATAAAACGTACCTACATTCTTACGAATTCTCGGATCTCGCGCACACTCTGGACCTATATTCACCTACCTATTGATAAATGGAATTACGAATGAATTGGGTTGTACCTTATAATATGTAGATACCTACTTTAATATGTACCTATAAGAATTACCTTCATACATTATGAATATAATCGGTTACTCATTGCTTCTATTAAGAGAGAGCTCATCGGCCGTGCCGTGCCGTGATGAAGCAAATAAAACAGCAGGAGGTTATGTAAAGGATCGATTATAAAAATGAGAACGCATAGGTACTTTTAATTACCTAGGTAGTAGGTACCTATGGGAAGTTGTTCTGCACTTTCGACTTCTACAGGCTATTTTTTACATAAATCACGCATACTTATCCCTTTAGGGGTAGGCGGAGGTGAATTAACACCTACCAACGTTACCTACGCCAATTATATCAGGTTCATGTAATATGAGGGCAGCCAACTTGCCACATCTAACAGACACGGAAATCTCTGTAGGTACATTGCTAGGTGGCGTAAGAGGAACGCTGCTGCCCATTACCTACTCATTGCTGGCTTATAACTCTACCTTATTTATATTTGTACCTAAGACACCCGCGGGAGGTTGGCTCAAAGGCCTTTCGCTAAAGTATCTACCGGAATTTTTCTGGAAGGCGAAAGCTTTGAATGTTCCACGAGGCTTTCAGTCGAGCACAACCTGAGAGGTTTCTCTACGGCAGGCATCTTCCGGGGGAGTCTCAATGCCGTGAAGAGGCCTGAGGCGTCACCACACGGCGACTGTTTTTATTGTTTCTTCGAAAGTATAAAAGTGACACTGAAAATTTAGAAAAAGGTATTGCCAAAGATTACGTTTTAGTGGGTAGTCCCAGCGCCTTTTACACGCCGGGAAGTCCCATACAGGCCATAACCTACCTACATGCCCAGCGATTTACATCCCAGGGTGTAAATAGCGGAGCATGCTTAAAAGCATTCAACCTCAGAAAAAAGGCGAATGATGATTATGTTACATTAGTTTCTGCGGTCTGCCCACTACACACGGCACGCCTGAGCCGAGGTCCACGCCTTTAGAGGCACCCTCAGGCCTGCAGATCCAAGCTCCGACTCTGGCGCCCGGTGCAGGCTCTCCGCGGTAATAGGTATGTCTCCCCCGTGAGACGCCATCTCCCCATGGGGGACGCCTGCTGTAGATGTGTAATGCTCGACTGCTAGGCTTGAGGACATGGTCTTCGCCTTCCTCAAAAACCATGGTAGTGTAAAGGCCTCTCGGGCAAGAGCATAGGTCCTTAAAAAAACTAGTTTCTGTCAGCCGTCCAATGACCGCGATTCAGGTCGAACGCGCAATCCATCGCCGTCCAGCGTTCTCAGCCCCCTCCACTTTAGGCCGCACTTTTGTGCAGATAATTCAGCCCGTGGAGGCGTCTTTTTAAAGTCTTGACTTGGCAATGAATTCGATAGGTACATACCAATAATCTTGTCTCGTCCTGACTCTCAGTGACTTTTTCTTTGTCCTTCTCCCAAGTGATCTCAACATTCTTTAATGACTACATCATTTAGAGTTAGCTAGATTTTTATGCACGGCCGCCCGTTTGGCACCAAACTTTCTATGGACGTTTGCCTTCCAATCTTCCCAGCGGACGCTGATGTGGACTTGATTACCTACCCGCCACTGTGCGAATGGCTCGATGCTGATACACGGATCCTGGAACAAGTTAATAGGCTTTCCAGGATCTAACGTCACCCATATTAGAAAATAAGTGATAGAAACTGTTTTATTATCTGCCGTCATCACGCTTGAGGGTATTATTAAGGAGGTACATTAACATAACATAAAGCGACGCTGACGCCCGTGAATCGTGGGAGTGTATTTTGTGCAAGTTTCAATTCAAATAGGTATATAGATACCTTTAATGCGGTGTTGTGGACGATATGAATCAAAAGGGTCTGGATTGGTTGATGACGTCTGACCGATCTGAATGTAAAAGGAAACATACAGCGCCGATCCAAGATAAACTGGCAACATGGCAGGAATATGGTAATCATACCATCTCTGCCACAAAGAGATTACGGCTAGCCTCCATGTTTAGAAGAGCTTCGGTTAAGTAGAGTAGGTAGGTACCTACCTAGTTGTTCGGAGTCAAGTTGTGCGAAACATTCGATAGGTACCTACCTACCTACCTATACCTAAATATTTTTGGGATCGAGGTTAGACATGGCTTGTAGGTATGATTCAAATTTAAATCTTCTCTAATAGGTAAACAGCCCAGATGGGTACTAGGTGAATAAGTATAACCTACCTATGTGAATTTTGCCTTAATTAATTTGTGGTAAGAACAAAAACAGCGAAACACTAAACTATAGAGCATGATTGGACGATTATATGTCAATATTTGACATGAATCTGGCAGAATACGCTTCTGTTACGTAAATCGAAGGAAACAGCATGCAGCTACCGAAACACTGAACATATCAAAACCTAAATATGACGCCGCGCAGCATTTATTAACTAAGATCTCCGTAAAGTAACCTTCACGTGTGATTAGTTTCAAACATTCCGTTCGAAGATACCACATGCCGCCGCAACTGCCAGCCCATGAATCTAATAAGCCCGATCATACATCAATCTGACAGTACCGAAATAAAACCGCGCCGCCGCGCTCTGGCGCAGCCAACGCAAGCTGTAGCTATTTATCGCGCCATATTATCTCTCCCTCGACAAAATAAATAAACGGATCGCCCGGATCCGGCGACCCTTTGCCTTTCGTCTCACGTCATCCAAAATGTCCGTTTATTTTTCTATATGAGCCCCGCGTTGCGTAAAAAACAACATTCGAATCGACCGTGCTCACTCGTGCAAGCGGGACAGCAATAAACGGCAGCCGGCTGGCAGCGGGCGGGGCGCCGCGTCACGCACTGCCATTGGCCGGCTGGACGGATCGCCCGCCGCCTGCGTTTCACATCCAATCGGATCCGCTTTCGCTCGCTCCCTCCCGCGCCCCGCCGGATCCAAAATACCGACCTTTCACGAATGCCGACACGATTCGATACGACCGAAAATGCCTTAGTTACTTCACGAGCGCTGTGGTGGATGGTCGCTTTCGCCGGCGATCTTTGTGAAAATTTTAAATCGACTTGATCCGTGTTTTATCGTGTCCAGTGATGTTTGTTTGTGCTTTTGATAATACATTTTAAGGATTTCCACAATCACATAAACCAACCAGGTATTTACCATAACAAGCATGTACAACTATACAAAACCCTAAACCAATAAGTAAAAATTCACCCAGCACACCGGTACTGTAAATAATCGTACAGTAAACACAATGTTTTAACACCGGATGATCGAACGTAAAAGCGGTGTCCTCGTAATCAACGTAGGCCGCCCGGTGTGGCAACGCCGCGCGTAAATAATAGGGTAGCGTTCGGTCTTTCTCTCGCAGCTGGCGCAGAACGGCAACGTCGCGCTTGTGCCTCCACCGCGCTGCGGGGAATCGTCCGCCGCCGCCGCGCCGCCGGTCGCTGAGCGAGACGCATTCATGACTGTAGAACCGACGCATTATACCTACCAAAGCAATATCAAGTTCAAATTAATACATTCGAACTATTTATTTTTCCTCATTTTCGAAAAATAAATGCAGTTAGCTCTATAGGTTATTGATATGTGTATTATTACTTATGTAAAATGTTATATACTTCGTGATAGGCGTTATATACTTGCTAAGTATTACTAATATGATAGTGAGTTAATAAAAATATCTTGAAAAAGTCAAATTCCGAGTCGCATCCGCGGTAGAAGTAATGGTATCGCACTGAAAATACAAAGCCGCGTGATGAAAATAAAACTTGTTTACAGATATTGAACCGGGCGACTACGAACACGTAGCGCACTCTATCGGCGTTTTAGCGAGTGAGCGGTGTGAAGTGCGCGCGGGGCGAGGCCACCTCTCCCTGCTTCAGTTCTGCTGTGACAACTTGGAGGGAAGACGTGTCGCTGCGTTCCGCGAAAAAGGAACGTTCGCGCGGGAACTTTGAACTGTGACAGAGTGAAAAACCGTATTGTGCCTTGTGACCGACAATGTTTGCTGGATTGCAGTGCCACACCAATTGGATGCAGTGATTATTGGATCACATTGATTGGATTGCAGTGTTTTTTTTATTGGATTTGGAGTACTTATAAAATCTACCAAACTGGGGATGCACAAGATGGAGCTCGGTGACAGCGTGTACGCCGCTGAGCGTATCATCAAGAAAAGAATTAGAAAGGTGAGCTTTATTTTCTTTACGAAATTCGCACGCTCTTCTTTACGAAAGATCAAGCAGTTTTGTTTGGTGGTGGAGTCTAACTGACCTCTTTGTTGTGTTTTGTATGATTGCACTAAAGTTCATTAAAATGCATGTCCAACGCTTCATGTAGGTAAACAAGAATGCTTTAATATGGTGTGTGATTGTAATTGAGATTCTTATACATTAATCCGCACATTGTGACCTCCGTGGCAGCTGTGCCGAAATTATCGTAAGGGTTTTGGTGTGTTCCTTTCATGCGCCTTTTTCATTATTATTCTGGGCTCCCCTTACAGTCTTATGTCTGAGACCGAGGGACTCCGAGGAGTTCAACACTATGAATAGCCCTTCCCGAGATTATTTAAGTTTTGACAGTTAACAAGTTTCGCACTGTCGAAACATGCATGGGATTATTCCCTTGGAGACGGACGCCTTTGCTTACATTTTTTCTGCACTACTTTTTTTTTACTTTTTTACTAACCTGATTGTGTTTGCTGCAATTATATGGCATTACTTTTTGTGGAAAAGTACCTACCTAATATTTAAAAATTTGTGTATGATGCATGTAAATAATTAACTGATGGCGTTGCTGGATATACCTACGAAGTTAATTGTCTACGCACCACAAAGGTAAGTGCTGGTGAAATGTTGTACGAAGGTTTTAGTCGGCATCAAAATTTAAAGAACGGATACAGACCATACTAGAAGACTATTTCAAATATAATTTTAGTATAATTGACATTTGAAATGTATTCTTCGATAATTTACCGCATTTTGGTGAAGCAATTGAACCTCTGCCTACCCCTTCGGGGATATAGGCGTGATTTATGTATGTAATTGAACATCTTACGAGTGTTATAAAAAGATGGAAAAAAATTTGCGTTTGCGTTTAGAACAAACAACCATCCCCTTGTTATAAAACGTGGATTAAAGCCTAATAGTTTAAAACTTTAGAATTAGCATCAATTTTAAACTATGACCAACTTTAGTCCATGTTTTTTAGTAATGTTTAAATGATGTACAATTTTTTCTTTTTTCTTGTCCTATTTGTTCCTATTGTTTCTTACATTGTCATATTCTAAATACGATTAGCAATCGTGTTTTGCATCTTTACCTATCTAGGTACCTAGTTGGCTGCGACATATCGATCGTAAGATTTTGATGCTGACTTTACTAACGTTAAACAATATTAAAAAAGGTAAGTGTCATGATAATTTTGTTAACCTAAAGGAGAACAGCCACTTTGTATGGAGCTCGGTACCTATCGATGTGAAAGTGATTTACATTTTATAATTTTAATTATTATAATTTTTTTATTATAATTTTTTTATTACAACAAGAAGTGGTGTTGATTTAACTTCAATATCTGGTGGGGTTCATTTACGAAAAAGCACTTTAGAAAAAGTACTTTAGAGGTTATTTTATCGAATAGGTATCTAAACTGCAGGATATATCTCGAAACTATAAACCTGATTTTTATGGTGGATAACACATGCAATCTTATTGTGTAGCCATTTTCTTAATTATTTTACTGGAAGAAAAAATAAAGCAATCAACTTATTTTGATAAAATGTTCTTTTTTACTATTACAATAGTTATGTGTAATGAAAGCTTTATTAGGAGCTTTTTATTTTAATAAGATACAATGTACTGGAGTAATTAAGTGTTTATTAGCAACCTGAATTTTTAAATGTGTAGATCGGTATATGAATGAAAATATATATATTATTTTATATCAATTTCTTCATTTTCTACATCTTTTCGAATTAAGATGTTATCTAGGAACGTGGCTGAACCTATTAAGTTATTTTGGTGTCTTGCGTGCCCATCATAAAAACCAAACAATAATCATATTAAGGGAACAACAACCAACAGTTTGTATACCAACAATACAATTGCAACAATATCCCTTAATAATCGAGAGCCGTTGTGGGATAGCAGAGTCGTCTTTTTAGTACAATCGTCTTTAACCAAATCGCAAGTAAAAATCGGAATCCGTAAAACATAAAACAAGCCCAACCAACGATAGGTGACATTGACAACGTCAACAAAAAAAATCTCAGATTATTGTGACATGCCATTTTTTTAAATCACTCTTTAATGGGATGGCAATGGAATGTAGTACAAACAGCCATTAATAAAGAAATTAAAAACTCTTATTTCATCCTTTACCCCTTCAGTCCTGAATTAAATATCAAAGATGTAAATTTTTTTTTGATGTTTTTTAAACTCATATGAGACCAGTGAATGATTCTATGAAGAAAAAAAAAATTTTTTGGGAAAAATTTATGGCCATTGACATGGTTTGAAGAGTTGATTTTCTAAATATTTATGATTCTAAGTACGTCTAGAAATAGGAGAATTGCTTACATTCGGCATTTGATAAAACCCAACAGTACAATTGGTGTTTTAGTTGCATGTCCACTCACATGGACGTCGGGTCTGAAGGGGTTAATAGGGCTTAGAATAGTTTTAGGACCAAGGGTAGGCTTAGAAACGACATAGATGTCAGTTTTTTTTTATTTTCGTTTGTCGTTTTACGCAACGTCCACTAAGAGTTTCGTTTCACAAAAAACATAAATGGATTTAAAAAATGTTTCCCACTGTTTCCGACTACATTACATATGTCAAAATTATCCTTGTAAAACCCCAAATAGAATGGTATACAATATATAGCTGTACAACTCTGGTACCATTTTGGCTGGTCTCCATTATCATAATTAATAGGTGGGGATATGTTTGTTTTAAAAGAGAGTTATGATTGAGAGGTCGTGTTTAATTTAGATAAAAGTGCCGACAGACAGCGGTGAGTAATAGGTTGCAGTGTTCCTCTTACCTATAGCAATTCACTACGAATTACGTGCCTATAAAAATATGATACCTAATAAGCTCGCCCACCTAGGTACCTACATGGACCTAACATTACTTGTAATTGGTAAAAAGTGAGTGTTAATTCATCTCAGCCAACCCCCTCGAGGATAATTAGGCATGGTTTATCTATGTGTGTAGAATGTATTATTTAAATTATTTTAACTGCCGCACTCAGAGACGTCAATTAACTTTAATGAGTATTTAATGTCAAAAATTTTCATTCAAATCTAGACCATAGACCCGGCAAGAATAGCGACTAGGTTTGAATTGTAATTTTTTGACGTTAAGTACTCATTAACGTCATTTGACGTCTCTAAGTGCGGCAGTAAGTGTATTAACTACCTATCTTCTATAGCCGGTGAAAGTTCAGTTGTATCGAAAAACTTTATTTTGAAGTAGGTACCTATTTATTAGATTCTATCCCTTGCAGAAAACAAAAAAAAGTAGGTAGGTAACCAAATAAAATCTATTTTACCTCTCTTGATATAGGTAGATTCTACATTCATAGTCATCCTTATTTATGCATCATTCGTAGGTAGGTAGGTATTAAACTTCCCAAAATCTACTTAACTAACAAAATATTGAAAATTAGGTTTTACAGCCGGCCGCCTGCCTGACACCAACCACTGGGTATGTATTGATCTACACCGGGCAATTCTAACCCAAACTAAATCAAATTATTGTCTGTATTACACTATTTTCGAAATTACCTATAATATTTTGATATTATTATTAGAATGTTTCTTGAAAGAAACTTTAATTAGCAACCGTACTCCTTTCCTTACCGGGATCCAATGAAAATAAATCAGTTATTCAAAGTCATAGTCCTGTTTTGCCCTGAACTATTAAGGCATCAGTACCTACAGTCTAAGATCCCGCTAAGAACGACCTTCACTGAGATGTTTATTTGATGAAACGTATTTTATATTTAATTTCATTTTTCCATAAATATTATTGCATATGGGTTGCCTAACAAAATTTAGTCCAGTCCAATGAATGAAAGGAGCTAATTAAAGTTTCTTTCAAGAAACATTCTAATAATAATATCAAAATATTATAGGTAATTTCGAAAATAGTGTAATACAGACAATAATTTGATTTAGTTTGGGTTAGAATTGCCCGGTGTAGATCAATACATACCCAGTGGTTGGTGTCAGGCAGGCGGCCGGCTGTAAAACCTAAGCCAAAACCTTGACCAGTATGGATGGAATGTTGTCATTCTCGACATGGTCCGTTCCGTCTTAATTCATCACCTTCATCTCAGCACCTTTACGGTGTGATGGATTATATGAATATTATGAATCAAATAACGTTGTAAGAACGAAGGCAAAATATTTTAAGAGCGTGTTTTGCGGTAAACGATTCTATGATGAACCGTTCGGAACCAATCCCACAAGTGGTGCCAAAGTTAGGTGGAAACCGGTTATAAAGGGCCTATTGTCTCACTGCACGTTTTTAGCATGTTTTGACTCTTCAGCAGTTGTCGTGCCTACTTTACATGCGTGGCTAGCATGACCACCGAAACACGATATGATAAAGCCATTTATCGCTTAGAATTGTCAAAGGTGCATTGTTTTTAACAGTTCAAAGCGACTGAAGCAAAATATTTAACATCGTGTATCGGTGGTCATGCTAGCCGGGCTGGTCGTGAATACTGATCAAACAACTTTTAATTTTTATCGTGGACCTACTTCATCATTGACTTGTTTTCTTTTATCGTGGTTGCACCATTCAGTTCTTTCATAGTAACTCTATTCTCACACACGGTCTATTTTATCTCTCTTGATATAGGTAGGTAATAAACTTCCCAAAATCTACTTAACTAACAAAATATTGAAACTTTGTATAACGTACCTACCTACCTACATCTCTCTTCTTCATTATATTAATTATGTCTTTGCCTGACTGCTCTCCAATTTCCGGCACCTAGGGTCATTTATTTTGTGCAAACAGATGGGGAGATCGATTGGGAAATTACAAACCGGATCCACGCAGGTTGGATGAAATGGTGACAGATTATAGGAATTATGTACCTAGGTAGATACATGTAGGTAGGTAAAAGAATGTTACTAAAGTTGAAAGGAAAGATCTACAAGGCTCTTAATAAGACCTGTCGTAGTGTAAGGGTCAAATGTTGAGGTATGAAAAAGACGGATGAAAGAACATTACATGCTGCAAAGGTCCAGAGATTAGGATGTGTAGGTAGGTAAGAGAGTCTAAAATTAGTCACTAGCGCTCATTTCAGACTCTCTTACCTACAGATCTTAATCTCTAGACTTCTGCAGAAAAGTTGAAAATTACTTAAATAAGTATGTTGATGTAGGTCGAAGAAGAGCTGCTCTAGCGCTGAAAAGGTAGGTGGATTGTGTGAAGTATGGTATGAAGGTGATGGTTGTGGATGATGAGATTACGAGTGACAGAAGAGAGAGACAGAAAAGGGACATCTACGCTGACCCCAAATAGAATGGACAAGGGCAGGGTAAAGATGGTGATTTTAAAGACTTTGAAACTCATAGATTCAATTAATAAAATACCTTAATTCAAATCGGTAATTATCTCCATTTGTTAGTGTAATAAAAGAAAAGAACACCTCAATTATTTTTTCCTGTTTAAAGTTACCATAATTACCTACCTGTGTTACTAGTAGTGTAAAATATAAAAGCATACATATAATATTGAACTTACCTGTCCCCCAAAATAATAGGATTCATCTCTCCCAATTAATATGAAATACGGCTATTCGAGCTCCGAAAGTTTCCAATGGTTTCCTGCGAGCGCCCGTGTCAAATTTAGGAAACTACTTAATGACAAAATCAGACCCATAACCCGTCTTAAACTGTATGTACACGCAATAAAGACCACTTTTCTTTGACGTCGACACACCTTGTTATCTAGCGGCATGGCCAAACGTAAACGTTTCATGAATCCTTAATGCATTTTGAACGTTATTCACTGCGTCGTAAGCCTAAAATCAAATGGCAACGTGCACAGTTAAAGTAACTCCTACAGAGCTCTGTGGCCCTGGTATCTTGCAGAGAACGCGCCAGTATTCGGCTTCGGTCGAAGAGGCAGCCAGTACGCATGCTCCCCGCCAAACTCGCCGACCAATCAGAAGCGAGCAGTATTCTATACGGGTAAAACTAAGCTGCGAGCTTGGCGTGGAAAAAAATTATTGCTTCTGCTAGTTAGGAGAGCCAGGATTTAAATATAAATTTTAATATTTACATAATCATGATTTGTAATACGTATGATAGAACTATGTTAATTTTCAATTTTAGACAATCTTGCTACTTGCTGTTTGTGGATAGCAAGTGCTTGCAACATAGTTCTCACGTTATTGTTTAGATGGCGCTGTATTGCAATTTTAATTTTTTTTATTGTGATATTAAACGGTGATCAGACTAATTTTTTTCTTCAGAATAAGGGGGTTAGAACAGCAAGTAAAAATATGTATATTGTACAAAAAGTGTTATATTAGGTAGCTTCTATTCCAGGTTCCAACGGTTTTTCTTCATTCGTATGCAAAATTTGGAAATAGAAAAAACTGTTTATATTTTTTCCACGTAGGTAATATCAAATAGAACTAAGTAGCTATTTTATTGCTACTAGCTATGATTCCATTTGTATGCCAGCTTACTAGGTAACACAATATACCTACCAACCTAGACACGACTAGATAAAATACCAACAACCTGAATTTTAAAAATACCTTGTAAGCAGTCATCCATCTAAATTAAAACATTATTATCAGTGTCAAATACCCAACGGTTTCTTATAATCTGTCGTATAAAAAAAATAAAAAAAGCGGTGATACCGTTGTTATGGGGTCACAATGATAATTCGAACGGTCCCAGCGAAGTGTGCACTCGGAAGCGACACAAAGAGACCAAATTTTCTATAAATAATCGCCTGACAATATCCCGACGTAATTTTATCCATCCCTATATCGGAATGAAATAAAAAAGTGCGAAGGGAACTGGGGCCTGCATTGAGTCGCGATGTTTTTTACTTGCTAAATTTTTTATTTTAATATTTTTTATATCTTTTCTGTGAAACAATAGTGTTTTTAACACTGTTCCATACATACATACATAATTCACGCCAATATCCCCGAAGGGGTAGGCAGAGGTGAACTAGCACCCACGCTTCGCCAATTAGGCTAGGTCCCATGTAATAGGTGGCGAGCCTATTGCCATTTATCGGGCACCAAAGTCGCAGTACTTTGCTAGTTGGTAGGTATAAGAGGAATGCTGCTGCCCATTCCTCATCACTGATTTATCCTTAGTCGCCTTCTACGACACCCACGGGAGAGGTTTGGGGTGGTGACAATTGTATTCTACTCTGCCGTCACCACACGGCCACACACACTGTTCCAGGTACACATAAATTCTCTTAGACCAGAAACTTCCTAGTGATTAATAAATGTATAGAAATGTATGGAATAAGAGCCATGTCAAATGACCGATGAACGGGGAGAATTGTTTGTCATTCGGATTCGGATGACAAAATTCCACCACTACCTACACCACCACACCTACTGTTCAAGGTTTAGATTTCACACCTACTGTTCAGGGTTTAGATTTCCTTATTAGATTTCAGCCGACCGCCTGCCTGAAACTAACCCTGTTTGGTTGTGCACTTTGTTGATGGTTTGCCAAACAATTAACAATTGAGTTACAATTGAGGTATTCTAGTCCTATTAACCAATTAAATATCAATCTATATAATTTGATTTCGTAGGTACATATAGATTCCAAATTATGTGTGAACTTTAATAAAGTTACCGTTTAGGTTGCCCAATTACTTTTGAATGATTATCTTAAGAATTTTAGTAATTTAGGATTTACATACCTAAGTTTTTTTGTTATCTAAATGTTTCGCCAAACTCTTTATGATTGAACACCATTGCTGATGTAAGTATGGATATTAAAACACGAAAATAGAATATCATGCATTAATGTTTCTGTATCAATAATTCATGACTTTGACGTCTTTGTATTTTGCCATTAATAATTTTAAAATGCAGATCGTATGATTATCTGCCATTCTATTTGAGAACTCACTAAACACATTTCAATCAAGATAAGAAAAGTTGCTTCGATTTAATTTAAGTAAAAATATTTACTTCAATCTACACACCTGACACTACTCAACACACTGCGCTGTTCAAAATGCATACCTCAATTATAACTAGGGGCTTATGTACCGGGTGCACGAAGTAGGTACTTTGCCACCCTTCTCAATATAAAAACTTTTCTATGTGTCCGGTCCCCTATATTCAAAAAGCATACTTAATCGCGTACACGTACGCTTCGAATATTAAAGTAGTGAATGGGGAAACGTCATATGGGACCCCGCACAATTAAAGCAGAGTCTGCATTGTCTCGCGTGCACATTCCGTTACAGTAGGAATATTTTAATGATGGACGCGGCATCTAAAGAAGTACTGCCAATGCAAATTGACTTCTAAATAGGGTATTGTAAGGTCGTTTCACAATCAATTTAAGGTTAGCGAACACCTGGTCTTGATAGTAATCTTGAAAATGTAGCCTGCATACAACCAAATATGTTGCAACATCCAAGAATATAAATACCGTTAAAGGATATAGTATACAGACAGAGCCGAGTTCGGCTGTCATTATAATAATGTGCCTGTTGCCTCACCGGCGTGGCGGTCGTTATGCCCCACGCATTATTATGTAAATATAAAACGAAAAGGAAAGGACGGACGTTTTTTAACCGCCTTATCTGATGTAGATAAAGGTTGGTAATTAGCGAAGGATAGTTCGGACGGCGCCGCAGGTGAGATGTTCCCACGTGATGCTATTGTTTGCCAGAAAAAGGTAATCCTAATAATTGGCACGAATTGCAATCACTCTTAAATACTATTTCCTATTGTTCAATGCAATATCTCAAGACAGACTAGCTTAATGAGGTAACACTTGTCATAACTATGACGCCCGCGTTATTTGTACACTGTTTATGACTTCCAATAACAATGGAATGTAATCAGTTACGCCGCTGCTGTACAGGGGTGAGACGAGGGTCAGGAGGCCTGGAAACGTGGCGTTCTCCCTCACGTCGAAACCACCCGGTCGGGTATTGGTTTTTTTGTTGTATACCCCATCTCGCATCTATCCCGCCGCAGGGTGTGAGCCCTCGTAATTGAGTTATTAATACCAGGATTACATAAAACAGAATATCATTTATGCAATCATGCAAATATTTGCTTTCGTAATCTTTCAGAGTGCGATTTCTGTTTTTTTCTTTGCTTTGAGTTTTTTTCTAAATCTATTTATGCTAATGCTCAGTTGGTTATTCGATGTATGGTGAAGTAGCTTGTCCACAAATCACGTTCTCTTCTCCAACAAAGTGTTGTTTGCTCACACAGGCTCTGCCACAAGTGCTAACGAAGAGGGTCGCATACACACACAGCCCTTTTGTATTTGTAGATCCTGATACGCCTGGTTAAATTAATGGATCATGTTCCGTGCTAGCAACCAACAGCTATAGAAACCTTAAGTTTAATATTAATATCGATATTAAAATACCTGCCTACCTTACCTACCTACTTCTGGGTAGGTCGTCATCTCGTCCTAAGTGCCCACGGCCCATTTCGGACGAGTTGACGAAAACCAAAATAATGAATCTAGTGGTATTATTTTTAAAATGATAAGTTGCAATTTTTATGTCAGTTACCTGCACGATAAAACTGGTATTTCTACTCTCCAATATTATACACTACAAGTACTCCTGCCAATAAGTTGCACTGTGTGCATTGACAAGCTTTGACAAGCTGAAAGTTTCACAATGGCCAAAGAATTGTCGATAGGAATTGTACGAACTCTGTCCGGACGGGTAATGGACGCTGCATCGATTTAATTGCCTCTGCCTCCAGAGTCGATGACCTACTACTTGAACTACCACGTGAAATCATTGAGAATTTTGGCTTATGAAACATTGAAATGTAATTTCAAAAATATGGTTTTCTAACTTACGATTGAAATCGTAATTTTATTGTGGCAACAATATTTTTTATAATTACACAATAGGTAGGTACTAACGGTGTTTTACTAGCTTTAAAAGGCGTGATCATATATAGTATATAAAAGGTTATAATAGGTTATTGTAAAATTATAGGAAGTTCTGTGAAAACCTACACGGTCATTGAAATGAGTTAATACGTTACACAGTAGAAATAATCCCACACATCCGGTGCTCAAGAACGCTCGGGAGCGACTGACTAAACGGGCGGCCGATCGGCCTGCCTCCAAATATCTCTCATTTGAAAAGCCGGCAGTCAGACGTGCCGGCCTTGTCTCTCATAGCTGTTTCCTCTTCGCACGCACTGCGCGGCTTAATAATAACTTCCAACAATTTCTGCGATCCTGGTATTTGAGTTACGAAAGAATACGCGCTATATCTCGTAGGGCTGATGAAGTAAATTCTAATAAATTTCAACTTTATTGTCTATACGATTAGTACAACTAGGCAGGCATATTTTAATCGATCATCGATACTATGAATTTATTAATTTTAGTTTTATATAGACAGTAGGTATACGAATTTATTGTTTGTTTAGCCTGCATCATGATAGGAATGCGATGCATTGTAATGAACACCAATAGACACGTCACGTCCGCCTCTGTGGAGGTCTGGACGTGGACAGAATAACTGACGTTTCTCAGTTGCCAAGACGGGGTGTTAACTCGTTCAATTTGAGCGACTAGCGGCTTGTGAAACATCTAATACCGGTTACACCGTTCTATTAAATGGCATAGATTAGATAATAGGGGTAGTGTCGTATAGACGTTTTCCTATACCTATGTATCTATCACTGACTAACCCAGACCCTAAGTTACGACAGGTCAGAAATGAGTAATTATTTCATACAAATTACCATAAAGTCACGTTCCAATCAACAAGTATCCGCGCTAACAAAAAAAAAAATTATACGGCACGGCATCGTTATTGTGCCAATCGCTTTAAGCCCTCGGGCTGTCGAGATTCATCTTCTGACATTTTTCCACCTTCCCTCACCCTCCTGTCATGCCAGCACCCTTTTAACGCCTTTTGAGGGTTTCGTCGACTACGAAATTAAAAGGCACAATTCAATTATGCTTGAATTTACACCGTCGTGAGATATAGATTGAGCTTGTTATTGCTTGCCAGTCATCGATCATTTCGGCAATAAATATTTATTATCTTAATGTGAATACTTCTTTTCTTTCAGGTAATTAGAAAATAGAATTGATATAACCCCAAGAATTATTATTTTTGTGCTCTTTTCTTTGTTTTAGCGTTTTAACTGTTGGGACAGTTAACAAATAACTTTGTTTTAGCTTAGATTTTGCATTCTATGATAAATTTAGACACGATTGCGCCCATAGTGAGATGATCTAGGTGATGATAATTAATTTTGATAGTATTGGCTTATCTATAGTTTTATTTTGATAAATTGAGGAATCACTTGATGCTATAAATCCATGGTCCGACCGATAAAGTCTTAATGGTTTTATTGTCTTATTTTAGAAATCGATGTACTTGTATATCCATCCCTTTAGGGATTGTGATAATAAGCAGCTACGCTGTCATTCGATCGCATCGTGCTTCCCTTGGCGGTCACGCAGTATAATTTACGACTGCAACGGCCATCTACTGAATGAGAACGGAAGATTAGGATTGATGATAGTTTCACGCCACTTTTCTGTCCCAAACGCCTCACCTACGTGCGTCAAGGCAACCGTGACGAAGCAATCACTGAGACGAGACAGTTTTTGGACAATTTTTATTGGAATTGAAACTCCAGCTAAGTAAGGGAGACGATGGGTATTCTTGGCATTCCATTTATTCTTTGTCCATTTGACTTCTCTAGGCTTGCGTACTGTAACTATGCCACTGGCTTTACTTCGTTACATATTGTTATATGATACTTATAGCTTTTCATGCACCTCCTAATAAAGAACCATAGAACCCCTATTAACTTCTATGAGCTGAAATTCATTGAATACCTTTCCTAATTGACTTTAAGTAATTAGTTTCTACACTAATGTAACTAATCTGACTACTATTCCGTTTGCATTCCCATTTTGTTTTGCTTAACCCGGACTAAGATAGATCCGTTAAAATTTAATTAAGTAACTGGGCGCCCGGCCTCTTGTGAACTTTTGTCGACACATTTCACAATACTTGCCGAGAATGACTTAAAAAGTATCCTACCGAACCTCAGAATAATTAAGATTCGCTCTAAAAGATTCTCATCAATCTTAGTTTAGTACGCAGATAATAATATATCGGTGGTGCGCGGTGGTTGACGGCTTAGTTTCACCAAGTTTCTATTAAGTGAGTTTCTTGATCTGTCTGTGCATACATATCTATGTCACACCCTAGGTGCCGGTGGCGAATAATCTACCCACCACAACAGCATTCCCTAGGGAGGGTTCGGCTCCGTACCGAGTAACGTGTCTCTAACGTGCTCGCCAATTCTAAACGTCAAAGGTAACTGCTATTTTGACTCCTATCCTATGTTAATTACACAAAACTTATTTTGAAATCATCCTATCAGCACTGCGTAGGTACGCGCAGACAACGAAGCCGCTTAGATACAAAAAGAAGATAATAATAGCATAGGAATAAAAATTGCAATCCACGCGCGTACAAGGGTCAGACAGGCGGCCGGTCATAAAACTATAGCTATAGCATTAGCAGTATGACAACAGACATTGCACCGATCTCATCTAATTAAGGCAGTGTAGAAAGATTAATCAAGACTAAGAACAACTCTGCCATAAACATAATAGACTATGTCTGCTAATATTTGTAATATTAATTTTCTACAAATCTAACATTTTTATAACCTGCTTAAAATGAAAACAATAAGTTTCTAATCGGAGCTTGACTTGTGTCATTTGAATATTGGCCCGAATACACAATGCGAGGCGATTTCACGGAAACACGTCCCCACCGTGTCCGGGCAATTTGAGTGGATTCGCGTTTAAACGGTTCATCTGTCCCCGTGGGCCAGACGCCGCCTCGGGCCGGATACATTAGGGCCCCCGCAGACCATGCGATTAAGTTGAACGAAATACGAAATATTGTTTTTAAGTATTGGTGAACTTGGGCCTTAATCGCAGATCGTACCTACCAGTATAGGGTATTAGCCGTATGGTGACGACAGAGCAGAATACAATTGTCACCACTCCCAACTCTCCCGTGGATGTCGTACTACAAGGCGAGACAGCGATGAGTAATGGGCAGCAGCATTCTAGGTAATGCCACCTAGCAAACTAGGTACTGCGATTTATGTGTCCGATATATCGCAATAGGCATGGGACCTTACTTATTGGCGAAAAGTGGGTGTTAAGTCACCTCTGCCTATCCCTCCGGTGAAATAGGCGTGATTTATGTAGGTATGTTGTGTATGTAGATGGGTACCATTAGTCATAGAAACGTTTGTACGATTTTGTGTGCTGATAGATGTACGTTTCTTTCTATGGCTAGGTACCTACGATCTGCGATTAAGGTCCGAGATCACTAAAACCGAAAACAAGTGATTCAGAAATAACCCTCAGTTTATGACAGTTCTTCGATACGATAAAATGTCAAAAATCGATGTTTAAATAATAATCGCCTGTTTAAGTGTTGGTGAACTCGGGCCTTAGGCTTTATTTCATCAACACGTAAACAGTTGATTATTATTTACCCGGGTTCTTTTCGACATAAGACAGTATGGAAGAAATGTCAAAAATTGATTATTAACTTTTAATCGCTTGTTTTACTTGTTGATGAACTCGGGCCTGTCGTCCAACTTAATCGCATGGTCTGCGGGGGCCCTTAATCCCCCCGGCCCACCCCGGCCGCTCCGGATGAGGCGACTCCGGCCGCCGTGGTCCGGGAACAATTTGCGACAGCTTGATAGATGATGAAATGGAGACGCAAATTGGAAAGGAGTTAAGGTACCGTCGTTTTATTGAAATTGGGTGTTATTAAATTTTAGTTTTATAATAACTTATACATACATATGGAAATTGGCATAGTAAGGTGGAGGGCAAACCACCAACAACAGCATACCAGAAGAGGGTTGGTGTCAGGCAGGCGGCTGGCTATTAAAACCTAAGAAAAACTTGAGCAGTGTGGATGGAGCAGAATATTATTATCCTAATCCCTCTCTCCGTTCGGAGTACCAACTATACACGCTAATCGGTTATAGATGTAACAAGATCTATGTACCTACTGCGGCAGAATGCGAACCTGTCTTTAAACTTGGCGGTCGTCATTTTATAAAAAATAAATATAATCGCACACATAATTTTCATCTAATAAAGCAACAAAACAAACCTACGACCTACGACAAAATAACGTAGTCCTTTCCAAATTATTAAAGTCCAAATATTCGCATCATATCCAATCACGTGCTATGGTCTCTTGACACACACAGAGGTAATTATGTATAACTATTTTCAATCTAACTTAATAGGTATTTCGAAAATTTTTGGGTGAGTATAGTACTCTATCCCCACGGCGAAATATTTATTAGCTATGTTCTCATGGCACTTTCATAAGAAGAAACTGAAAGCTCAAAAAAGAACATTTCTATTCTTGCGTTAGATGATGTCTGTAATTTGTGTCTACCTCTCAGTTTACTACAATAAATTCTTCATCCGATTCTGATGAGAAATCATCACTTGAATGAAATTCACAATTGACGTGAAGCGCTACCCAGCTATGGAAAAGTACCTAATCTCTGAAAAGGTTCTACATAAAACTTATTCACGACTTCTTGGAGTCATGTGGAAAACATTCCTTGCTCACATGCGACACTTAGAAAGGTACCTACCTACTTTAGAAAACAATATTAATCCTTAAACTATCTAGATCTCAGTAGATATACTTCGGTAAGCCTGTTTCGCACAGAAAAGACAAACTGCCGCACTCAGAGTCAATTAACTTTAATGAGTATTTAATGTCAAAAATTGTCATTCAAATCTATACCATAGACACGGCAAGAAAGAATAGCGACTAGTTGTGAATTGTCATTTTTTGACGTTAAGTACTCATTAACGTTATTTGACGTCTCTGAGTGCGGTAGATAGAAGTATAAGTTGAAAATATACCTAACGGCACATCACACACATGAAAATGTTGCTTCTTATAATAAAATGCACAAGAGACGCATCTCAAAAAAGCATCGTATTAAAATTCCTTGCAAAATGAAGCCGTTTGTTCACCACACTTACCACGCTTCATTATTCGACAGAGCAGAATACCTCGCGGGTGTCGCACAAAGCGACTGAGATATTACCTAATAACACGAATGATCAGCAGCGGTCCTGGCACTATTATGTGAATGGCTATAGCGCCCTATATTACCTAAATGCGTACCATTTAGGTAATATAGGGCGCTATAGCCATTCACACCTTCATATCTAATCACGTTTAACATAAAGTTGGCGAAACGTATTCTGCCAACAACTTAAAGAGAAAATGCGTGATTTATGATGGATTTGATAAGGAGGACACCTCAACACAAGGGGCCGCGGGGCCGCGTATTGTTGTTGTTCATATACCTAAGGTCAAAAAAGTAGACCCATAGTAGGTGCTCACCTACTACCGCCTTGTGTGTGTTATAAGCTTATTAAATGAGAGATATGTCTCGCATTTCTCCCACAGGGTTAGGCAGAGATCACTTCTTACCACTTGCTACGATCCTTACGCCTTTGTTTCACTACATCCGTCGGTTTCGGGTAGTCTTAACTTGATTCTTCTCTAATAAGTTTTCGATTTGATTATGAGATATCCGCTTAAGCCTTCTCCTCCAGTTTTCTACATTCAGTTCTGACATATAAATTCTTTTTCACTCTCCTTCGACGTGACCAAACCATCCCTTTATCAATAATTTCTCCTACGCTACTACTTGGCGTCTTCTTTATTAGGTACTTAGGACTTAGAAACAATATTGCATTCATTTTATTTTTTGCTAAGCGAAATCAATCAGTAAGTAGTAAAGATGTCTTATTATAGTTTATAACGATGTCTATCCAAACTCACTCGTGAGAAACGCGTAATACAACATTAAGAATGTCAAAAGGGCATTATTCTAACATCGTATTTGAAGGATCCTTGCTATCCCAACCATTATGTTCACTAAAAGGAAACTCTTTGTTAAATTAGTCAATATGACCTCTTGCCATCACTTCTCGTGAAGATACAAATCTAAGCCGCGACCGTCCCTCATTTCCAAATTCATAAATAGAAATTATCAATTCAATGAGTACCAGCACTCCGTAACGACTTGTCACAAGTTTAACCAAACTGTTTAACCTATGTAATCTGATTTACTTCTTCTACAATTAAAGTAGTTTAAATATGCGGGCACTCAGCGTATAATATTGACACGTGAAAACCAAATCGAAGATAAATCGCTGGTATTTTCTGATATTTGTTCAACAACACGACATTTTTCTGTGTTATGGTCGCTAGGAGACTGTCAGGATAAATCTAGATCCCCGGCTCCTCCCCTTTTAAACATATTTGCATGTCAATATTTCGTTCTTATTATTGTCTACAATATCATTATACAATCCAATTTTTTTATAAAATTTCTTGTAGTAACGCAGCAGAAGTACCTACCATCGATTACATACATACATACATAAATCACGCCTATATCCCCGAAGGGGTAGGCAGAGGTGAACTGGCACCCACGTTTCGCCAATTATGTTAGGTCCCATGTAATAATACCCCATGTATAATACCGATTGACATGTCAAAATGTCGCATAGGTACTATACCTTCCTGTAGTATGCGACGTATGATATGTAGGTAAATATCCGCTGCCAAATCATGTTATTATCCATATCTTTTATCTGTTATTATATCAAAAAACTAAACAGTAATTCATAGTTTATAAATCAAAGTTGAGTGTTTATTGTCTGTGTGTCTGTCTCTCTGAAAGATGTGTCGTTATTTAAAGCAGAATATTGACCTTTGTGAAATGTATGTTACCCAAATCAAAATAAGTTACAAAATATTTCTATAAAAATTCCTTTGAATGGTTTTGTCCTATCGTATCTAAGTAGATAATCCTAACATAACTGTCACTGCTAGACCAAGATTACCTAGGCACTATTTATCTTCATTAAAATCCTATCATTTTGCTTATAAATTGCCGTTGATATTAGTTTATTAAAAACTACCGTTATAATTCTAACCGCAGATATTGTAGTAGATACAGCGGATGCCTGAACGCTCACCGATTAGTGCTAATCCGATAATAGTTCCTGAACTAATTACTACATGAGCTACAATCGCCGCTAATTGGCGTCTATGCTCCGAACCCACGGTCCGCCCATGGCGCGATTACAACCATCAAAAGTGCCACTTTAAAAACGCCCTCGACGACTGCTACTTTCAACCTTATTATGAGTGAAGTAGGAGCCATGTTAGAGATAAACTTATGTTTGTAAGGTTGATAGAAGCAGGCGGGGGTGTAGAACGGTGCGGAGGGGGACCCCTTCCCTGCCCTCCGCCGCGCCAGTCGGCCAATCGGCGCGCGTCGGCCGAACGACCTCACCTTGCCCACACGTCCCTTGTGATCCTTTTATATTTTTTTGAACGCTAATGTCTTTGTTGTATTAGTTGGAGGTAAAGTCGTAAAGAATACAATTGAATTTTCCCTTTGTTGACGATGTGTCATTGTTGCATAGTGTAGTCCTTTTTTGTTAGTTTTTTTTCTAGTTTTTTATTTTGATTATGTCCACTATTATTGATTTAGGTACTTTTAGAGAGTAACTTAACTAATGTTATAAAATTCAAAAATTTGTATGATGTACCTATTGCGCCCTATGCTTAGTTAAGCATAATTTAGAATATATTGGGGATTATTTAATTATTGTTATCTACATTTTATATAAAAAATCGTAGGTAATAAATAAACACAGGTAAACCAAAAAAATACCTACTTAGTTAATTTTTAACACTAATTCATTAGACATAGTCCTACATCGACTGATTACATGATTAAAATGTATTCAACGTTTAAAATATTTTTTATTCTATGATTGTACTTTTTGTAAAACATGAGGTTATCTGTTATGTGCATAATGTTAAAAGCGAACAAATATCTTCACATTTAAATAACAGAAAAATAATTGAAATAAAAATGTTCTCCGCAGTACAACGTCACAGCGTTCATAAAATTTCCTCACCCTTCGTAACTAAAACCAATAAGACACGAGGGTTCACCGACGCCACCCAAAACTGAAACGCCCTATGTTCGACCGGTTAAGAGGTTGTGAGCTTTATTTCTGGTGTGATAAGGACAGTTTTTGTTTGTAGCAGCTTAAAAAATTAAACAACAGCGGCGAAAGGTCTGTTGTGGGTTATAAAATATGCGGCTTACTTCGTCGATCGTATTAATGCCGGCAAACAGCTGATGTCTGATACTAAAGTTAACAAGTTGTTTTAATATGATTCTCACAGAACTCTAACAAAAATTATTAATAACAAGGATACCATCACTGGCTGTCGGATTAGTGGAATGGTCTGTTATTTAAGTTATTTTCTTCTCTTACAGTGATTGTTTATGATATACTTCGCATATGGTGTCGTTGCCTTCTTAGTATCACAGAGAAGGACTAAAGATTTAACTAACCACCTTATTATTCATACGAAAACGCCACATTAGGTTATTGATATGACTATTGCACATGTAGGGTTATTTAATACCTAGGTTATAGGCGGTGCCGTTGGTAAATCTGTGTTCATGCTAGTGTTATTTCATCATCTCATCTCTCCACAACTGGGATTGATTATATCATGCACATCTACATTTATGAGTAAAGTGTCGTTGTGTAAGTAATAATTCAAGTAAGTAAGTAAGTATTAATAAGTCAAGTGTCGTTGCTTAAGTAATAATTCGATAGATCAGGCTCTTAGGATTCCTTTATCATTTAATTTTATTAATAATTTGATCCACAAAGACCATTAAGTAATTTCAAAAGTCAACAGCACGGGGGACCATACCAAATTGTCAAATATCTTCGATTAGTTGCCAACCTTAACATGTTTGACGTAAAGCACCAAACGGATTGCGCAAATTGGACATATTGGGGTAACGTTACGAGCGTGTGTGTTGACTGTCAAATGCACGTGGGCACTTGCGGCAAACGTAACCAACAGATGTTAAAAATAATAAGCAGCATTAAAAATTTCACTGCCTTCTTCGTAGATAATCTAAAATGTGTTATGCTATGTATTATGAAGTGTTCATAACCAAAGATTTTATCTGTTCAGAATTCGTAGGAAAATTTTAAATTTGAAATAAGGCATTAGGAATTGGATTTAGGCACCTAGGTAGGTACGCTTACACATTATTATAGTATTACGATTTTCGCTCTGGAGTGTAGGTACACTATAGTATAGGTAATTGAATAGATGAATAACAATAAAAGTTGGTAACAAGTACTCACCTACCTATTATTATTCCTGTTCGGTTGATTTACTATTTAAAATATCCTGTGAACAGACTTTTGCTATTACACGAATCGCGATTAGGTCATCCTGTAAACAAAATCAAACATGAACATTACGTAGGTACATTTAAAACAAAAAACGACTCGGCATTCCACGTGAGAAAATGTTATAAACTTTTTTTTACTTTATAAACAGACATCTTTGCTAAATATTAAGTATGTAGGTATTATTCCCGAAACGCGACGCGCCTTATCTAATCGATTGACGTCAGTAGCACATCCTGGTTAGGCACTTTATTCCTCTCTATCTCTCTCTCTCTACCTAACCTAATTGCTTGTTCTTATACCTACCTACATAGTTTACAACCTTCAATAATTTAACAACGATTAAACTAATACCTATCTATGTAAAAATCTCATGTCACAGTGTTTGTTAAAGAACTCCTCCGAAACGCCTTGACCGATTGTTATGCAATTGTTTTGTTTGTTAGATCTGAGTAAAGGTTGTAGGCTATTTTTATTTACCTAGGTGATAAGGGAAAAACAATGTTCGCCAGGTCAGCTTTTGTAGATAGGCATTAAAAAGTCCAATTGGCTTATTTCCCTTAAAATGTGTAGGTAAGTGATTAATGAAATCACAAAAGAGTTGTTGTGATAGATAAGCTGACGTGGTGTTTTGTCAATGTGTAGGTATAGTAGGTAATACCGATGTGTAAGTAATATATTATTTATTACTCTTTTCGTGAGTTCTTTACTTAGGTATAACGCTAGGTAGGTACTTATCTACTTTAGTAATTCCACGAATTACCCTTCCAGTTGGGAAATTCGCGTTAATCGCGTTAAATGCACCCTTCCTAAACACGCAGTTCGTTAAAGTAGTATTTGGCACGGCGCGCAAGTCGGCCTGCGAGCGAACCATGGCACTGCATGTTGCCTCACCGCGTATGCAACCTAATTGCGAGGCAATAAGGGCGCGAATCGGGGCGATCCCACGGGAGATAGCCGCGGCAGCTGGCCGGCAGGTGCGCCCCAATAGCCGCACTCCACGCTCACTGCGCTGTAGCCTAACTTAAACTTACTTATTTTAGTCGACGACCCGTCTCGATGCCTACACAGCCTAGGTAACAAGCGAATATGGGTCAAAGCAAAATTATCGCCGGGATCCGCTAACCCAATTCGGCAATAGGTACCTTATTTATAGACGGACTCGGCCTCTCTCCCGTACTTTCACTGTAATATTATCGCATAAGATCTGCAAGGCTATATATGCAACCCTCCCGGTCTGTGTGCACGCCACCGTTCAGTCGCCGCACGCCACTCCGCCGGCGTACTCGTTACCTTTTAAACCGAGCGCGCCCATTAACCGCAAACTTTTTGTTTTCCAGAACAAAGTGGAGTACTACGTGAAATGGAAAGGGTGGAAGCCGAAACACAACACTTGGGAACCGGAGGAGAACATTCTCGACCCTCGACTCATCCAGAGCTTCGAGCGGGGCGAGGAGCAGCGCCGCCAGGGCCGCAAGCGGGAGCGCGAGCACTCCCCGATCGAGCGCGCCCGCAGCGGCTCGGAGGAGCGCCACCCGCAGCCCGGCAAGCGCAAGGCGGAGGTACTCTCGCGGGAGTCGGGCAAGATCGGCGTCACCATAACTATGAGCCCGCCGGCGAAGCGGCACGAGTCGACCAAGCTCAATGGCTCCAGGACATCCCATACGATCCAAGCGCCGCCGCCGGCCGCGCCGCCCGGAGGGGCTCCGGCGCCCGCGTCCCCTGCCGCTGAGGCCGCCGCTCCTAGGACGGGGCCCAGGCGAGCGCCACACTCCCCGGAAGAGGCCGACGCTCACATCCCGCCGGAGAGAGAGAGGCGCACCGACACACAGCCGACGGCGACGGCGCCCGCGGAGCCTAAAGGCGCCCGGCCGCCTCCTCCGATGCCGCAAACCGAGGACGAGGACTCGTGGGGAGAGCCACCGACGGTGGTGGTGCCCCCGCCGCCTCCGCCTCCCCCGCCCCGCCGCGGTGCCGCCTACTGGTTGGCCCGTTCACCAGTGGCCGACCAGATCTTCATTACCGATGTGACGGTGAACCTCCAGACGGTCACCATAAGGGAGTGTCGCACCGAGAAAGGTTTCTTTAGACCTAGAGAGCCCCGACCACACGACATCACGTAAGGAGTTACCGGACTGTGATTTTGGACTTAGTGGACATTGTAAAGATGTAGATAGCTAGTATTTATTTAGTTTTTTCTAAGGTGTTTTGATTCGATTTAGCAGAGTGAATATGGGTACCTTTACCTTTTGTAGGCCTAAAAATGCAGTGATGACGGGTCTGCTATGACTGCTGAGTAATAATAAAATATACCCTTGAGAGACTTGGGGCGCACACGACCAAGACTGGAGGCCGCCGTGGTCTCCCATAACACAAGGTAAATTTTTAGGACTTAGACATCCTATATATTTTGTTGACATTTTTAAATGAATTTGTAACTCTTAATACGAACTTGCTCTGCACTGTATTTTTGTAAGACTATCGTAGGTTTATGTTTAACAGATCTTATCCAATACTGTTGATATGGCCAATTGTTCAGTCATTGGTCTTATTTTTGGTTAATGTATAAATAATCGACATATAAGTCCGTAGCTGTTGCTTATTTACTGTGGACATAGTTTTCCTTCCTTGGTGATTATTGTTCAAGCAATTTGTTTTCCTCGGCTATATTATATACCTACTACGTGTTTAAGTAAAACACACCACGATTGTATGTAATATTGAAATAATTGAACGAATCTAATATCTTAAGTTTTAAGTCACTAATTAATTTTACTACTTGGAAGCACCTAAACTGTGCGTAAATTTTGTTTTATTATTGTTGTTGTTATTTATATGAATTTGTTTAAATCCATTTATCCTTTAAGTTATTTATAAACGGTTTCTGTAGAGCACGATGATGAATTTATAACCTATTTTCACAAAGGAAAATTGCATCTTTTTTATTGATTTATACTATCAATATTTTACTGTCTTTTTTGGAGTTTGGTTGTTGACTACAAGAGATAAGTACAAATATTATAATACTATAAAATAAGTAAATTAATAAGTGTTGTTTACACAATATAAGTTATGTAGAAAATTTTGCTATGTAATTGTTAAATGGATGGTTTGGTGATAAATATTTTATATTACATAGACATGTAATTTTATACCTGAGTACTATTCAAAAATCAAACTCTTGTAACTCCATTAAAATTACAAATAATTAGTGGATGTCTTTGGTTTATGAGATGAACTGACTTTTACATTTACCTATATCTAATTTCCAATACTAAGTTATGAATTACTTTAGTTGTAATGTGATTGTAATTTGAATGCGCTAATAACTACTTGTGTTCCTTGGTTTTTATTGTTATTTAGTTCCTGTAATATTTAGAAACGTGATAATTTTGTCTCAGTAGCGTTGCTGAGTTTTAATTTGCATTTTTAAGAGATGATGATGAGAATTGTACTTGTAAATACTGTAAATATGTTAGATAGTAGGTAGAGCACTCGTTTTATAATGTGATAGTTTCCTCACATTGTAGTCTGTAAATAAATGAGAATGAAATAGAATAGTATTTTTTTTATTGTAAACATCAAACTTTCAGCCAATATTGGCTTTTGGTTTTTGCTCTTGAGGCAATAAGCGCTCTAGGCCTTCTTTACATCATCCCTGCAGTACGGTGCAACTACAGATTCGGGGTAGAGGCGTTCCCCCACTACACCACTAAACATCCTCTCCGGGCATCCAGCCAAAGCACACTATGGCAGCCATCCGGGGTCATCCGTTAGGATATGTCACCGGACAAGCGCTCTAGGCCTGCGATTACGTTAATTAAACAATGTTCGCTAAAACCGGCGATTAGATGGGAGATCAAAAATATAATATTTTCGTGTTCTACAGAGAAAAGTATAATTCTAGAAAACAAAAATTATAAACATGGCAAATCTCTCCCGTGGGTGTCGTACAAGGCGACTAAGGATAAACCAGCGATGAAGAATGGGCAGCAGCGTTCCTCTTATATCACCTAGCAATAGACTTTTGTGCCTGATAAATGGCAATAGGGTCACCACCATTACATGAGACCTAACATAATTGGCGAAATGAGGGTGCTAGTTCACCTCTGCCTTCGGGGATATAGGCGTGACTTATGAATGTATAAACATAGCTGTATGGGCTAGATCCCTTTGCCTTCCCTGAAAAAGCGAGAGCTTATGAAAAAATAATGCGGAGTACTTGGCGCACACTTTCAATGGCGTCTGTCAGTTTTTATTTCAATCATTCAAATATTGTTTCAGAGTGGACTTTGTGCAGTAAAAATGATAACATCATTTTTACTGCACAAAGTTGGTGCATGATCCGTGTTGACGTTCAATTAAGAGGAATTATTTAAATAAAAGTGTTATTGATGTTTGTTGTTGAGTATTTTATAATGTTCTTCACCACCTCATCAGTTATATACCATTGTGAACTCTGTTTCCATTCCATTCGCACCAAGCACTCCCTAGGTGCATTAAAATGTGTGACATTTTATTGTAAAATTCAAGAAACAATATTATTACAGACCTGACTGTATGAGCTAGATTCTTTGCTTTCCATAAAAAAAAGAGATAATTTAAAAAACAATTAAAAATTATTTGTGTCAACTGTCAATGTCAATTGTCATTGTCAAGGACCGACCAATTGCTACCAACCAAACCAATGTTTGTTTTGTGATTTATTGACTGTTAAATCATAAATACGTGATAAAATAATACATTAGTTAATAAATAAATCAGTCTGACGGACATGGATATTAGTATTTAGTCTATATAATTTGTGTACATAAATGGAGGGACAGTTTGTCGTCGTAGTACGTCTAATTTGTGTACATGGTCGTACACAACAATAATTCTAAGGAGGTTCATTTGGCGTGTAGTATTTATTTACCGTGTAGGTACTGAATATTATACAGCCGCGTACACTTTTATAGGTAGACCATACTGAGAATAAAAATCATTCGTGTATGTAATGGAGTGGACGAAAGAAAAAACCCTAAAATTGATTGAATTATTGCAACTAAATGCTAGATTATGGAACCCTTCGATATGTGAAAACAGGAGAGATAAGCAGAAAAGAAAGGAAGAACTAAGGACTATTTCTTCTATTTTCGGCATATGTATTCAAGACACAACAAAAAAAATCCAACATTTACGCACGCAATACAATAGAGAATTGTCTAGAGAAGCTCGCGCGTTAGCCGAAGATCCTAACGACAGATACGTTAGTAATTGGTACGCTTTTGAATATCTCCACTTTATGAAAGATTCTAGTAAACCATATAGGATACTGCAACAGGTAAGTTGTTTTATTCATTTGTTGATTATAATTGCTTTTTGTGACTTTTATTTAAAATTCAATGGCCTGTTTATACCCATTACAGGAGCTGAATTTTGACACTCCTGGTATGTCCTCACATTCTGAGATCCTGAATAGTGATTGCAAACTTGACAGTTTGTCACCACCCCATAAAATAGCAAGGTCGGAGTCTTTGGACAGTATTAAAGGTTACCCTACTGTATCAAAACCAAGAGATGAGTTCACAGTTTTCGGAGAATATATAGCCAATGAGCTACGCTCCCTGAAAGGAGAGAAAAATTTATTGGTGGCTAAGAAAAAAATTCAAGATGTCATATACGAAGTAAAAATGGGAATCATATGTGGTATCCGATCTGAACCTACTTGCACTATATATACAAATACAAGCCAGTCCCATAGCACGGACTCAATAAATAGTGGTAAATTGTATACCACTCCAGTTATGAGCACCACTACACAAATAGAACCATTGACCTCTCAAACTCCACCAACCGCAGCAATTAGCGAGATCATAATCAATGGTGCTTGCCATTACACAAACTTCAAAGTTGATCCTCAATAGCAATGACATCCCCTTCCCAGTAGGGAAGGGGATTAATTGAAAAAAGTGATAAAGTTCTTTTTACAGACTTATAGAAAATAAAAATTGTTTCAAGTTCTTGTAAATAAACAAAACAAATAATAAATAATAAAATAATAGAGGTGATAATGAATTATCAACAATATTTTAAGGTTTATCCACTCCAATATCCAAATGCAAACTACCCTAAGCATTGTTTAAAACAATATTTGTAAAATAGCAGCACTTATTCTTTGGAAGAGAGTGAATTAATTATTGGTGAAGCAGATTTCAACAAAAACAAATGTTACATGTTTTTTTAAATTTACAGTTGTCGTTGTATGGTAAAATAATGATTAATGTAAAGAACATTGAAAACTGTGAGTTTTATTGTGTTGCGAGCAGATGACACTCCTAGATCAAAATAAACACTAACAATTTATTGCTGTGAAGATCTCCAAAATGTAAGTTATCGCAGATTTGACTTTATATTGGATATTTCTCTGTAAATATAAGAATAAGGTGTTGGGAGAAGAATATTTAGATCTCAATGAGAAAATTTGAGTATATCAAACACAAATTTAGTATAATGCCAATAGAAACCACATATAAAGTAATTTAAAAACTGTTACTTTTGCCATAACCATTTCTTAAGATGTGTTCTGTTATACATAATTGTTTGTTGTAATACATACATAATGCAACAATATCAACTTTCTGTATAAATATTTGATATGTTTCAAAAATTTATTATTTAGAACTGGTAATGTGGTAGTTATCCAGCAAATTATTTATTTAAATAAGAGATTTAAAATAAGTGTTTTACATCAATTAAAATCTGTTAACTAAATAGATATATAACAAACTGTAATGTGAAAATATACAATAAGTCAATCTGATTTTAGATATTATTATTTAGTCATTGTTGGACAGCAATTTGTCCATTTTAGTATTTATTGACACAATGTTTTATGAAATGGACAAGTAAAAAATATTAAAATGTACATTTTTATGTGCTTATTTTTATATACTATTCGATTTTAATTTTAACATTATATAAATGTTTGAAAAATGAATCGAACCCGCGTCCGCTACTATCCGGGCAGGTGCCTGACCGCTCGGCCACCCAAGACACTTATTAACTTGCCGAAATTCTTCTAACCTTTACACTTCACGTTGTAAGCCAACGGGTACCCTCGCAATGTAGAAATAAATTTCAAACAAAGATTTTGGTGGTTAGAAAAAGAATTTCGAAAAATTATGATCTTGAGGCGGGAATCGAACCCGCGTCCGCTGCCATCCGGGCAGGTGCCTGACCGCTCGGCCACCCAAGATACTAATTAACTTGCCGAAATTCTTCTAACCTTTACACTTCACGCTGTAAGCCAACGGGTACCCTCGCAATGTAGAAATAAATTTCAAACATTCCAAAGCAGATATTTTTACAAATATCGTGCGTTCGGTTAAGCTTGGGTTTGCTTTATAAAACTATTCGATTTTAATTTTAACATTATATAAATGTTAGAAAAATTAGTACAAAGATTTTGGTGGTTAGAAAAATAATTTCGAAAAATTATGATCTTTGGGTGGCCGAGCGGTCAGGCACCTGCCCGGATAGCAGCGGACGCGGGTTCGATTCCCGCCTCAAGATCATAATTTTTTAAATTCTTTTTCTAACCACCAAAATCTTTATTTTTATATGTTCCTTATTAAAGAAAGACAGTCATATATGAAGATTAATGTAATTGCTTAGAATAACTCTTACAGCTTTTCAGCTTGAAGAAACCGATACAGACAGGACAGTATTACTAAGAGCTCTGAAGCAAGGAACAAAAACGCAATTTATAGAGCTACTGAACATAATTTGCTGATTGAATTATAGTGCTACATTAAATTAGTTGGTTAAAAGCCACCCCAAAAAGAGCCTTATAATTTTATTGATGATAAAAGTGATGTTAAATATATATAATATAAATTAAAATTTGTACATAATGTATATATCTAATGGTTACAGTGAAATGCAGTAAGATGTGAAGTTATTCAAGTCGCTTGTGTATGGTAGCAACATGTGGTGTTTCGAGTGATGAATAAAAGAGAAAATTTACATCATAATGGTATTTCATTCTTTTTTATTACGTTTAGTGAAGTAGTAGTAAGTAATAATACCTACAATTATTACATGCAATGGTTTCTTTAAAGAAATGGTGAAATGGTTTTGGTCCCCCTCAAAATAAATTTTATACCAATACACACATCGTATAATAAAATATAATGAGCACAAAGGCAACATTATTGCGAAATAAACTTGCCTCGAAGATTGCTTTCTCTATATTTTTAATGATTTTTAGCATATTAAGTAATAATGCTAAAATGCTACCAAAAACTCCAGGAACAAAGGCATTGAAATGCTAAATATTCTCATCAACCCCAGTCCTTTACCTTTACTAGGACAGTTCCCAGTGCTGGCACACAGGCCTTCTCAGTGAATAGAGAATGGGGCATACTTCATAACGCTAGCCCACTGTGTTTTGGTTGGATGGATCGGAGTAATACAAAGAGGACAGTTAACGGCTTAAAGTGCCTTGCGAAGCACAGAGAAAAATGATATGTTTTGGTCATGACTAGCCTTAACAGGTTGTGAAATCACACGCCCAGCGCGCTTAGCTATTACGCTATCGATCTCTGCGTTAAATACCTTAATTTCAATGTTGAAATGACATAATGTCGAAATAATTAAAATCTGAAGATTGCATGATATAGATCCCGTTACCTTCCCAAATAAGAGAAGAAATAATTGTGTCAATGTCAATTCTATCTGTGCTTGGCTTGACAGCTCTGCTGTCTGACTGACAGACATGACACATGACAGACAGTCGCGGCAGCGTTGCCATTTACACGGCAATTGCCGTGTTACACGGCAATTTGGGTCTTTTCAGCAATAAAACACGGTACACGGCAGTATATTCATTGCCGTGTTCTAAAACGCGGCAATCCAATGATTACGTTTTTTCCGATTCCGACTTATAACGCACATGGCACATCACTAGACTAGACGTAGTCATGACTCTATGAGACAGCGGGGAAATCGCGACTCGCATTTGGTATTAGATTCGCACACACTTCATTCATTCTTTATGGTATTGATTTTATTCTCAAACTTTTTGAAAAGCACATACATAAAAAAGGTCTACTGCTAACTTTTGGTTAAAAGTTTTAACGCAACCTGAACTCGGTTGCGAAAATTTAGCCGGTTTTGTCCTTAGCGTATTATCCCTTCCACCCGCCAATGCAGACTGTGAAAGAATTTTCAGTGAGGTCAATTCGATTAAAACAAAAACAAGAAAATAAAATTATTACTTCCACAATAAATGGTACTTTGTTAGCCAAGCACTTTATCCGATCCCAAGGAAATTGCGTAAATTTCAAACCAACGAAACAAATGATTAAAAATATGAAGGAAAAAATAAATATAAATTGAACAAAGACAACGAAGACTACACGGCAATTTTGTAGTTTTTATTCCAAAACACGGCAATCCAGATATCATAACACGGCAACTTAAAATTTCGAAATGGCAACCCTGAGTCGCGGGTCTATTTAATTTGTGGTCGCAGGCCGGCGTTCTTCGTACGTACGTAATTTGGCGGCTAATATTAAGCTGTTTAAAATTACCTACCCATTACCAATATAATTAAAGTGCTAGAAATTTAAATAATATTATTAAAAAAATATTTGTTAGTAGAAATGTGGGCCATAAGTTTATATATGCTCCTTGGATGCTTGTTCGTACTTGGAAATTGTAGTTTTCGTGAAGAGAATCAAAATAATATATTGATTGAGGCGCCGTATGAAAAGAGATACAGTCCAGAATGGAAAGACCTGGACACGAGACCCTTGCCAGCGTGGTATGATAAAGCAAAAATTGGTATATTTCTTCACTGGGGCCTATATTGCGTTCCAGGATTCAGATCAGAGTGGTTTTGGGATTATTGGAATAGCGGTATAGTATTAATCAAATAAATTATAATTAATTATAATTTTCAAGACTCAGGAGCCCCAAGCAGGTCTCCTACTATACTTAATACAAAACTGATCATCTGTCTTTATTTTTAGGGGAAGAAAAAATAGTTAAATATATGACTGATAACTATCCACCTGGTTTTACGTACCAAGATTTTGCACCTCTGTTTAAAGCTGAGTTTTTTGACCCCACGGAGTTTGCTGAACTGTTTTTTAATTCAGGAGCTAAGTAAGTGCACCACAATTTTATTTTGCAGGTAGCCAACAGTGTAATTACAATATTTTAATAATACAACTTATAGTCTTATAGTCCTGTAAGCAAAGCCGTCTTAATTCATGCTGGGGGCCTTGGACACATAAGAATTTGAGGCCCTTTTGGAATGTAAAGAAAGCAAATTATAGTTTTATTTTCTAAAAAGAGTGTTATGCGCCAGTCAAAGTGTTCGAGAATAAATGTAGGAGAAATTACCAAGAATAATAGACATGATTTACGTATTATAAAGTAATTGCTTTGTTTTATATTTCCAGTTTATTATAATAATTGATTAATAAAAACATGTTTTATAATAATGACCTTTTTATAGATATGTTGTACTGACTAGCAAGCATCATGAAGGATTTACATTATTCCCATCAACTCGTTCCTTCAGCTGGAACTCTGTAGAAGCAGGCCCTCATCGTGATTTAGTTGGAGATCTATCTAAGGCAGTTAAGGACAAAGGTCTTAAATTTGGTGTCTATCATTCTCTATATGAATGGTTCAATAAGATCTATTTAGAAGACAAAGAAAACAATTTCACAACCAATGTATTTGTTGAAAATAAACTGTGGCCTGATTTACAACAGCTTGTTAATGATTACAATCCATCAGTGATTTGGGCGGATGGGGATTGGGAGGCAAACGATACATATTGGAAATCAACAGATTTTCTAGCATGGCTATACAATGATAGCCCTGTGAAAGATGAGATTGTAGTCAATGATAGATGGGGAAGAGGAATTGGTTGCAAGCATGGAGACTTTTACAACTGTTTTGACCGATACAACCCAGGCAAGTTTGTTACTAAATATAAATATTGTTTCTTAAACCATTTTGCGATTTAGATAATGTGGTAAAGCTTTTAACGTGAATAGAAGTCTGCACAAAACAACCACAATCTATTACTATTACAATGTATTCATAGAGATTAAAAATGTGTAAGGTATAATATTTATAGTTTATTGTTATCTTTAGGAAAATTGCAGAACCACAAGTGGGAGAATGCATTTACGTTAGACTTAACTTCATGGGGTTACCGGAGAAACATGAATATATCAAATGTAATGTCTATCAACCGTTTGTTAAGTGAAGTTATAAGCACAATAAGCTGTGGAGGTATGTTAAATTATATATGAAATAAATAAATTATATATAAATAAATTAAAAAAAGATATGAAATAAATTATTCTTCAGTCACCACAATACATTATCGTGGTAGTTAATTTGTGACTAATTCTTGTTTATTCACAGGAAACGCACTTATCAATATTGGTCCTACAAAGGAAGGAACAATTGCTTCTATATTCCAGGAGAGACTCTTGCAGCTTGGAGACTGGCTCAAAATAAACGGAGAAGCCATCTACGAGAGTTCCCCTTGGGTCTCTCAAAACGATACTTACAATGGGGAAGTTTGGTACACATGCTCTAAAGAATTTGATCCTCTCCGTCCTACACGCAGGCCTGACGAAAACGATAATGTGGGCGCTGTCTATGCAATGTTCCTAAAATGGCCAGCCAAAGATGACTATTTGGTACTAGCAGACATCGCTCAGTATATGAAAGGCAAAAACTACACAGTGACCTTACTAGGCAATGAAGACATGAAACTTAAGGTAAGTTGCTATGCAAAATACTTTCAGTCACTTCATCTACTTTCTTCTTTAATTATGTTGTTTCCTACCGCATCACCCACATTTTCCCGCCCACCTACATTACACGTTACACTTGTCTGGATCTGGCTTTAGGTAAACCCGGCCACCTGCCTGACACCAAACCCATTTAGGTATTGGAATAGAAAAATAGGATTTGAGATCAAATTTTTTTTATTTTTATTTAATAGTTTTTTCTCCGGAAATCGGTTGTCACGTTATAATCGATCACAGTCGCCTATCTATACCTTTTAAAAAGTTTGGATAATCCACCAAATATTGTTGCGTATTATAATTTTACCTGAAATTAATAATTACTTGAACTTAAATTTATAATTTTTGACTTACGAGTATATAGATATACCTACATGCTTTTGAATAAAGTGAGTTTAAAAGACAATAAATAGCATTCATTTCCTCGCTAACTAGGTACTTATGTAAATTGTAAATATGTGAATTGAGATAGCTTTTCAACTTATTAGGGCCGTAGGTGTATTATTTGTAATAAAACATTTAATTTATTATTTAACTTTTATTCTCCATCTTGTATTAGTCGAATCACCACAGAGTATCCACTTACATTTTTATGACATCATAGATAATACAATAATCATACATCTCCTCCACAAGCTATTTTAATCTATTATAATCAACTTACATCATAATCTTTTAACCATGCTGGTTTCTTGACAATTCTACCAGCTTTTGTCATGTTTACATTTTCAGGCAATGATAAAGAAGAAGTTAAATCTTGTTGCTCATTATTTAAATTATCATTAACATTTAAAGGAGATTTTAAATTTGTATCCTTTACCTTACACATATCATTATCACAATCATTTAAGCCTACCTTACTATTTAGTTTATAAGTATTTGAAGAGTGCTTTAAAAATATAGAATTTCTTTCTACTATCTTTCCTTGTGAATTTCTTACCTGATAAGACCTGGGTTTTTCTAACTTTTTTACAATTTTACCTGTTTCCCATAACTTAGAAATTGGATTTCTTACAACTACATCATCTCCAGGATTAAATTCTTTGCTAGGGGATGCATTCTTATTATAGTAATATTCATTATAATTTCTTTTATTAATTTGCTGATTATATGCATTATTTATAACAACTTTAGGATACAAGTGATTTCTCACTGTAGGTAGCTTCGATCTCAACAGCCTCCCCATTAGCATTTGACTTGGCGAAAAATCAGTACCCGCTACTGGTGTAACTCTGTATTCTAACAATGCATCATAGAACTCAAATAAATTATTAGATTTCTTTAATATTTTTTTAGCAATGCCAACTGATTTCTCAGCAAGCCCATTAGATTTAGGGTGATATGGAGATGAATGTATTATGTCAATATTTCTTTCTTTACAAAATTGTTTCATAGACAGTGAGTTAAATGGACTATTATCACACACAAGCACTTTAGGAAGCCCATGTATAGAAAACAACTCAACTAGCTTCAATGTTATTTGCTCAATAGACTTATTCAATATTGGTAATACATCAAACCATTTAGAAAAATAATCGACAGTAATTAAATAGAATTTTCCATCATTTTCTGCTATGTCTAGCCCTAATTTTAAAAAAGGTATTTTAGGTATCTCATGACTAATTAAGGTTTCTTTAGGGTTTCCCGACTGATATTTTTCACATAATTGACATTTTTTAACATAATTTTCTATCATTTTTGACATATTTATCCAATACAATAATTTTCTAGCTCGTTTTTTACACTTATCTATACCCAAATGTGCATTACCGTGAATCTGTTTTAACATATCTAAATACAGAGTTTTGGGAACAACCAGCTTATCGTCATAGAACAAAATATTATTTTTTACAATTAAATTATCCTTTAGCTTGTAATAATGATGTAATTCTGAATTATTTTTGCAATATTCCTGCCAACCCGTATTTAAATACTTAATAACCTGGGTTAAAATAACATCTTTACTGGTCTCATCTTTAATAATTTCTAATTTACATTTACTCACAGGAAGGTACTCCTCTAACGAAACTGTATGTACAATATCTAACATATCTGGATCATCTCTGACTTTATCTGTTATATAATTTCTAGACAAGAAATCTGAAATATACATAAGTTTTCCTGGGATGTAATGAACTGTGAAAGTATACTTAAGTAATTTTAATAAAAGTCTCTGAATTCTGTTAGTTGATTTATGTAATTCTTTACCTATAATATTTACTAACGGTTTGTGATCCGTTTCTACCTTAAAGTTATGGCCATACACAAATTGGTGGAATTTAGAAACAGCGAAACATACACCTAATAATTCCTTTTCAACCATACTGTAATTAACCTCTGCAGGAGTTAAACTTCGGGAGACAAATGCAACTGGTCTACCTGATTGCATAAGACAAGCTCCCAACCCATCTTTGCTGGCATCTGTTTGAATAGTAATGTGTTTATGTGGATCAAAGAAACCTAATGTTGGTGCATGACTAACTAATCTTTTTAATTCATGAAATGCTTTTGTTTGTTCTGAATTCCATTTCCATTTATAATCTTTTTTCAATAATAATCTTAAGGGGGCAGCGACTTTAGAAAAATTTGGAATAAATTTATGGAGAAAGGTCACCACACCCAGGAACTTCTGTAGAGATTTTTTATTAGTTGGTTCTTGTATATTGAGAATTGATTTTACATGAGATTGATCTGGAGTAATACCTTCCTGAGAAAAAATGAAACCCAAATATGAAACCTTACTTACTTTATATTGCACTTTATTTGAGTTAAACTTAACATTATATTTTCGAGCTCTCTCCATAACAAATTTTATTGCCTCCTCATGTTCCTCTCTGGTCTTTGTCGCTATAATTAAATCATCGTAGTATATTTGTACCCCTTTAATGTCTCCAAATATTTTAGTATTCTCCCTCTGGAATATTTCTGGGCTAGAACAAAGACCAAAGGGTAACCTGTTAAATTTATATCGGCCAAAAGGTGTATTGAATGTGCAAAGCCACGTGGACTCCTCAGAAAGACATATCTGATGGAATCCATCTTTCATGTCAACCACAGTAAAATATTTCATCCCCGATAGGTTTGCAGTTAAATCATTAACAGTTGGAATATTATAATGTTCCCTCATTATATACTTGTTAAGTTGTAAAGGACACAAACAAAGTCTCAAAGATCCATTAGGTTTTTCAATAATAATTAAATCATTCACCCAATTCGTAGGTTCTGATACTTTTGAAATAATTTTATTTAATTCTAAATTGTTAAGTGCTTCTTTAAGTCTCGGTTTTAATATCTCTGGTACTCTTCGTACCGGCTTCACTACAGGTATAGCATCACCTTTCAATTTAATAGTATATTCAAATGGTAATTTGCCAATCCCGGAAAATATATCATGATATGTTGATAAAAATTTACTAACCTCCGAGTCATCTAATTTCACCTCGTCCATCCTTTGAATCAACTTCAACTGTACACTTGACTCTCGTCCTAAAATAGGAATGCAATCACCTAGCACAATCACAAAAATAAGTTGTTTAAATATTTGTCCTTTAACTTCGCAATCTAGTTGAACTGTCCCTAACGGTTCTATGATAAATCCACCAAATGCAGTCAACTTATTATTGTTGGGTTTTATAGTATATTTTATTGGTAACTTTTTATAATAATGGAATGGAAGAACATTGACATCTGCACCCGTGTCTATTTTAAAATCAATTGACATTCCATCAATGCCAAGTGTTTGCATCCATACCTTCCTATTTTGATTCTCTTTGCTGAACATCGAATCAATGTGTAAAAGTTGACTGTCTTGGCAATTTTCTTCTTCATTAATCTCCTGAACATTTTGTCTATCTTTCTTTTTATTTATACCATAACACTTCGACTGAAAATGATTAAATTTACCACAATTTTTGCACTTTTGTCCAAATGCAGGGCATTCATTAATGCCATGAAATTTTCCACATTTATTACAATTAAATTTCCATGATTTTTTCTTTTCCATAACATTCTTCTTGACATTAACAAAATCTATTGCTTCTGAATTTTTCTCCCTTTGTATCAATTCAACTTCCTTCTTGCTGATTTCAAAAACTCTGCATATTTCTATTGTTTTCTCAAGATTTATATTATTTTCTCTTAACAACCTTTCTTGTAATACTTGATCTTTTACACCTATTATAATTCTATCTCGAATTAGTGAATCTAATTGATCACCAAACTCACATTTATCTGCCAGCAACTTCAGCTCTGTCAGAAAAGCATCAAATTTTTCCGTTTCAATTTGGTCTCTTTTAAAAAATTGGTACCTATTGACCACCACGTTTTTTCTTGGTACAAAATATTGATCGAATTTTATCAACACTTTTTCAAAGCTTGTTTTTTCATGATCTAAAAATGTTTCATAAATCTTGTTTCCTTCTATTCCAATGCAATTAAGTAAGATAGCAATTTTTACTCTCTCACTTTTTTCTTCGAGCTCCTTCGCTATCATAAAATTTTGTATTTGTTTTTTAAATATATTCCAGTTGGAAGCCACATCTCCCTCCCCACAGATTTCCTTTGGTAGATTGTACTCCATTATTTATTTTTCCTTAATTTTTACACCTGACACCATGTATTATTTGTAATAAAACATTTAATTTATTATTTAACTTTTATTCTCCATCTTGTATTAGTCGAATCACCACAGAGTATCCACTTACATTTTTATGACATCATAGATAATACAATAATCATACAGTAGGTACCTATAACCAAATAATATTATCTCAGCTTACAAACGAAGTTAATAGTTTACTTGTGCGACATTCCGTTTATTGACACGGCTTCTCGCAGATAACTCGAGAGTTATCACAATATTGTTTCTCTAGATTCCGTGAACCGATTCAATCACGACTGCGCTTGCTAAAAGAAATAATTTTATTCTAAAAACAATAACAACGATATAGATAAAACAGTTCTACTTAGGGCCTGTTTCACAATTGACGGTTATTACTTGGCAGATCATTTGACAGTTGTGATATGAAATATATGTTAATTGAAGTGCCAAGTATAAGCTATTCAGAACTTACCCGTCGATTGTGAAACAGGCCCTTAATGTAATAATTGGATTTAGGTCTATCAAATTAGGTGTTTCTATCGAAACAATTGGGACCTATTTTTCTTCTTCTTTGTAATATTTTTACCAACATTTGGCGTATCATAACACCAGCCCTTAGGCCCTAAGTTAATGTCCCAACTGATCGGACACATGTCTCTCCTATGGGTGGAAGAACAAAGGGAGAATAGGCCATAACTCACCATGCTGGCCCAGTGCCATTGGTGGGTTTAACAACCACAGATTAACTCTCTAGGTACCAATGGCTTAAAGTGTCTTTCTAAGCAGTAAATATGTAGGGATTATACTCGATAAAATATACTTTTGTTTACCCATTCCAGTGACCGAAACTAGCGAACGTTGCTTAGTTTAAAAGCGATCGCAGCCTGAGCGCACTAATAACTCAACTGCTCCATCGACCTTCGAGAAATCTGTTTCGCCGAAACTTATAACGGTTTCCTCAAACACATATCACCTTCATTCATTACTGTCATGTGGAAATCACACTATTTATCATGAAATATCTCTCATTAACACCTATATAAAATATGTTTTTACATCATATATCATCACCATATATACACTCGTCGTTTCATTCTAATGATATATAACATTTTGTTTCACAGTGGAAGTTCCTGAACAATGGAAAAGTTGCTATTCACCTGCCGTGTTACAAAAAAGTAAAGTCTCAATATGCGTGGACACTGAAATTTACAACTGGCGCTGTTTAAAAATAAATATATGCTTTATTCAATCTCTAGTTTGTATTATTTCTATATTATATGGGTCAATCTTTCTAAGACTTCGTGCTTTACCTCAAACATGTTCAGGTTGACAATCAATTGGATATTTAACGGTTTTGTAGTCTGACCTGCTTTTCATTGTACCACATTCGTCTGATTGAAAATCACAAATTGTACCTTTGCTTCTTTATTACGTACTTATACCTACATCTTTTCGATAGTAGGTAGCTATAGCTACATAGTACAATACCTATAAAACTCCAGCCATTATAACGAGATAAAGAACGTAAACAATGTTGATGAGTCTTTTATTATAAAATACAAAAAAAATGTAATACCTTTTTCTCAAAGTAGCTAATCATTATGATTTTCAAAAATGGATGATGTATTTTAAAATACATATTTCTTATTATTAAATGCATTTCGTCGATAAAGAGGCATATCAAAACTGCCTACTACAAGTGGCTACATACTACCACTGAAACTTGCATATATGTTTTTATCCAAAATTCAGAATGTTCCTTGCTATATAAAATTCTATAGCGCGGTAGTTAAAAGCAGAAGGTTTCATGCAATAAATAATACCACATTTCCAATGAACTTTCGTTTATTAGGTACTTCATTAATAATAATATGTTGCGTAAATACATTGAGATAGTAATACAAACGAACTCAGTATATTATACAAGTGCCGACTAATAAACTATACATTACAAAATATGAATAAGTCCCTTGCTTAAACTCAGTTGATTTCCTCAGAATCATACTGACAATTTATTATAATAATATATTATTCTATACACACAACACAATACACATTCCTTACACAAGCTAGTCTATGGCATACATTGTAAACTTTAAAAAGTTTACTGTCTTCAAATAGCGTTAGGAAGCATTATGTAAAACGAAGGTAGTTGCCGAAAATGTAGGTACGTACGTTCAGTCAACAGCACGCCAGGTTACCACAATAGGTCATATTTTCTCAATAGATTTTGTGCTTTAAGTAGAACAAGTAATGGTTAAGATTCGACTGGAGATATTATTTTAACAGTTTTTTTTTTAAGTCAAACGTCTGTTGATTGTGCGTGATATCCACTAAGGCAGAAATTGCTTATGTTAGGTATATAAAAATAGCTCTGTATAATTTTTTTTACATAAAAAGCAAAGCACCATTCAATACGTACTATTCATCAAGCATTATATAAATTCAAAAGGTTAAAATAGCAGAAAAATAAAATTGGTTTAATATTAAACCAATTTCTTTTCATCCATGGTTCGACATAATTTTGTAAAAATAAACTTTCATAATCATAAACGTTCGTTACGAGATATGCAGGCTAAATAGAATAAAATTGTGATAATTATTTATAATATATCGAGGGTAACCGTTTCAAGGTAACCAATTATGTGTTTACAATAATATGTGCTCTAATATTAAAATATAATATTCTTTAGATAAAGCTAAACCAGAGAACCTCGAATACAAAACATTTAGACAAAAGTTGGATCAACTAAAACAACATAAGTTGGCCAATGACCAATTACACCCTCAAAATATATAATTACATTAGATCGAACAGACAGGCATCTACTTGCTGTGGCAGCTTAATAACATAATGGAAAAATTATGTTATTAAGCTGCCACAGTTCACCTTTCCAATGTTCGGTGAGAGGGCAAAGTAAATGCATCCTGAAGCCAAAGGCATTTTAAGAGTACTATTGCATACATATATTATCATTTTATGTAACAATATGTATTATATCCCAAGCTTAAAAAAATATTTTAGCAAATGCAACAACACGGAATAGTATTCTATTAGACATTTTTGTATGACTAATTTCGAAATTATTACACTTAAAAAGCTTATCGATACAAAAATAAGTTTTTAACAAGAATAAAAAATAAAAAGAAGTATCATACAACACATGAATAAATGACAAAGTAAATGCTTCAATAGTAAAGTATTCAACATCTTAAAACGAAAAAATATTTATTGCGGGTAGGTATATATTTTTTTTGTACAGCTAACCTAAGTAAATATTAAAAAAATAAAATTAATCACATACGTACAAGATGTTGTTATCGATACAGGTTTATTAATTATATTAAGACTCGTAGTCAGATCATTCATTAATCGTGACCCAATCGTAAACAGGCGACTACATTATTTATAATGATAAAAATTAAATAAATGGTGGATGGACTATTGGTCAGTAGCTTATTTTAGTTTCCTAGTTCCCGGTATGGCCCGCCAGGTTGATTGTGAAATCGCTAACCGAATCGACTGATCTGACTACGACATAGGACGATACTTTTTGACTTATACAATATATTTTTGTATTAAAACCTAATAATGATACTATATAACATATACAACGAAACTTATACTATAGTTCCAGATTGTGATTTGAAATACAAATGTGTCACTCTCGCTACTATTAGGAAAATAATTAATATGAAATCTCAACTTGGCAATTTGAAACTTTAAAAAAATAACTTTTAGACCTTCATCATTAGGGGAATAAAGTCAATTTTTTTTATTGGTTTTAAATCAATTTACTACTCACTAAGGTTCAAATTCTTGTGGCAATTGTTTTACCACTTTCCTACAAAGGGTTACAGTAAAATAAAGTTTCAAGTAAACTTACCAAGCCCATTTTTTTTATTGCTTATGATTTATCCATATTTATATAGTTTACCTAGCGTGTTAATTTTTCTAGTGCAAATCAGATTTAGAAAATATACAATTTTGTACTACAAATATACATTACAAAAGTTATTAATTACAAGTTCATACATACATATACAAATATAGTTAATTAACTAATATGGCTTAGCAAATATGCAATCTTTAAATTTATTTCACTACTTATTATGTGCGGGTTATTGTTAATTGCCGTTTTATAATTGTTATATTAGTTTGTTTCGGATTAAGATATTTCTTGATAGGTTTCCGACAAACACAACCATTTTTTAATCGTTTGTATATATGTAATTATGATGAAAGCATGTATTTTATTTGTTACTATAAAACCTAAATGACCGTTTATTAAACTACACTCACATTGATGTTATAATAATTATTATTATGAGGATATACATATTTGAAATGAGTTGAAGTGTATCTAAGTTATTCACCCGGAAAATCTATACTTTCACTAGAGTATGGTGTTCAAAGATTTTCAATCCTGAAATTGTGGAATGCCATAGAAACGTGCAATCAATAACAGCCAACATAAGAACTTTAGATAAAACAATGACAAACACGTAAGCATCTTAACTTTGAGATAACCACGATTGTATTGCTTAAAGCGTAGAGCACTTTCCACTTCAAATTACGCAATTGACCTACATATTGCCATTATACAGTCCACACCATATCCAGTTACAAACAAGTTAAGGTTGATAATCCATTGCAGATATTTTACAGTTTTGTATAGACTGACGTGTTGCTGACTGTACCGGGCCATGTGGTAGCCGTATTTATACAATCAAAACTAGAAATACAAATAAATTTTCAATTGGCAATAAACGGTAGATTCCGTATATTAAAATAGGTAAATTACATACACGGTGATGAGTAACAAATGGGCATCAGCATTCCCCTTATACCATCTAGCAAAATACTCCGATTTATGTGCCCGATAGATGGCAATAGACTCGCCACCTACCCCATGGGACCTAACTTAATTGGGGAAAAGTGGACGTCTAATTAACCTCTGCCTACCCCTTCGGGGATATAAGCGTGATTTATGTATGTACGTCAATCAATTGATACGTACAGAAAGTTCTTGGTGCAATATCTAGCAAATTATCTCCTGCAATTAAAGTTGACATCACACATTGTATGTAAACCTTTTTCTAACTATTTGGAAATCAGTATTATGAAACAAGAACACTTAAAGTAAGTATTCTTTCGCCATCAGATAAAGTCTGTCCTATATACAGTCAAGTACAAGGTGCCCTTGACATAAGTACAGTCAGGTTCAAAAGTAAATAACCACTTTGGTACTCCGTCAAATAGTTGCCGCCGAATTGTAAGTCTTCAATATTTACTGCGACATGCCTACTCCAATATTAATCTATGTCTGATTTCGAGGCAAAAAAATATATTTAACTACTATTTACTAGAAGTAAGAGTCATTTTCCAGCGACACAAAAATATGCTTTGATGAAAATATTTGCTCATAAGTTTCTCTTGCATGCTAACGGAGCACTATATTGTAAGTTTTGAATCAACAACATAAAAAAGTAAGCCTATTACCGCCAGTTAAACATTTTCAGTAATACTTTTTCTTTCTTTCCGTATAACGTTGAAAATTTACCAGTTTTGTATAGAAAGATGCATGAAATTGCAGATAATCAATGCAAAATGCCAACACAGTACAAAGAAAAAAACGCGACATTTAAAAAAATAAACTAACATTTATTTAATATATATTGACATAATAATCATACCATAAAGCCAATGCTTTCTAACATGAACAAGGAGCAATATTTTCAACGACAGTTAATTTATTTCGGCCGATATCTTATTTGGAATTTATGTATAATCGTGATACGAATCAATCTATAATAGTTTGCTAGCAATCAGCGTGGTGCGGCGTCTTCGTAGTGCAACAGAATTCCATCTAACATTAAACTTTTTACGTTATTATATTATAAGCCGCCCGTTGGCTGACCCTCGCAATGTAGAAATAAACTTCTAACAACAGAAGAAGATACTTATGCGATTACCGTCAATTTAGTAAGCTTGATGAAAGAAAAAAGATGCATTTAATCGAGATATTTGTTTTTACACTATTTTCAACCAATGTGTCTATGGTACTTATTTCTTTATTACAAATATTTTATTGTCCTTCAATATTAATACTATAAATATAATAAGACATTGGACAATAATATAGCTTAAGTACATACATACATACCACGATATTCAATTTATTTTAAGAATACGAAGTGAAGTTGATAGCAGACCAACTTCAAGCGAATTTGGACTTAAACAAAATTGAGTTAAACTATATTTGTTATGATATACTTGGGTATGACTGTACACAGCTAGAAATTGGTTTGATAATTCGTGTTTTTATTGTGTAGTGAGGTTCTCAATATTTTTATTATGTGAATAGAGAACAGCCCCATTTTATGTGAGCCAATTTCAGTTGATTTGGTCTATACATCTCTCTCACTCATTTAGAATAATAGTAAAGTGTGAGAGTGGCGGGTAAACCAAAGCAACTGAAATCGGCTTACATATACAGGGTACGATTTGAATTAGAACTACGACATAGACTGCAACCTGTCTCTGTGCCGCAACGCCTCCAACTGAGGCTGCAGGGCCACCTTTTCATTGAAGAACTCCTCGACTGGTGCCTGGGACAGCATGGTCGCCAGGAACTGCTCGAGGGTTATGGACCAGACGCATACCGCGGGTTCCATTTCCTTTGACGAGGACGGATCTGACTGATCTAGTTCTTCGGTCGGGTTTCCATTGGGGTCCATCTGAACAACAAACAACAAAATGAACATCAAACAATATTGTGGTTAGAAAAAGTTCGAAAGATTTAATGCGGGAATCGAACCCGCGTCCTCTGCTGCTATCCGGGCAGATGACTATAATACCACTCGGCCAACCAAGACGTTCATCACCATCATTCTCAGCCCATTATTGACAGGCGGCCGGCTGTAAAACCTAAGCTAAAATCTTGAGCAGTATGGATTGGAACGTTGTCATCCCAATCACTCCTTCCATTCGTCACCCGTCATACATTCATTCATCACTAGCACCATCTTGTTCCATCATACATTCATTCATCACTAGCACCTTTCTGGTGTGATGGATGATATGAATTAAAAGGGAGCGGATGGTTTGACGACGTCTGACCAATATGAATGGAAGAGAAAACATACTGCGCCGACCCCAGATAGACTGGGAACAGGGCAGGGAGAAGAAGAATCAATAGTAACACTTAAATTAATGGTAAGTGGTTAAATCCCATTCAAAGGGGTAACCCTTTGAATGGGATTTAACCACTTACCACTTACTTACTTATAATTATGTATATAAATGTTGAAAATATACTACATAAAAATATACACAACCATGACTCGGGAACAAACATTTGTGGTCATCACAAAGTTTGCCCCTACCAGGATTCGAACCCGGGACCTCTTGGCCAATACCCAGCAATCTGAGCATTCGACCAAGGCGGCCGTCATTGGGTTTTCTTGTAATTTTGGTAAAAATATGTCCGTCATCTGGTATCCATAACACAAGTGCTTAGGCTACTTACTTTGGGCTAGATGATAGGTGTGAGTGTAAAAAAAAAAAAAATAATGAATAGGGTATTGATTAGGTTACCTTATAAAAGGGATTCCTTTGAACCCTTTGAACAGAGAGAAGAAGATAATTTTGGTCCGCCATAGTGAACTCACCGTTAGCCGACTAGGTTGCTTAGCCGCCGCAGCCAAATAGAGGCTGTCCTGGGAGATCTCCCGGTCCAACTGAGGCCGCTCATTCAACTCCCCAAGTTGCAGTAGCAAAGTGCCTGTATATTAAACAATTCAATATTAATACATGATCTGTATGAATAAATCATCATCATCACGAGTCTTTCAATGTCCCCACTGCTAGGATACAGGCTTTCCCTATGGATGAAAGAATATAGGGAGATTGGACCATAATCCACCATGCTGGCTCAGTGCGGGTTGGTGGAAGAATAAATGATTAAGAGTATTGTAAGTCATATATACAGAAGTATAAACTTAATAAGTTATGGAGTGATATATATTTTTTTTAAAACACTCTGCTTATTAAATCCCTCAAGAAAAGGCAATGAGAAGGATCATCTTTGCATTTTTTTTCTATCGAGAAAATTGCTTGCCTTAATGGCTAGTTTGGCTTTTGTACTTTATTGATTAGTCAACACTGACATATTTGGAAATCATAACAACAGTAGTAGGTAGGTCGCGGTCAGAAAAAGTTTACCAGTTTTGAGATTAGATTCTAAAACGCCATATCAAGCTACTTATTACATTTTAAAAGAGAATATGGGGCCTAGCACGGGACGTGGACAAAATCTCTCTCCACCACTAGACAGTACATATTTTGTCTCGAGATTTAGTTGGAGTTAGAGCGAGAGGAAAATATTTTCTTTTCCTCGAGGAGATTTTCTCCACGTCCCGTGCTACAGGGGCAGAGGTTTTTGACTTTGAATTTTATCAAACATAATTATTTCATTTGGACCAGAGCAAAATTTCACGAAAGAAGGTTTTCTACTATCAAACCTTGATAGAAGTCAGTCCCTCTCCAAGAGCGATTGATTGTCAGATCATTAGAAAAAAGATAATCTATTGTCTGTCAAATTATTATAAAATAGACATTTAGAACTTGTGAGCTACATGTGTGCATACATTGCGCATGCAATTATGATCCTTAAGATGGTAAACATTTTCTGTCCCCGACTGTACATAAATCTTAAAATTATCATCATTAAAATATGTTGAATATTCGCGTCGTAGTGCCTTGTTAGATAAACAAACAAAATCCTGATTTCTGGGAGAACTGACCGTAACTATATGAACGAACGAGTGAATGTTAGAGAGCGAGAGAGATGTAATGAAAGGAAGAACTGGTCTTATAAAGGTCTACCATATTATAACTTTTTGCAAACAAACATCAAAATTCTCGAGATCCGTCAACTTACCAGCCAACACGACCGCTTCGTACAGCGCCGGCTCGTGCTGCGTCAGGTCGTGCAACGCCGCCAGCAGTTGCAGGAAGTGCGCCCTAGGAAGGGGGGGAGCCGGAGTGGGGGGTGACGTGGACCCAGGGGTAGATGGGAGGGAGGTAGGAAGACCGGATAGGGCGCACGCTCGCACCGAGTCCGCTGTGTGGGAGTCGGTGGTGGCGGCTGTGGAAGACGCATACTATTAAAAAAGCTAATAAAGTTAGCGGATTGTATTAGAAAAATGATAGATTATTTTTTGTATTTAAAGATCGATTATATACCAAGGGCGATATAATAGCCTTGGTGACGGCAGAGAGGAATACAATTGTCACCACCCCAAATCTCTCCCGTGGGTGTCGTACAAGGCGACTAAGGATAAATCAGTGATGAGGAATGGGCAGCAGCGTTCCTCTTATACCACCTAGCAATGTACTGCGACTTTTGTGCCCGATAAATGGCAATATGCTCGCCACCTATTATATTGGATCTAGAATAATTGGCGAAACGTGGGTGCTAGTTCGCCTCTGCCTACCCCTTCGGGGATATAGGCGTGGTTTATGTATGTATGATATAACAAAGAATGTCTCAGATCGCAAGCGATAAATATGCGATCTGAGTCCGTATCTGTAAAAGTTATTTAATTTCAAACATAATAGGGTTAATGACACTAACGAAGAATCACTGAAATAATAATTTAGGATAAGGAGATTCGATCAAAATCACTTGTTAACAGATTATACTTGTGATTGATGTTTATTTTATAAAAATAAAAATACAAAATTTAGCAATCCGCCATATTTGGTCAAACGCTGCGTGACGTGATTATTTTTTGACATTTTACTTGCCCATCAAAATCCACACTAAAATAATTTTAGAAACTGACATGTTTTACGCTATAGTGACGTCACACAGACGCCATTGCTTTTGTGGTGGAATTTTTAATTTGCATTGTTCAAAACATGTTTTTTCTATCAATATCTTAATTTTTTTCAAGAATATAATTTATTTCAGGTGAAGTAGATACGTTTAAACAATGTGGTGTAGTTTTTCAAAATTAGTCATCATGCCTATTCTAGTCGTACCTGGTTGGCTGACCACACTGTCGGTAGACTTGTCGGCATGGTCGGAGACGCTGCAAACTTCGCTGATTGACCGGCAGAGGGAGGAGGTCGCCGGCTCAGGACTAGGCGGACTCTCTACGCTGAAATGAGGCACATTTGTTAGTGGCAAGATGTCGTGTCGGACCAATTTTTTAGAAAGTATTTTAAATGTATCTTCATTGGTACTTATTTCCACTAAACAATAAAATATTATTTATTTACAGCCTTTTTATTTTTAAACAAGCAATATTAAAACATGATTAAGAATGTCGCCAAAACGACGACTGACAACGCGTGACGTCATTTGTGGTCATAACCATTGAGAAAACTGGTAGTGGTGGATGGTAGTTAATGTAACGGGTGGTACACCCGTTACATTAAATGATTCCCACAAATGTTTCAGTACAGATTAAAAAATGTATTAAATTGCAATGCCCTTGCAGGGCGTCATATGTAAACCTATGTTATACCGTCCACCGCATGTATTTTATGTAATGTGACAAGCAATAAACAATTTTAATTTGTTAAAATGTGAAACAAACGTCCATACAAGATTGCCCATTTTCCTTTGAAATGTCGTTTACCCATCAAAGAACGATATGGCATCCATGACCAGCTCCTCCCCGGTGACCGTGAAGTGGGTGGGCCTAAGGTAGAGCTCGGTGAGGAGAGACCGCTTAGTTAGGGAATCAATATTCTAAAATTATGTCGCTCCCATGGTTTTCTGGAAGAGCCTGCTGTTGACAGCAGCAAGACCGCCTATTGTGCTGTTTCTATAATTTTAAGTTTTCTTTATTTGTGTTTTTTTTTTAAATTGTGTGTATGTTTTTGTGTGAAATAAACAGTTTGTATTGTGTTGTAAAATTCGAAATGTCGTTTACCCATCAAAGAACGATATGGCATCCGTAGCCAACTCCTCGCCGGTGTCCGTGTAATGTGTAGGCCTGAGGTCGATCTCGGTGAGGAGAGACCGCTTAGTTAGGGAATATTCTCAAATCATGTTCAATATTCTAAAATTATGTCACTCCCATGGTGGTCTGGAAGAGACTGCTGTTGACAGCAGCAAGACCGCCTATTGTGCTGTTTCTTTAATTTGATGTTCTTTTATTAAAAAAAAGAATTGTGTGTATGTTTTTGTGTGCAATAAAGCGTTTGTATTGTATTGTATTGTAAAATTCAAAATGTCGTTTACCCATCAAAGAACGATATGGCATCCGTAGCCAACTCCTCGCCGGTGTCCGTGAAGTGCGTAGGCCTGAGGTCGAGCTCGGTGAGGAGGGGCGGCGCGTGCGCACAGTACAAGGCGCGCAATCGCCTCTGCGCGTCCGCGCGACAACTCAGCCCCAGGGCTAGGCTGAGGCCTCGCGCGCTCACGAAGCCGTCGTCGTCGTTGTCCATGAGCTGCAGTTGGAAATTGTGTCTCGATAATTATTCGAACTCTTTCACGAGTGTCGTACAAAGCGTTTTAAAATACCAATAACCTCGCAGGAGTAGATACCTTACATCATAAGCAACAATGTTTTCACTTCTCATGCTCTGAAAGTGCTTATTTGTGCAGGATATAGGCTGCACAAAATCAAATTTTGTGTATTAACGTATCTATTCATAAATGTGTCTATATTAAGGCTAAGAAAATAAGCCATGCAGCCAAACACAATAAGAAATTCAGAGATAAAATTTGTTATTTTATTATTTACTTAAATTTATTTGCCTAATGTGTTTTTTAAGACGTAAATGATATTAAAATTTTAATTCAAGTAGGTACGGTAGGTTGTTAAATTAATTTAAGAAAATTATTATTTAAAATTAATTTAATACTTGGCTATATAGGTCTGCAACCCAAGTCTAATATCAATGGGAAAAACAATTTCCTTCAGTATTCAAAACTGTACTAATTTTATTTTGAATTTTAAGACATGTTATGATAAACTACTGTCATCGCAATTGTGCAATTGTAGTTAAAAGCAAAGTTTCATATCCACAAATCATTTGGCTGCTAAAAGTGTCGGGTAAAAATGATACGTTTTGTGCACTTGATGGAAAATCTACTATTGAACATTACACCAACAACATGACGCCGTGTGGTGACGGCAGAGTCGAATACAATTGTCACCACCCCGGCTCTCTCCCGTGGGTGTCGTACAAGCGTGGGGTGCGACTAAGGATAAATCAGTGATGAGGAATGGGCAGCAGCGTTCCTCTTATACCACCTAGCAAATTAGCAATAGTACTGCTACTTTTGTGCCCGATAAATGGCAACAGGCTCGCCACTACATGGGACTTGTCATAGTTGGCGAAACGTGGGTGCTAGTTCACCTCTGCCTACCCCTTCGGGGATATAGGCGTGAATTATGTATATTATGTATGTATGTAATATACTGTGAATTACGTGCCTGGTCGCCTATTATATCGGATGTAACATAATTGGCGGATACCTGCTGCCTATACCACTCGGTCAACCAGGCCCTAAACATGGCGACATTTATTTATCTAACCATTGAAATGAGATAAATAAATTTTTTCATGGTAGTTTATGAAATATTCCACACACTGCAATAATAACATTAAATTCCTTCATTACCTTGAAAATTCTAGCCGTGATCGCTTCGGCATAATCGCCCTTAGCCCACGGTGATAAAGCAGCAAACAGCGTTTTGAACTGCGTATAGTCCAGTCTATAGGCTTCGTATGGAGCTTCTAGTCTCTCGCAAGGCACACGCTTCGCCCATAGTAGTTCTTCCCTTATAACACTAAGCAATTCCTGGAAGTAATGTTTCAGTTTCAACAATAACAATTTTACTAAAAAATAGTTATTTAACAGTTACCTAATGTTGGTCACGTTTTAAACATTAAAGACAGCATCTGTCTCAGTCTCTAATTATCAATGGACATGTGACAACATCATGTTTAAACGGTACTTACTTTAGACAACGTTTTAGGGTCAGATCGTCAGACTTCGAAAAAATTACATAGATTCTAAGCTTCAAGCAGATTAACTACTTTAGTATAGACAATATTTGATACTGATTTAGTTTTGTATCTGCGAAATATTGACATTATTTTGTTTAACAAGCTGCCGATACCCTCCACCTATCCCTTCGGGGCTAAATAGGCGTGGCTTGTGTATATGTGTAATTAAAGAGACTGGGACCTGACAAATTAATACTTCAATCCCAGGAGATAAGGTGCATATTGCGTTACGTTTGCACATTATATTACACATTACATTACATTTTAAATTTATTAATATTAATTATAGTATACTCTAGCCATAACAAGAAAAAAATGTAAACAGTTTTGAAATGCATTGAAAATTAAGAAAGATGTATTTTAAAATAGATCAACCATTTTAGATAACCAAAATGATTAGCTAATTTGAGAAATAGGTATTACACAATTTTATTCTTGTATTTTATATTAAAAGACTCATCAACATTGCTTCCGTTCTTTATCACGTCGCAGTTGCCTTACTTTAGATAATTTGCTGTTCATATTTTTATGCTATTTTATTTTAGCTAAATTTGCATTGTTCAAAAACCCGTAACACCTATGTAAGTAAGTTAAGGTTTCCGATATCTTACTTGTAATTCGCTCGGCTCCAGAAGCTTATCCTGCTGCAAGGCCCTCAAGGTGTTCCTCTCGAGGCTGTCCTCGAGGTGCCTCACGACCCTGAGGCGGTGCTTCAGGCCCAGCCGCTCGATGCATTCACTAGTGACACTCGACCCGTAGGTGCGGTACGCTTGGTACACTAGCTCTTGGATTTTTATTGTCTGCAATGGAAGACCGTTCTCTTCTGAATACCAAAGTGGTGGTCACGGATTTAGGTTATTTTTTAATTCTCCATGTAATTTTAGGGAAGGCAAAGGGTCTAAGCCCATACAGCCATGTCTTTAGTATATTTATTTCATATTAATAAAAACCACTCTCTTCTTAATACAAAAGTGATGGTCACGGATTAACGTTTTTTGATTTTGCTAAATTCTCCCTAAATTTTTAGGAAAGGCAAAGGGTCTAGCCCATTTACCCGTGTATTTAGTATTTTTATTTCATATTAATACAAATGAATGAGTGAGTGAAATGAATTTTACATTAAAATATGAGTGTCACACATTTTAACGCAGCTAGGGAGTGCTTGGCGCGAATTGAATGGAATGGCGACAGATGAGGCGGTGCAAACCACTATAAAATTCTCAACATCAAACACATCACAAGACTTATTTTCAATGATTCTGCATAATTTCACATGGACGCCTGTTTCAACATGGACGCCTGTGCATTATAATAAGTAAATAAAACCACTTTCACTGCACTAAGTCAACTCTGAAACAACCTTTGAATTATTGAAAAAAATCTGACTGACACCATTGAAACGCACCAAACAACGGATTTATGTTTTTTTCTTAATCAAATCTACATATTTTTTCCGGGAAGGCCAAGGGATCTAGCACATACAGCCATATCTTATTTTATTTTTCGTGATTTATACATAGGTTTACCCTGTTCGCAGTCCGTGGTTCAGTCGACAGAGCCATGGCTTCGTCGTTGTAGATCCCTTCCAAGTATTCGCTCAGGATCTGCATTGCTTGACCGTCTTCTTGGCACTTCAACAGTTTCTCGCGATTCACATCCAAGATTTTGAGTGTTACCTGGTCGAGGGAAAAATTAGAAGTGATTAGACGAGATATTACTTTGAATTTTTTACATAGATAGCAACAGGCTCGCTCATTTGTTTACTATTCGTTCTAATAGATTGGTCACTTAATTACGTACGTCCCCTGGGCGGGACTATACCCCATTCACTTGGACTTTAAACAAAATGTAAACAATCTTGATATGTCTCTTTATCTACGAAATGCTCTTAAAACAAGAAACGTGTATTCTAAAATACATCATCAATTATTATTATAGACAAATAAGTTGTTGTATGTTAGCTGCTTTGAAATATTGGTTACACATTTTTATTTTTGTACTTTATATCAAAAGACACATCAAGATTGTTTACATTTTGTCTCAAGCCCAAGTGAATGGGGTATAGTGTGCCATCCAGATCGCTGGGTAAAGTTCACCATTACTACCCACCTGAAATATAACCTTGGCGCCGTCATAGAAGAAGCAGTCCATGACGTTGACCGCGCACTCGTACGGCATGACGCTGATGAAGAGCGTGAGGAACCACGACAGGGAGATCATCTTCATGACGCCCAGCTCGTCCAGCTTAGCGTGCAGCTCGGGCAGGTGAGCCTCGGTTAGCTCTTCCAACACGCCTTGGTCGACCTGCATGGTTTGTAATACAAATTCATCACCAAAGTCAAAGTCAAAATTCGTTTATTCATTTTTTATTTCATTTATGCTAGACGAGCTCTTGCCTTTCATCTCACTTGATGGTAAGTGACGATAAGGGCCGAATATGGAATCGAGCTTCACCTGGAACCTTCAACTACAGAGGGGCTGGCTATTTTATCACTGTGCAGGAACACAATAATGCAGTTAACATTATGGCTATTATCGCGACAGATTTTGATAAGATGGTGGTAGCTAGCCAAGCTAACTTCAAAGAAGTCCTACCACTAACCAAACCGAGTACAAATTTGTACCCCCCTGGGGATCGAAACCCGGACCTCTGGATCTTAATTTCGGTGGGCGAACCACTAGAATACAGAGGCGGTTAATATCATTCTGGTATCATTACAATACACTTATGAATCGTCAATGAGGCTAGATACCGAAAGACCGGGGAGTGCGCAGCGTGCCTCAGTCTATAATGATAGGTCTCCAAAACCCACCCACTTCCCTCTAATTTAAAGTGGAATTTCATATTAAACATTAAATAACGCGTGGAAATCATCGTGGAAAGGACTCACCAAAGCGCCAACTACCCTCGTATTGTAGTAGTCAGGCAGCAACGTCTCGCAAATGGTAGCCAGCAGCCAAAACGCCTGCTCCTCCGGGCAGTAAATAAGCAGCACCGAAGCAACAATGTTCATCGCTTGGCAGTAACCGATTGTCGGATTCTTCAGTGCGTACGCGCAGAGAACTCGACGCAACGCCGAAATACCTGCACGAATTTATATTAATTATTATTAATTTAAAGTGGGTTCGGTCTGCACAGTCAAGTAAATGTCCTATCTCACAAAAATGCCAACTGCAATCTATGTTCAACTTCAAAGTCATTTAATATAAATTGTCTAGAGGAGATTTTGATTGTGGTTACAATTGTCACGGCTGATTTAGGACAAAGTGGAAAGAACGCGCCAAACCGGACACATCGTGTACAAAATCTCGCCAGCCTTGTTAGACAACAAGGCTGGCGAGATTTTGTCTGCAGGAAGGAATAAACGTTCCCGATTGGCTGATAACATTCCTATTGCTTGAATTCAGCGAGTTTGTAGAAGTTGACAAAATTTGGCGACTAGTAATATGATTTGTTCTTCACTATAGAAACCAGATACATTTTCGTGGACCTCGTCATTTTTTCGTTACACATACACGTAGACCCCGGCCGAGTCTCCCGTGGACCCCTGAAGGTTCATTACCATTACCACTTTGCTAATCTAATCAATGATCTATAATCAACTTCAAAAACAATACCCTTACCGACATCGTTCTGAAACGCGGGATGCTCCGGCAGGGACCTGTGCAGGTCCCTCTCAATCTCATCATTGACAGGGTTCTTCGAGGACAGGGCTCGCCTGACCAGCTCCTCATATAAACCCTTGTTCTGCGCCTTCTGCAGCGTGGAACCGGAGAACACGCTCCATAGTTCCCCACGGAGGGACTCCGGTATGCCGTTGACAACCAGCTCGCTGCCAGCGGTTGTCTGGTACATGCTCACCCCGCGGCCGACTTCCGACATGTGGTCCTCCCAGTGTTTCTCCTGGACAAGAATTTTATACACAATTAATGGAGATGATGAGACTGACTAATAATCACTGAAATAATGAAAATAATAATAATTTAGGATAAGGAGATTCGATAAAAATCACTTGTGCTCGGATTCTACTTGTGATTGATATCTGTTTTACATACATACATAAATGACGCCTATATCCCCAAAGGGGGTAGGCAGAGGTGAACTAGCACCCACGTTTCGCCAACTATGTCAAGTCCCATGTAATAGGTGGCGAGCCTGTTGCCATTTATTGGGCACAAAAGTCGCAGTACATTGCTAGGTGTCCTAATAGTAATAGTAATTACTGATTTATCCTTAGTCGCCTTGTACGACATCCGCGGGAGAGATTTGGGGAGGTGTCAATTGTTTTCTACTCTGGCGTCACCACACGGCGATATCTGTTTTATTTATTTAATTTAGCAATCTGCCATATTTGGTCAAACGCCGCAAGACGTCACTATTTTTTTGACATTTTATTTACCAATCAAAATTTCTCTATACTATAGAAACTGACATGTTTTACGCTAAAGTGACGTCATACAGACGCCATTGCTGTTTTGGCGTTTAGGCGGAAATTTTAATTTGCATTAAGTATTCAAAACATGTTTCTTCTATAAAAAAAACATTTTTTTTTACAAAAATATAGTTTATTTTAGGTAAAGTAGATACGTAAAAACAACGTGGTGTAGCTTTACAAAATTATAAAAATGATAATTGCATGTAATAATCTTAAAAATACCATACCTTTTTCCTCTGAATTTGTCTTATAGGTGACGTCTGGTTGGTTTTAAAAAGCGTCATCAATGGAGGCTGCGTAGTCCAGTCCTTTTCTCCGGCGTCCACTCTCGCCACAGCATAAGGAGTCTTCTCCCTGTATACATCACTGTAGATTCAAACATTTGAGAATTTCATTCAAAATTCAACCTTAAAAGTAATCTAAGACCCAGACCGCCAATTCGTTAGTAGCAGCATCCCAGCAGTTGATGGACACCTGTTATTACTGAAAACATGCGGTTAAGATCCTAAGGGAGAGCGGCTTCAGCGATGCCCTCGGCTCGGAATAAATAAAAAATTGCAATTGTCAATTGTATTGCTTGGCAATGCAATCAAAAATACAAAATATATTATCGTTAGTTAGTCGTTTTCTGTTATGGAGGGAAGGAATATAATAAAACAATCGCATTACTAAGTATAGATGTTAATTGTTAATGGGCCAAATTTAATAAAGAATTAATGTTATTAATTGTAAACGAACCTGAAGAAAAACTTTTTATTGACTTAAAACTAAAGTGCATTAACGAAAAGTCAAAAATGATTTGTTTACATACAGACAACGGCACTTCAGACTACCCAAAACTGTCAAATTTCTTCAATCGATTTTCAACCTTAACTTGGTAATAATAGAGCACAAAATAGCTTGATATTTTGTGGTAGTCTAACGTGTTGTTACATACATACATACATACATAAATCACGCCTATATCCCCGAAGGGGTAGGCAGAGGTGAACTAGCACCCACGTATCGCCAGTTTAATCGTATCGTAACGTGTTGTTGACTGTACATTATTTCTATAAATTGACTGAATGAACCTACAAAATTGTTAGTCAGACGTATTAGACAAATACACTGATAAGGTATTACAAAAGCACTGCGTATTACTGCATTAAGCATGCCCAGCAGTCCTACTACAGGAGATATAAGAAGAGTGAAAAAAGAGAAATCCTTTTCTCTTTTCTCACTCTTCTTCTCAGCGAGAAAAGAGAAAAAAGTGAGAAAAGAAGAGATATTAATACTCATGGGCAGCAGCGTTCCTCTTATGCCAGCAATGTACTGCGACTTCCGTGCCTGATAAATGGCAATAGGCTCGTCACCTATTACATGAGACCTTATCTAATTGGCGAAACGTGGGTGTTAGTTCACTTCTGCCTACCCGTTAGGAGATATAGGCGTGAGTTATGTATGTATGTAGAATACTCACTTAGGCAATTTGGCTAGCAGTTCCGAAATCTTCTGGACCAAAAACTCGCGGTCCGAAATGTTCCCGAAGAGATAGCTCGTGTGATACGATGTGGTGATGAGGATGTTGCCCGCATCACCGGAACTGCCCGCCCCGCCGGAGTCAGCCCTCTCCACTTGGTGAACGTCGCGCAGAGGTATCGTGAGGCGCACCAGGTTTTTCACCTAAAACGTTCACCTCATCATCATCATTCAAAGGGCAAATGCCACTTTGCCTTTGACCGCTGGCCCAAAAATATGAAACCCAATGAAAACCCATAATTGAAACCTATGCTAATCATCCATAACAACTTTTATTTGGCCCCATAGTAAAAGTCGTTATGGATGATTAGTACTAACGTTTGGCATAGGTTTCAATTATGTACATTGGGTTTCATATTTTTGGGCCAATCAGTTGCATTGTCCTTTAAATTTTGCATGCCACATTGGTGTAGGTATATTGTAATATCAGAGTACAAAGATGGTATAAAAAACAATGTAGCGCCCTATTATTGGCGTTATTATCTATACTATCATTATCTATATTTATATTATAAATCTGAAGAGTTTGTTTGGTTGAACGCGCTAATCTTAGGAACTACTGACTCAAAATGAAAAACTCTTTTAGTGTTGGATAGTCCATTTATTGAGGGAGGCTATAAATAAATTAAAAACCGACAGAGCGAAGCAGTGGGCGGCCACTAGTCCCTAATACAAGGGTTGATAGTTGCACCCGATGCATCTATCAACACCTTTTGAAACCTGTGTAATTACAGAATTCAGACCTAGGATATGTCATTATGATAAGTATATCGGCACGGGAGGAGCCCGATACCTTAAAGCGCTCGGCCTGCGATTGCGTAAACTAAGCAATGTTGGACAAGGGTGGTCATTGGATGGGTAACCTCCGTGCTGCGGACGGCACGTTAAGCTCATCATCATCATCATCACCAGCCCTTTAATGTCCCCTGTCCCCACTGCTGGGGCACGGGCCTTCCCTATGGATGGAGGAATATAGGAAGATTATAGGCACGTTAAGCTGTTGATGGATAATACCCACTTATGCCTTCCATCATAGGGAGCAACTGTGCCCCAGCAGTGGGGACGTTAAAGAGCTGGAGCCTTGATCGAAGAACAAGGGGAGAAAGGGCGGAGAAAATCGAAACAATGTATTTTTGGTCACCCATCATTTGACTGCCTAACAGAGCATTGCTTAGTCTACGCAGTCGCAATCCGAGTGCCTAGCCATTGCGCCACCGAGCGTCTTTTACAAGTGTACATTCTTTAAAAAACATTATTCATTTCTTGCTGTGTAGGCCACTAAATAGTTATACTCCATTGTTTAAGCAGACATGTAACAACTATATTCAGTATTATTAATTAGGCCACAGTTAATAGGCAGAACACTGTTCACCGTGATAATAAGTTCAGCAATAAAATAACATAGCTTGAACAAAGTAGTGTCTGTTGTTGTTGCGTTGTGACTCAGTTCTGTCACTCATTTTGATAACGAGGCAGGTATATTGCGGTATATATTTCAGTTAGATACGTGCAATGATATCATATTGCGTAAAGTAATTAGATCTTAGCGTAAATTGACAGTCCAGAGCACCACTCACAGTGGAGTATTCAAAACAAAATTAAGATTAGGTTCCATGTCTAAAACAAATCAACTTTTGTAGTGAAGGCAATGATGGGAGAACATAATTTAGCAGATTTAAGCTATATGTTCACATTCAGAAAGGCTTATAATAATTTTTGTTTAAATTAATTTTTTTTTATGGTGCACTTACGCACCATACCAGCCGCTAAGCGACTGGCGTGAGTGGGACTCGCCCAGTGCAAGTCAGAGTAAGAAATAATAATAGACATTTATTACTATTTATGCTTTAAAAATAGATTAGAACAACTTAATAGTTGTATCTACATAAATACTTACACGGCTATCAAAACATATGAAGTTTTGTGACAAGTACACCCTACCCCAGTTATGTCTTTTATTGTATGGGGTCCATAGAGTGCACTCTTCTGTTCCATCCAGTTTCTCACTCTGTGGCAATCTGAACCTTAATGTGTACAGATTAGATTGTTTTTTAGCATCAAGGTCCCTTTTCAAAAATGATGGTTTCTTTGGTACATTCTTACTTAGTTTAGTTAACAAGTCTTTGTCGATGTTGAAGGAACCTGACTTGTCGTCAATTAATCTGAAATTTAAGATGATGATTCAATGTATAAGTAATAGGCTAACCCCCGAATACAGAAACGCAACTCAAAGTTTGAGCCCTGTTTAACATTTAAGTATTGTCAAGATTGATGTTTGTCCATACAAATTCTGATGGGTAATCACTTAATGTTTTAAACAGTGCTCGAAATTTAAGTAGTGTTTCTGTATTCGGAGGTAAATGTTTTATAAGCAAGAAAATAATGAAGAATGTCCAGCAGCTTTTATCATCATTAGCCCTTTAATACAGTCCAGTCAAAGGAGATTAAAAGGCTGGATATGATGATAATGATGATGAGTGAGCATTAATGTGTATTTAATTGGTACCCTTAAACGAACACACATGTTGCAAGATCCACCCGCTGTTCTTTGTTGCCTTTCTTGGAAATCCATTGATTCCCTTTGCTGTGCTGTATAAATAATTTTTGTGGACTGTAAGCAGTATTTTTAAAGCTAAATCCTGCCAAAATTGACGGCTGCCTTGGTCGAATGCTCAGATTGCCAAGGTATTGGCCAAGAGGTCCTGGGTTCGAATCCTGGTAGGGACAAACTTTGCGATGACCACAAATGTTTGTTTCCGAGTCTTGGTTGTGTATATGTTTATGTAGTATATTTTCAACATTTATATAAAATATTAAAATATTATTATTACAAGGCGACTAAGGAATGTCCGTGTGGTGACGGCAGAGTAGAATACAAATGTCACCACCCCAAATCTCTCCCGTGGGTGTCGTACAAGGCGACTAAGGATAAATCAGTGATGAGGATTGGGCAGCAGCGTTCCTCTTATACCACCTAGCTATATACCTATTGCGACTTTTGTGCCCGATAAATGGCAATAGGCTCGCCACCTATTACATGGGACCTAACATAAACGTGGGTGCTAGTTCACCTCTGCCTACCCCTTCGGGGATATAGGCGTGATTTATGTACGTATGTAAGTATGACTAAGGAATCAGTGACAAGGAATGGGCAACAGCGTTCCTCCCTATACCATCTAGCTATGTACCTACTGCGACTTTTGTGCTCGATAAATGGCAATAGGCTCGCCACCTATTACATGGGACCTAACATAACTGGCAAAATGTGGGTGCTGGTTTGCCTCTGCCTGCCCCTTCGGGGATATAGGCGTGATTTATGTATGTATGTATGTATGTTAAAATTATGTCCGTCGTCTAGTATCCATAATACTAGTGCTTAGGCTACTTACTTTGGGCTAGCTAGAAGATAGGTGTAAGTGTAAAAAAAATTATAATTGGACATAGATAGGCTGAAAAGAATGAATATAGTAGACATCCACCAAATTTACCTTTGATGATTAGTAATAACGGATTAGAAGAAACATTGGAAGACAAAAGAAAAGATGGGCCGATGACATAATAAACGCAGCTGGAAAAAATTGGATGGACACAGCCAAGGACAGGGACAGGTGGAAAGCGATGGAGGAGGCTTTTACCCTTAAAGGGGCCACATAACAATAAACGGAAATAAATAATAATATAAAAAATAAAAATAAAAAATTGTATTGAAAAATTGTAATGTGGAAATAAAGCTATAATAATAATAATAATAATAATAATAACGGATTAGAGTCAACTATGTACCTCATAATCATTCAAATGTCTACACTCAAGCTTTCCATTACTAATTGTTAGAAATGAGGTTATAATTTATTCTATGTAAATAATAATACTCACTGTTTCATAGCTATATTAGCTAACTGTTGCATTAGTGCTAAAGTTTCATTTTTTCTCAAAAACATGGTAAAATAGTGTTCACCATCACGTGTTACTACTTTAATGGAATCTGGGAACACTAAGCTGTTTGTTTTCTCCAATTCAGTTACATCAGCCCAGCGGATCTTCACAGTTGTCTTCCGTCCAAATATATACGAGTAAAAACACATGTAATGAACCGATAGGTACATCCACCCTTGCCGTGGTATTTTCCCTTTCAAGTAACTATGAAAGAAAAAAAATATATAATGGCTCTTGTCTTATATTATTACATATTAATAAACAAAGCAAAATTGTCATTATACCTGCAAGAATAATAGCAAACAAGCTTTTCATCTTTGGGCATACCAAATCTTTGGTGAAATTCATAGTCCACATTTTTGTAGGCAATAGTATCTTCATCTAAAAACCAAAAGTTATTGTAATTAAAAAAATAAATAAGACCAGAATAACACAAATAAAAGTATTACACCACTTGTCAAATTAAAGATATACAAATAACTGATTAGCAATCAATAAAAATGAATAATATTATCTCTGTTCAATACCTACCACAAAAAGCCAGACCTATAAAAATACATGTATTTTAATAAGTCTAAAGATATACCCAACTTAAACAGTATTATCACTTATAATGTAATTCAAGAATACAGGCTGCATAGTAAGTAACATATTATTAAGTTATTATTAAAATATTTGAAATAATTAATTATTTTGACATGCAGTACCAAGCCACTCTTATTGAAGGCCCATTCTACATTCTGTTTGTCATGTGTTCAACCTAATCATCTAGCTTAGAATACACTGGTTTATTAGGTACAGTTTCTTCCAAAATTAATTTAAAATCTTTGTACTAATTTTTCTAACATTTATATAATTTTAAAATTAAAATCGAATAGTTTAAAATGTATGTTTTAAATTTTAATTACCTTCCGGAAAATTATCCTGTTCAGTAGCAATTATCGAATTGATTTTACAACAAACAAAGTCTGTTACTTCGTCTTCTTTGTCAAAGGAATGTAATGTTGGACAGACATTTTCAAACAGCCACTGCCAGTCTTGTCGTATTTCCGTCTCTGTTAGAGCTGTCGCTATAACTGTTGAACCGTATTTGTGCACTTATTAATATATAAATTAAAAAGGTATAAAAAAACAATCTTTTATTTTTTAAGATTATCCTAAATTTAAAAACTATTACTTCAAAGTATTTTTGGAAGTTACCGTAATATACTTCAGAATTGGGTGTCTGGTGCAATATTCTGTAAGGCGCTGGTTTTGTGTCCCGAACACTGTCTAATGTACCCACAAGTAGAGAAGATAGTCCTCGCGATTTTCCGTGCCCTTTTCGCCTTTGTAAAACAAAGTAGAGGCTCGTTTCGTCGCAGTCCCTTTAAAAAGAATATAAATATGCTCTTATAATTGATAAACAACACAATTTAGTAACAATAGATAAGATTAGAATAAGACCATTATTACCATAGTGCGGACTTTAGGAATATTTCTTGAGGTTTTACCCACATAATTGGTAATTTAATAATAAATTCATATAGGTAGTGCACAAATGATTAAATGTTCAATGAGAAATCCCAGCAGAATCACATTTTAATAAATTCACACTAGTTAAAATTCCAATCCAATATCTAGTACAAATCCAATAGCAAAATTTACTTTTTTGACAGACCATCTACCTCACCTCAAAGACAGAATCTACCTAACTATTTGGGTAGGTATTAATTATGACTATGACTCCACACATCATTCACTTTCTCCAACTTTGGTATCACGATCACTATTCTAACTATTCCTGAAATGTCCATGAACTTCCAATTATAATTAGAAGTAGAAAATGTCAAAAATTAAAAATAGGAAAAAATTAAATTATTTTGAGAGCACTTGACTTGTGCTTCAATGCCTCATTTTATCTGTGGTTACTGGTTTGACATGACATTTTGGTTTGACATTTGGTTTGACATGGCATTTTGGTTTGAAATGCAATTAGAGAAGGCAACGGAAAATAGTCTGTGCGGCTAAATTTGGAATAATGAGTTTATGTCAGTAAATATTACCACAGAATTATGCTTACCGTGCTTTATGAAGCATTAAGGAATTTAAAACAACATATTTTAGGTCACCCATGCAATGACATGAAATTTAATAAAATTCTAACAAATTATGAAGATGCATTTCTTGACGCTAGTGATGGAGTGGAGCGCGCGAGCGGATGGTCTACCAAGATTGGAAGACAAAAACTTTCACTTTGAATTGTCTCCTATGACGTTTTTTCAAGGTCAGGAGGAACATTTTCAGCCTTTGAGCCATTCACCAAAGATATGCTTAGCGATCTGCGATAGGAAATCCACCAATAATGTTTTTGTAATCCAGCTTATTGGTGGCAAAGAGAATACAATATGATTGGTGGATTTTACCGCTAAACTACTTTGTAGTGCTCTGTAACGTTACTTGTAAAGGCGGATTATGTATTTAAAAGAAAAGGTATCTACTCAAATTATAAACGCACACCTTTTTTTACAAACAAACAATGATATAGAATTTATTGGACAGCAAATCAAGGTAGGGTTTTGCCACCTTTTTAACTAATGATGCTCTTTTTCCGCAGCTTTTCTTTGACTTTCCGCCCAGCTTCTTTTATTCTCCTCTGAGTTAGCTAAAATATGTATTTTAAGGAAAGCGTAAGAGGAAATTAGTACTCCTAAGGGATAATACATCCATAACCAATTGTTTTTCATGTAATAAAAAATTGGGAATTGAGCTATTTTAGCAGACATAGTGTATGGATATTTCATATGGCGGCCGGACTTTCTGAAAGTGATAAAGTATAAATTTAGTAATCTTTGAAAATATTGTTAACATTTAACAATGCGGCTTACGTTGTATTAACTGTGACATATTTACTATATTTTATGATAAAGTTCTTAATTACCCAGCAATATATCCAGATTCCCTTAAATATTTTTCCAATAAAGTATAAAATCCTCTCATTTGATTAGGAAACATTTCTTGAGAATGACTAAATGTAGAATTTTTACTTGCGTTTGCGTACAAAGAGAATACAATACTACGTAAGATTTGCGTAGACAACACCCTAAATTTTAGGTGACTTTAAAATTGTATATTAATCATAGAGGACAATAATACTACGGGAATATATATAAAGATAATCGAATCTTTCAAGATAGAAAAATCTGATTTATTTTCTATTATTGGGATATGTGGCATATGTCACCACAGAAGTGGTCACCAAAGAGTATATATATATTAAAAGAATATAATAAAACTACGTTTAAGAGTCGGGACTTCAAACAAGCTTTTTGACAATTTTGACTCGCAGTTTAGCCTAAGATCTCGTACCAACCAACAGATACAGATAAAAAGTAATGCCAACATGCTACAAAAGCAAACTAAGAATGTGGTATACGCTACAGAATATATCGATATCGACAAAAACGAATGGGGTACCCTGCTTTGCATTGCAGAACTTGCAGACAGGTTTTTTAATCCTACAAAAGCAAAATAAAATCCTTTGTTCGTTTGAAAATATTGAATATTATTTAATTACGTGTAATTATTTTCATACAATTTGTCACAACAAAAAATAAAAGTTAAGTTTACAACGTGGACATTAAATTTTTTGTAATTTTCTGATCTCATATTCTAGGCGGAGTCTTCAGATGTTAGCTCAACATCGATCAACACACATTAGTAAGCAGGACATTTAGATCTGAAATAATAAATAGAGATTAGTGAATAGTATTCTTTGAGTTTACGCTGGTCATCATCAAATTAATTTATTGTTCACCACTTACCATAGCGGACTATGTGTTACGCGCCCGAAGGTCTGGTTCTGCCCAATCAAAGAAATCTGGTTCTGAAATAAACCACTCATTAGCTTCAGGAATTGAGGTATCAAACCATATCGGAAAGATAGGTTATGTAACTTACCAATAGTGGAGTACGAGGCGCTTATGCGGTTGCAGGCAACGATCACACCCGACGGGCTTCGTGTAGCAAGGCGGCAGTCACGCTGTCTTCTTCTTCTAGTGCCTCTTCAATCCTGAAGATAAGCCGTCAGCTTTTTATATTCATCTCTGTCAGTCTCAAACCGAAACAGTTTTTCAACGGAGTTAATGACGATCCACTCTCTAATGTTTTGCAGCCACGACTCTCATCACCTTTCAGCAAGTCACGCTGAGATCTGAAAAATAAGTGGGGTTGAACACAGAAGAACTTTTGATGATGATAATGAGAGATGAACAAATGCGAATAATTTTGCGCAATGTTTTGCATTATATTAAAACTCATACAACAAACGTTGTCGTTAATGATGTTAGCTATCTAGTCATGAGAGGTTTTTGTTGTTTTATAAATAACCCTATATATGATATACTATATTATAATATATTGCAATAGACAATATTTATATGAATTAATCTAATGAAACATCTCAAGTACATTTTATACTCAAATTTACGAAAATAGATTTTTTATCGATAATTTGGTAAGTAGTAAGGACATCACTACGGCGCATATGATTTTTGATTAAACTGACCAGAACTTATTTCTTATTACTTAGCGTTTATATAATAACATGGAAAACTACTTACCGCTTCTCATCTAGTGGGAATTAGCCATGAAAACCCTCGTTTGGTTTAATTTCCTACCAGATTTTAGTCAACATATTTCACACCTTTTGTAAAACATTTCGCTGTTATGCACTTAAATAAATGACACAAACCATTAGGTATACACTATTGATAAGTCACTGAAGACAAAAAATAGGCACAAGATGGAAAACTAAACTAAAACAACGCTTTATTTTATATTTTCAAAACGGCATAGTGACTTAATGACATTAGTGACACACTCCGGCAGCGCGAGACAAGGAAGGTTAGATCGGAAGTAAGAGACAAAACAAGTCGCCATTAAAAATTGCCTAAACTCCATACATTTTTTCTGCAGTATGGAGCAAAGAGTATATAATATACTACGTTTAAGAGTCGGGACTTCAAACAAGCTTTTTGACAATTTTGATTCGCAGTTATGGCTAAGATCTCGTACCAACCAACAGAGACAGATAACAAAGTAATGCCAACATGCTACAAAAGCAAACTAAGGATGTGGTGTACGCTACAGAATGTGTCGATATCGACAAAAACGAATGGGTACCCCCCCCCCCCCTGCCTTGCAGAACTTGCAGACAGGTTTTTTAATTATACAAAAGCAAAATAAAAACCTCTGTTCGTTTGATAATATTGAGTATTATTCAATTACGTGTAATTATTTAATACAATTTATTTTACAACAAAAAATAAAAGCTATGTTTACAATGTGGAAATTAAATTGTTGGAAATTTTCTGATCTCATATTCTAGGCGGAGTCTTCAGATGTTAGATGATCGATCAACACACGTTTTTGCAATGTTGTGTGAGCAAGTAAGCAGGACATTTAGATCTGAAATAATAAATAGAGATTAGTAAATAGTATCGTTTGAGTTTACGCTAGTCATCAACAATTCAATTTCTTGTTCACCACTTACCATAGCGGACTATGTGTAACGCGCCCGAAGGTCTGGTTCTGCCCAATCAATGAAATCTGGTTCTGAAATAAACCACTCATTAGCTTCAGGAATTGAGCTATCAAACCATATCGGAAAGGTAGGATTATGTAACTTACCAATAGTAGAGTACGAGGCGCTTATGCGGTTGCAGGCAACGATCACACCCGACGGGCATCGTGTAGCAAGGCGGCAGTCAAGCTGTCTTCTTCTTCTAGTACCTGTTCAATTCGGAAGATAAACCGTCAGCTTTTTATATTCATCTCTGTCAGTCGCAAACCGAAACAGTTTTTCAACGGAGTTAATGACGATCCACTCTCTAATGTTTTGCAGCCACGACTCTCATCACCTTTCAGCAAGTCACGCTGAGATCTGAAAAATAAGTGGGGTTGAACACAGAAGAACTTTTGATGATGATAATGAGAGATGAACAAATGCGAATAATTTTGCGCAATGTTTTGCATTATATTAAAACTCATACAACAAACGTTGTCGTTAATGATGTTAGCTATCTAGTCATGAGAGGTTTTTGTTGTTTTATAAATAACCCTATATATGATATACATATATTATAATATATTGCAATAGACAATATTTATATGAATTAATCTAATGAAACATCTCAAGTACATTTTATACTCAAATTTACGAAAATAGATTTTTTATCGATAATTTGGTAAGTAGTAAGGACATCACTACGGCGCATATGATTTTTGATTAAACTGACCAGAACTTATTTCTTATTACTTAGCGTTTATATAATAACATGGAAAACTACTTACCGCTTCTCATCTAGTGGGAATTAGCCATGAAAACCCTCGTTTGGTTTAATTTCCTACCAGATTTTAGTCAACATATTTCACACCTTTTAAAAAACATTTCGCTGTTATGCACTTAGATAAATGACACAAACCAGTAGATATACACTAATGTTAAGTTACTGAAGACAATAAATAGGCACAAGATGGAAAACTAAACTAAAACAACGCTTTATTTCATATTTTCAAAACGGCATAGTGACTTAATGACATTAGTGACACTCCGGCAGCGCGAGACAAGGAAGGTTAGATCGGAAGTAAGAGACAAAACAAGTCGCCATTAAAAATTGCCTAAACTCCATACATTTTTTCTGCAGTATTGAGTTTCGGCAGGCTGGTATGGAGTTTCGGCAGGCTGGTATTGAGTTTCGGCACGCTGGTGGTCACGTCAATCTATTATATTGTAGCACGGGACCTGGACAAGATCTCCTCGGGAAAAACAAAATATTCTGCACTCACTCTAATTCCCACTAAAGTCCGAGACCAAACCACTGTCAAGTGGTGGAGAGAGATTTTGCCAATGACCAAGGAAGAAAAATTTTGCACCGTCCATGATAGAATCACAATGGTGCAATCATGATATAATTATACTTTTCTATGAAGAGGGATAAAAAAAAAATATAGGGTAGTAAAAGTAGTAATTTGATTACTTACAAAATTCCCTGCCATCTCTAGTGAAGAATGGACATTTTCAAATGAAAATATGGCTCAAAAGTCTTAGACTCCAACCCAAAACACAAAAAAATACTATTACTCTGTCACACAAATTCATTCATGGTTGTTTCATTTCATAAATTTTTAATTTCATGTGAAAGTTGAATTACATCGTATGTAGTCTAATTTTATTATTGTTCTAAGTATTTTACAGTTTACAAAATTTTGTAGCAATGAGTGATAACGAAAAGGAAGAAGCTGCCAATTTGGTATGTTGATTAATCAATAAAACTCCACAATATATTCTATGAACAAACGTTTCCAAAAATAGAGTATTTTTTATTAATTTACAAGCCATATTGCCCTTTTGTTTCAGAAAGAAGAATTTGAATGGGTTCTTCGTGAGGAGGTTCATGCTATATTACATCAACTTCATTCTGTATTAGTCGTAAGTATCAATTATAAATTATGTTTGCGGTATCTTTAATATTCTTTCATTATTATTGTTAGAGTACACAGGTATTTCTCGTTTCAGGAATGCGCCCATAGATTCCCAGTACCGTTGTACGGTAATGAAGGACAAAAACAGGATAAATTTATACTGACTTCACAGCCTGAACAGCTAAAATGTATAGTAACTCTTACAGGTGATAGTATCACAAATGCAGTAAGTGTTAACTTTATTTGAATAGGAATAAAGTAACTGTACCAGACAACAATACTTAATCATATTCGAATGTTAGTTTAAATTGATTTGAGATCAAATAATATTGAATAGACACAACATCTTTCTATCTGCAAGGTCTTTCTGTTGTATTAGTTTATTAGTATTCTTTACATAAATGTACTATTGAAGTCCATTTCATTTGTATGCTAAACTATGTTAAGCGTCAAGGTTGAGCATAATTAATTGTTTCTAGGACATTAGTTTCAAAGTACTGCGTCAATTACATACAATATGTAGAACGTCCATCAATCAGGATGGCCCATGGAAATTGCAACAAATTCAAGATGCAGCTAATCACCTACAACAAGCCATAGGATATATTGATAATGTAGATAAACATTATATCTTTAGGTATGTACCTGTAGATTTATTGTTTACTTATTTTTACTGTAGATGTGTTTGGTTCTTAACATTACAATTTTTGCAGATCATCAGAGGAGGTTTTACACATTATTCAATGTTTAATTGGATCACTTCAAAGAGCCCGCACTGCCTTAGTGTTGCCTAAGAAAAAAGCAATAGATGAGCTTATGAAAAGTAGAAATATGGTATGTATAATAAAATACAGGCTTTTGATATGGTTAAGCAAGTAAGTTGTGGAGCAGTTGATAAAAATCAATCACAAATTAATTTACCACCTCAAATCCCTGTGGGTGTCGTAAAAGGTGACTAAGGATAAAGCGATGATGAGGAATGGGCAACAGCGTTCCACCTATAGCACCTAGCAATGTACTGCGACTTTTGTACCCGGTAAATGGCAATAGGCTCACCACCTATTATATGGTACCTAACAAAATTGGTGAAATGTGGGTGCTAATTACCTCTGCCTACCCCTTCAGAGATATAGTCGTGATTTATGTATGTCTGTATGTACAAATTATCACATTGAGAGACTGATGAAATGAACATACTAAAATTAATTATACATAAAAGCATCACATACATCAACTTAAAAAGTTAAATTAATAAAATAGAGAAATAAAAAGTTTTTGTTTTCTAAGTTAAATTACACTTTTAGAAAGCGCTGTCCCCGAATTTACCTGAAGATTTGGCAATATCATTCTACATTCAGTCACACAAATTGATTTTTGTGGCGTACCAGCTAAGCTTGGTGCACGGGTCTATGAGAATTGATTCATGCCAAGCAGACTGCGCTGTGCCATGGCTGAGTGATGTCCTTTTCATGCTGACAGCTGCCCTACATATGTGTCAACAACTTAAAGATAAGGTATGTATTGGTTGCTTTATTTTTTGTAATACTCTTCTGCCTGCCCAGTTCCCTGTATATTTGGAGTTAGCACAGTATGTTTCCTCTTCCATTGATATCGGTCAGACATCATCTCAGCTTTATAGTAATTGTAAAAGAAAACAATATATCTAAACTAATATTTATTTTTATTTATTTAAACTTTATTGCATAAAATATAAAAATAGCGAACTTAACGCTATGCAACATTTTCTACCAATTAACCAGTGAAAAACAAATGAAAACAATGCTTAAAGAATATTATAAAGCTGAATAGTTTGGTTGAATGGTCTATACTCTGGAACTACCGACTCAAAATAAAAATCATTTTTGTGTTGAATAGTCTATTTATCGAGGGAGTTTATCATGGAACTGGGCATTAAATATCATTTAAACAGTAAATGATATTTAATGCTATTATAATAAAATTGATTTAGGCACATATTTGCTCTTACAATTTGAGTGGCAGCTCTATATTTATAATTTACATTAATACGGGAAGTGTGGCTATCTCTAAATTTTAGACAATACACACACAACAGTATTCTTACACTTCCTTATAATATTATTATGTATATAGTGCCGTTAAAAAAACGAAAAAAGTATAGTAAGGAATGTAGTAAGTGGAAAGAAGTGATCTCTGCCTACCCCTGTGGGACAAAGGAGTGACATGATTGTATGTATGAGTGTAAAAATACGGATTTAATGATTTCGTTTCGAGATTTACTGCCACACTCAGAGACGTCAAATAACGTTAATGAGTATTTAATTTCAAAAAAAATTAATTCAAATCTAAACCATAGATCCAGCAAGTATAGCAACTAGTTTTGAATTTCTTTTTTGACATTAAGTACTCATTAGCATTATTTGACGTCTCTGAGTGCGGCAGTAACAGCTTAGTTGCTTAGCAACTTCTGTTGTTTATCGTATTAAAACAAAAAATGCCAGGCAACTAAACTTAAGTAAGCTTAATTTTAATTGTAGATAGGATACTGGGACCCGCCTTATACTACACCCACAGCAGAGATGGGGGTGGGGACATTGTATGCCGTTCTGCCATCACCGCACGGCTTTCTTGACACATGTATTAGTGTTCATGCTCAAATAATACTTAGGTATTTATAGGGTATTTATTTAATATCAATTTCCCTAAAGGTACTAAAACTATACAGTCAGGTATAATATAATGAGTGGTTCAAATTACCCTAATTTCTGAAATTCCCCTTTCGTGTTGCGGTGGATGCTGAATAGTTATGATTAAATTTTGTCAGTCGGTATTGTAATGTTTAGTATTTTGATGCCTATTTTGAGGATATATTTGTGATTTATGTTATGTGTATGGATTTTGAGGAATGACACTATTAATTTTATGGTATACTATTAATTAATTAATTAGGTCTAATGACTTAATTGTTCGAATACTAACTGCCACACTCAGAGACGTCAAATAACGTTAATGAGTACTCAACGTCAAAAAATTACAATTCAAAACTAGTCGCTATTCTTGTCGGGTCTATGGTCTAGATTTAAATGAGATTTTTTGACATTAAGTACTCATTAAAGTTATTTGACGTTTCTGAGTGCGGCAGTTAATTATATAACTATCACAAGATTACCAGCTAATGTTAATAACAACGTTATCATCCTGTCACTCGACGTAAGGTCTTGTAACACGATAAGATTTCGGATATGCTTAAGTTGTGAACTATATGAGTATTGGTTTAATTTAATTACTTACTGCCACACTCAGAGACGTCAAATAACGTTAATGAGTACTTAATGTCAAAAAATGACAATTCAAAACTAGTCGGTATTCTTGCCGGGTTATGGTCTAGATTGGAATGAAAATTTTTGACATTAAATACTCATTAAAGTTAATTGACGTCTCCGAGTGCGGCAGTTAGCTAGATATAATGGTTTCATTATGAAGTGCTTAATTAAGGCCAAATAGTTCTGTCAGTGGTCTGCCTATCGAAAGTAAAATTTTATTGCGTTTCTTTAAAATAGGTCCATAATAATATTAGTATTTTAATGACATTATTATGTCATTAAAATACTAATATTATAAAAATGTTGCATAACTGCCTTATTTAGATATACATAATCCGTATTTATAGTTAGGAAAAAAAAAGTTGAATGTGCCAGCACCAACTTACTCCAGAGGGGTGTCCAAACCCTTGAGCAGTATGTTTTGGAATGTTGACCAAATCACTCTCTTTTCCAATCATTCTTTAGGTTTCTCGACATGGTCCTTTCCGTAATTTTTCTATACATTCATTCATCAACAGCATCTTTCCGGTGTGATGGATGATATGAATCAAAAGGGAGTGGATAGCTTGATGACGTCTGACCGATATGAATGGAAGAGGAAACATACTTTACCGACCCCAGATAGTCTAGGAACAGGGCAGGGAGAAGAGGAAAGTTTAGGTGCTAATAAAATTATACCAAAGTTGTTTTAATAAAAATACATTAAGTTTCTTTATACTTTCCCAGTTTAAAACACTATTAGTTACCTACCTAGGTAAAGGACTCGGTATTTTAATGTCAAAGCTATAGTTTTTCTATGGTACAGTCCAGACTAAAACATGCTATACATATTATGAAACTACGCTGACTATTGGTATGAGAAATTTCATAATATAACGTGTTTATAAAAGCTATATAAGCCATGAATAGAGATAATACAAATTTGACATAGTTAAATAATGTGGCTGAAGTGTTGATATAATGTTTAATGTTTGTTCTTTTTTTTTCTAGCTGTGTGTATTCTCGCAATACAAGGACTTCACTGTAGGATCGAGATCTGCCTCTATGGTGTTGAATTGAAGGTCACACCCATGTTACCTGATTCTCAACCGTATGTAATTTACATGCGTTATAGTTATATTGTACATGTATTTATTTACTAATTATCAAGTCCATTGTTGATATTCTTGTTGAGTATGTTGTAATATAATATACTATAGGTAATATACTATTATTAATTTATTGTGTAATTGTAATACTTTATTATTTGATAAGCTGAGGTCAGACCTATTAGCATTGTTCAGAGGTGTGACATTGACACCAATTAGACCCGGATTCCATTAGAAAACAGTAGGCCATTCGCTAACTTTTTTTGACAGTTGAAACTGATGATCACCTAACTATTTACTTTTATCCATTACTGTTTTTACAGGACAAGTGTCACAATAGCGTTATAGTAAAGCAGTGATGGATCTGTAAATAGTTCAGTGATTATCACTCTCAAGTGTCAAAAAAAGTTATCAAATGGCCTACAGATGTACCAATGTGTACTTACTAAAGAAGTAAACAGTTTTTCAATGGAATGCTGTATGAGAATAATGAAAGGTTATTTTATTTAGTATTATAGTTGTAACGTGGCATATTATAATACAGAAAAATATATTGTCATTTATTCTGGGCATGAATGATTTTGAGTGCTATATTATCTTCTTTAACAAACCAATTTGTGATAATACATGATTGTATAACAGTATTTTTTCTCTACTTATTCCGAGGTTATTTGATCGAGGCAACATGGTTGGCAAAGAATATGATAAAGCTTTTTGGGTATCCAAAAAAAATAATTATATTTTTGGATACCTATGCTATGGTTGAATTGGAATTTGATATTTTGCAAGAAGAAATGATGAATGGAATTTTTCGTTACCCAACATTCATTAAATGTTATTTATAAAATAAGTATATTGTCTTTTAGACTCAAAATTACTACCACCACTGTCCACAACTGTCAATTTATTTGGTCAGCAACTTCGACTAAGTTGCAAAGGAACATAAAATTGCAGAGGAAAATGAACCTTGTCCCAGCATAAAAAAATCACAGTGGAATCATTCATCTACTTAAATGTTAAGACTTTGTCGCTTCAAATCAAATAACCTCCCGTTATAGATTAGAACTTATTTTACGAAAGTAATAATTCCTTTAGTCTGTGTAGTTGAAATATATTTAATCAATCCAAGTGGAGGCTTAATTTTCGAATATTTTGTTATAACTTGATGTATATGAAATTAAATATTATGCTTTATTTTTAAGTGCACAAAAAATAGATCTGACCAATATTTGAAAGGGTTGATGAAACTGGAAGCAATAAAGCTTCGTGTAAACTATTTATTGTAGTAAAACTCTAATGTAGGTTTTAAAAATCTAATTTAAAATTCGAAAGTTTAATCGGTATACTATTGTGATGACCTAATAAGTGGTTATGTCGTTTTAAGGCTACTTAATATACAGCATGTTCTATCATAGCGTTCAACTCGGAAAGGGTTGAATAATGAAGGATGGTCCATCCACTATTATTTGACTAACTTTCTCCAGAAAACGAAGACTGACTATAAGAAGTGGTACAAAGATTTTGGTGGTTGAAAAAGTTCGAAAAATTATGGTCTTGATGCGGGAATCGAACCCGCGTCCACTGCGATCCGAGCAGAGGCTGCCGCGCTCTATAATATTGGCTTCTGGAGAAGGTTGATTAGAAGAGTGTGCGGATAAATCCCCAACTGGCTTGATCGCTAAAAAGAACGCACTGTATAAGTTTCTATCTCTGATTCTTGTGCACTACGTGATATGATTCGTTTAGGAATAGTAGGCACTATGTAATATACTAGATAGTAAAAATCACTGGGTTAATAGTGAAATTAATACATTTCGGACAGCAATTACAGTGCCTCCATTGTTTTTTAGACATTATTTTAAATAAATTCTTACAAAACGGCAAAACAATATTGACTAACAAAATTGAGTGTTAAAAAAATACTATCAAAAAGAAATTATTTGTCAAAGCCAAAGGGGACAGCTACTACCCCTCTGATAGAATAGTCTATGCCTGGAATGATTCTAGCTAGACTATTCTAACAGAAGAGTAGTAGGTATTTAAGTCCTATGATAATATTTCAACAGGGCTGTTTGCTCTTTGGTTTTACTACAATAGGGTTGTGCTTCAAGAATATTTTTTAAGGTATTCGTGTAATATACAGTTTTATTTCATTGATTAAATGTAAACCTTCAGTTGGTGGTGTTTGTGCCTTGGGTGCTTGCTATGGTGCAAATCAATGATGCTATAAAGCGCTCTGCTAATTCCATGTTTATTGTTCGATGAAATTGTTGTTAACTACACATAAAATTGTTATCAAAGCAAACAAAACGAATAGTTACATTATTAATTATTACACTACAGTGACACAAGTCAGTCAGTTAATGTATAATATAACTTGGACCAGTGTCCAAATTAACCCAAATTTGTTGTTTTGCAAATTCGCAATAGTATTGTATTCGGGTAAAATAATTAAGCAATAAATTAACTGATCAATACTGAATTGGCTTAAAGCAGTTGTTTTAAATAGATATGAAACAGTGAGCTCTCAACCCCCTCAAGGCGCTTTTGAAAGCATAATTATAGTCAATTAAAAATCCTTTTAGAAATGTCGGATTAAATTGACTTTCAAATGTTAAGATTTTAAACTACTAACTACTACTTATATGATGTGATAGTAGGTAATGTATGTTCATAAAAAAAGCATTGTGTTTGTAAGCTTTTTCTGGAGTATTTAGGTACCTTTTTGTATCGCGTACAGACACCATAATGTGAAACCCCTGAATACAGAAACGCTACTGCTTATAAAGTTAAAGTGGACAATACCTGTCGAATTTGTATGAAAAAACGACAATTTTGACAACACTTAAATGTTAAGCCGGACTCGAACTTTGAGTAGCGTTTCTGTATTTGGGGGTAATGTGGGTGCCAGATAAGTCTGCGCGTGGTCCAAATTGGAACTAAAATTCCGTCTGCTTTTTCTACGAATAAATGTGAGCGAGCAGCGCCACCCATCGCGCACAGACCTATCTGGCGCGCACTCCTAAGACAAGCGTAAGACAATGGTACCTCGTGCAGTCAACAACACTATTATCAGTTTACACATCAGTTTATGTAGCACTATCCAATTTCACCATTGGAACCTTGTTAACAGATAATTGTTTAATTGTTTGAATTAAATACTATATATTTTGTCAACATGAGTTGTGTCGCGTCTACACTCAAAAGATTGCTCACATAGAAAAAGCAATATACTGTGTCAACATTATGGACATTCGACCTTAAAATATTTGTCTCTTCTGATGTTCTAATAATATTGAAATACTGTTAAGTAACTAACCATACTGTATGATAATAATCTTGAACAACGGAATTGGAATAACGTTAATATTGTGTTTTTGTGCACTTTTAATGATTCATAGCAATTTAATTGTTATTGTGATTCTTGGATAAATAAAAAAATCTTTCATGTAGGTTACTAATGTAAATTATGACGGAAAGGCTTTATTATGTATGTACCCACATGAATGCATTTAATTTGACCATAATAATCTAATGCCATTGTAAAATGTATGCGAGTAAACGAAGCGCGATAGATCACCGAAGTCATGATCAAATTATCAATTTGACATGTTTGACAATAACTTATTGTACTAGTATTATTAGATAGTCCGAAGACTATTTTAATTGTATGTACCTACTGTATAAACCAAGTCGTGATTGTGTTGATCTTGTATTTGAATAAATCAAAATGCTGTTAATTTTGTTTTTGTTTACATCTTCCTATAATTAACCACTAGGCTGGTGGGGGCAGCTCCAGAAAACGAGCCTGGGATGGTGGAATGGCATAAATAAGGTACCAACCAATGTTATTATATTTATTAAATTTGATATCATTGGCTTATTTCACAGCCCTGACTTCAAAAAGTCGACTTGATACATTATACGGTGGACGACTGTAAACACCCAAGGCAAAATCTTGGGCAGTATGGATTCGAATGTCCTAATTTTATAGGTCATCCATTTATATAATTTTTATTTAATTTAAACTGCGCGGCTCCGGATAACTTGGGAACATGGCAAGAATATAATATTCAAAGCCCTATGTGTCAATACTTGACTTATGATGATGATGATGCTAGTTGGTTCATCAACAAGTAATTAAAAATACATACATTATAACGTATCATATAATATGATTCGTAAAAACAGCTACAAAAACTGTTGTTGCAATAGGACATTACAATACATTATCATAACCATAAGTTAAGATTAGACCCGAGTTAAAATATTGGTTAATGTTGTATTACTTTAATTACTATATTATGAACTAGCAAATTTTATTAGGCTGTAGAGATGCTGACTCCTTCGGCTTGCGTTTCATAGTGTCAAGCTGACATAAGTGACAGTATGATGACAGTGGAATGTTGTCATGTCAATTTGTCATTTCATGTTTGTACCATTTGTTTTCACTTTATTTTTTGTTATTTTATTCATCTAGAGATTATGTATTTCTGTATTAATGTATAAGAAATTGATCTACAACACATACAATAAAGATGTTTCGTAGAATAGTTGGGTGGTTTGGCCTTATATCATTAATTTTCACAAGCCTGTTTGGTATTGGATGGTATATAAATTTTCTCATAATATTTGTGACCTTTGTAATAGGGTAAGTAATTTGTTGTCTGACTATAATAAATGTGTTTAAAAACTAAAAATACTTTATTTTGTGTTGAACACATAAACACTAGTTTACTCAGTAGGATGCTCAGGATCTAAGTGAAATTAAATTTATTATGTATGTATGTAATAGTCTGTAAAATTTTACAAGACTGTATTAAAGTGTTATATTAATTATTCAATTGACAGACCGACAATTGCAACTCCAATAAACAAATGGTGTCTGTATGTTTACCTATGTAAAGTAAAAAAATAATAATTTTGCTCTTGTTTACTGAGTAAATGGAATATAATAATATTATGAATATTATGATACATACATCCAAAATTAATGTATATTTGTGCATTTATAATTTGTTATTTTCTTTTCAGAGTGCTGACAGTTTTATATTTCAACTATGATCCGAAGCAAATTTTTCCAGTGGATTTAAATAGTTTTGATGATCCTTTACAACAAACTAATTTCTCCATTCAGCTGCCTAAGGTAATATAATATAAACACTATATAAAATTTCCAAAAGGGTCCTGTCCTGGACCTAAAGGGTCCTGGGTTTTAACTCTGGTAGGGATAAAAGCTTGTGTTATGAATAAACATTGATCTTAAGTTATGGTTGTTTATATGATGTGGTTTATATTTTTAAAGAATTAAGTATATTAAAATTTGTGTCATGTAGTATGCATACTTGGGCTAAATGATAGGTGTGACTGTGGGTGTAAGAAATATTTGTTTATTATTTTTTATTAATATTTAACAGCTTGTAACTAGATGTGCTGTTAACATATTGTACATCTATTCTTTATATTTTCCAAATTTGACCTTTATGAATTTAACTTTTATGTTTTATATTATATTTGATACAAAAATTCTTACAGGTAATGGAATTGTTCCAAAAAGACAATACATTATCAAAGTATGATAATAGAATCACTGGAAGTGAAACAGTGGATACATTTATTAATGAAATTATTACTATTATAATTAATGATTATGTGACCCCATGGTACGAACTATTGACTAATGATGAAGAGTTTACAACACATGCCATTAAACGAATGGTGCTTGCTACTGGTGTTAATGTATCTAATAGGTATGTTGTTTTTAGTTATAAAACTATCTTATATGATAATTTTTTTTTATTTGTTGGGAATGAAATATACTAAAGTAAATGATACTATAATTAATAAAGAGAAGTACTAAAATTGAAATGTAGACATACTCCAGTTTTTGCATACAGATGGTAGTTTTCTTTTTTCAGAGTAAAAAGTGTAGATTGGATCCAACTTCTAGCTAGTAAATTCCCAGAAGAGATGACTGGACATTTAAAGTTGTACAAGCAGTCGAGAGTGAGGCTAAAACATTTACAATTGATGAATAATAAAGATGTTACTAACGGTAACTCAAGGTCTAGTCCCAAGAAGCAGGATGAAAAGAAGACACACAAACGAAATAAGAGTGACACAGATTTAACTTGGCCACCAGGTAGCTACAGTTGTATCGATGACACCACACAGAATGTGAGTGCAGGTCTGATATTAACTGCCTGCCTTCTCAGAACCGCAGGTTGATTATGTAACTCTTTTGCTAACAATTCAATCCTCTATTGAAATCAATGAAATTGTTGCTTTTGTGGCTATGTATCTACGATTTGACAGTCTTTGACATCCTTTATATACTAGCAACTGAAAGTTTATAATTGTATTACAGAAACGCAAAAGCATCAATTTCAATAGAGAATTGTCAGCAACAGTGATATGTCATCAGGCTGCCTGACCTCCAGAATCTGGTAGTTTGCGAATAGAAAAAAGTAGATTGTGACAATAGATATCCAACGCTTGTGTCCGTTTAGGGTGGGGATGGCAGTATTTCTTTAGCACAGTCAATTTTAATTGATGTGTTGCCCTGTATGATGTTTAAAAGAATATTATAATATTAGTATGTATTGTATGGCTTTTGGCTTCTTATAGTTATTGAGAGTGTTACAGATTGATGAATAATGTGCAATCTCCCATTCTTTCTTGGGCACTTGCTTTCGATATTTTTCATATTTAATCATTCAAGTTTAGGTATTGTAATCATTTGTTATGCCGCAAGCACCAGATAATCATGACTGGACCTTATCCCACATTCTGTCTTTTGTGCTTTGATTTTGGTCTGTAAAACTTAAGTTACTAAGTCATACACATTATTACCTTTATAATCAAAATCTGATTAATAGATGTGTGGTAGACGTGAGAATAAGAGTTGAAACTTTTACTCTTGATTTCAGATTCTCATACTTTTGGAAAATCGAAATTCTATGATAGTTCTGAAAACATAAGTGAGAAATCGTTGACAGACTTGTTTTTTGACTTGGAGAGTTCAGTAGAGAACAGGCAAATATGCAGAGATATATTCTGCACAGATCAAGAAAGAGAGTATGGTGAGTACATAATCTATACACTTTTATAAATTGACAATACTTGTATGAATGTAGAATATAGGTACAAGAAAAGCATGAATAAAAACATTTTCTTTTGAAACAAAACAACATAAAATATTTAATATGAATGTATTTTTGAACATATGTAATTGATTTTATCCTGTAATTTATAATTTTTTCAATAATCAATTAAATATTTTACCAACTAATATACTCCGACAAGTTCGTGCGCGACTTTCCCTCCTCCCCGCATCCCCCGCCCCCGCTAACATCTAGTGCCCCGTTTTTTTTTTGCCTGAAGTTGTTAAGGGCAACCCCTTTAGGAAGGGAGGTGGGAACCTAATGAGTTCACCCCGAGGTCCTGGGGAGATATGTGGGACTTGCACCCATTAAAACCACCTTTCTGCCTTACCCGGGAAGGCTCTACAGGCGTCATCTGTAGCGAGCAAAAGTGCCCCGTCCCCGCCACCGTCTTTAATACCGCTGGAGGGTCGCGCACGAAGTAGTCGGACTATAGTAAACAATTTTTTTCAGCGCTACTCTCCGAAGTGTCTGAAGCAATATTGTATTTGGTGGCGCCAGTGGAGGCTTGGAAATGTCATGCACTGAAAATGATTCTCATTGAATTATTGGCAGCTATTGTTCTGAAACCACTAGTCGGTCTCCTTAGTGACCCAGATAATGTAAATAGAGCTATTATCAGGCTGGTACGTTTTTATTTTTATATCAGACAGTAATTAATTTACTCTGTGCGGTTGTTCAACTTTCTTAGTATTTATGTTTTTTATATGATAAGAAAGTTAGGTATATTGTACCTAACTTTCTTATCCTGGTATAATATTTATCATATAAGGAAATAGAATGGGATACTTCGTTTTCGTTTGTTTATCAATTATTATATTCATCATAATCAGCATCCGGGTCACCTGCGGGCATCGAGCGCTAGCTCATGACCCGGGCATGAACTCAGGGGGCTTCGGCCACCCGGTGGTCTGGGTCCATTTCACCCCCTTGTACTCCACCCCGGTCTGGCTGTGGGACCCTCGGGGCGGAGGCTGAGTGGTATAGGCAGTCGTCGAGATTATTATTTTTTCGATTTTTTGTATCGGCTGTATCAGTGCAAGCGCAGTAATTAATAGGCTATTCTATAATATATATGGGGAGGCCGTGCCCCTATAGGGGAGGTTGTGCCCCAGTACTGGCGTAGGACGCGGGTTCCATTCCCGCGGAATGACAATATTTTTTCGAAAATGTTTTGACCCCCTTTTGTTTGTAATATTTTATTCATTTATTAAGCTAAATAAATATTATTCTATGAAAAGCAAAATACTACCAACATCACCCTAAACAGACACAGGCCTTTGTACTTTTCTTTCACAATCCAGATTCTTCCAAATTGGTTTTTATTTCAACATATTAGGTATATTAATACTTAATGTATATTTTTTAAAGTGCTGCCGTGACTCGAGCCTGCCGTCCGAGCTGTTCCTGTTAGTTATCAGATGTTGTGGTGATGCGGAGGAGTTGGACGCTACTTTGGAGCTTGTTGACAAGGATATACAGAAGCTAGTAAGAATTTGTGTACTTTTTTTATTTAAAATATTCTCAATCTTCACCATAAGCTTCGATGTGATATTGCTCAAACTAAGGAAGATTGAGATGAATGTACATTATAGGGAAGACGGCATATAATGATTCACAATATTTAAGAACTTGTTAAATTAACTAGTAGGAACGTAAAAAATGTATATGTGTGTATTATTGATACAAGTGGCAATGTCAATCGACCGACCATTTTAAACTTGGCTAACCTACCACTTAGCTTGTGTTTTTATTTTTCCACACTTTGGATTACCTTTTCACGTTTTCATAGTACAACGTGTCAGTGAGATCGACTTATTTTTTTTTGTACTTTCGAACTTTATGCATTTCTTCAATATTGTATGTTATACCCAGTTATGAAAGCTAATGAGCTAGTGTAATATATTATTTTTAAATTTCAAATAGCTGTTTGTTGTCCTTATAAAAGAAAAGAAAAGTAAAAATAATATCCATAGTCTCTGCTTCATATCTGGCTCGAAGGACCATGTAAAGTTTGAGTGTGTGTGAGTGTGTAATTTTTGTTTTTGTAATAAGATCAATATTTGTGTTCGTAAAGGAGCAAAAATATATTGTTACATCACAAAGACATCGTTAGTCAATCAACATATAAAAAAAATAAAAATAAAAGACAAAAAGTATGTGATGCACTCATTAACAAAATATTTCCTAACAAATATTTTTATCCTAATGAAGAAAATAAAAAAAAATTACATTAAATAAATAGTGGGTCTTATTGAATATCTCATTTCAGCATTCCCGAGATAGTGCTGGAGAATGGGAACTACCGGACCGACAAAAGCTGTCCTCATTGCAATATTTGACAAGGATAATTCAGGCTAGAAGAGCTACTCTAGGGCCTCAAGAAGGTGAACTTAAGATTTTTGTATATTTTTTTTAAAAGGCCTTCAAAACTGGTAATCATCTTACAAAATACTTATAACACAATACTTCAAAATTGTAAGCTTCATACTAAATGTGAGCACAAGATGCGCCAAATATGATTTAGTAGACCTTATCGACAAATCATAATATTGTCATACATACTTTACTTATATATCGTAGAATTCATTCGGCATTACATGAAATAGCAGCATAATGTGAAATGTTGGGTAATCTGTTTATTTTTTATGATAATACACTTTTCAACAGCAACAGAAAATATTGGAAATATCGCGTCTGGATGCCATAATTTTCAAAAATGATCTCTGACCTCTTTGTAATATTTTTTCTAACATTTATGTTATGTTTAGATAAAATACAAATAATAATTCTGTCTGCCACTCGCACATATGACACGTCCTGAATATAGATTAAATCAGCAATTAAATAAATAAGGTTTTGATCACAGGTTCGTCGAGTAACAGCAACACGGAGAAGATATCCGAAGAAGTGTCCCGATCTTTGAAGTTTTTGAGGGCCACAACAGCATGGAGGTCCAATGCGCAATATTTACTTGAAATAGAACTCAACGAAGCAGGTAAAATATAGTTTTACATGTAGTTTTTAACATAGACGTAAAGACAAGAGTTGAGAAAGTAATACTCCCGTGGTTTGGTCAGTTAGTAGAGATGTGTGAAAGGAGATATACAATAATATTTTATTATGCCGTGTGGAGACGGCAGAGCAGAACACAATTGTCACCACCCTCATTTCTCCCGCGGGTGTCGTACAAGGCAACTAAGGGTCGAGACAGTGATGAGTAATCAACAGCAGCGTTCCTCTTGTACCACTTAGCAATATACCGCGATTTACGTGCCCCATGATGACAATAGGCGTGCCACCTCGTGGGTGTTAATTCACCTCTACCCACTTTTTTTGGGATAAATCGGCGTGATGTATGCGTGTAACCCCCAAATACAGATACGCTATTCAAGGTTTGAGTCCTGCTTAACATAGTTTAAGTATTGTCAAAATTGACATTTTTCCATACAAATTCTGACAGGTAATGTCCACTTATCTTTATATTTAAGGAGCGTTTTTGTATTCGGGGGAATGTGCTTAATATCCGTTTTGCCTACTATGTTCATCTTGCCTTTTCATTCATCCCTCGCTTCTCACGGTCCTACCTACGAGATATATCAGTGTAATATTTTTTCTAGATGCATCTCACACGTCCAAAGCGGTATTGGACAACATTAGATCGTCGGCGCTTGAGCTCTGCGATCTCTATCTGTCTCCAAACCGTCCTGCCGTGATGGGTATACCCTACAGTTGTCACTCGGAGCTTGTGAGAAAAATTAATACGGAAGGCGAGGAGTTCACCAACAATCCCGTTGCTTGTTTCGATGAAGTCCAGAAGTGTGTTTGTGACGCTTTAGAGGTAAGGGTAACTAAGCAATGTCGCTAAGGCCGGTCATTGGATGGGTGACTAAAATTTTTATTATCTCTAGTGCTTCGGAAGGCTCGTTAAGTCGGTGGTCCCGGCTGCATCTGCAGTCGTTTATAGCCACCAACCCGCACTGGACTAGCGTGGTGGTTTATGGCCCAATCTCCCTATATTCTTCCATCCATAGGGAAGCCTCGTGCCCCAGCAGTGGGGACTTAAGTTTAGGATGCTTTCATCATTTCTTCTTGTGTTTGCCATTTGTTTCATTTTGGGGATTGAGTGATGTTATGAGTATTTATTATTGTCTTCTTAATTATAAATACTTTTCCACAGGATGATCCTTCTTGGCAATCTGATTTTATGATGGATAACGAAGATAGTTCCGATAAACATGTCAGGTAAAGATTTTTTATTTGGGTAGTAACTTTATGTGGGTAGTTTTTGGCAATTATTAATCATAAAATAATGTTGTAAATTCTTTGTTAAGTCGCCTAGTTTTAACTATGAGCTGAATTTACAATTTTGTAAAGGCTATTAACGGCATAATTTTAAATGTTAACTGTGAAATGATAAGATGTTCACATGATGATAAATCTGTATCAATAAATAAATTAAAAAACTTCTGTTTGCAGTGAGACTAAAAAAGAGGAGAAATCTGACAGAAAATACAGTGGTAAGTACACTAAAATTATATTTAAAACACTGCTTTGTCCACATTAACAAAAATAAAATTGAATCCATTTGTATAATGATCAACAAAAAGAAACTCCTCTAGCCATATAAATATAAACAGTTTTGATATGTCTATTTATCGACGAAATGCATTTAAAATCATGAAAGATGTATTTTAAAATACGTCGTCCATTTTAGAAAATCAAAATGATTTGCTACTTTGAGTCATCAACATTGTTTACGTTATTTATCACGTCTCAGTGGCCTTACTATAGCGTCCTAACATGAATTATTCTTCAGAGAAATGTAAGAAACTCATGAAGACATGCATTCAGTTGCCGAAGTTACTGTTCAAGTCCAAATACAAGTACGACCTCCCAAACAGGGCCTCCACCTTCCCCCGCTCCCCCTCACGAAGAGTACCAAGTAACAAGAACCACACACTACCTAAATGCAGTAATTTTGGTAGTACTCTTTGAAATTATAATTAATTACTTTTGAGAGAGATGTGTTGATTAGGTGGTCGTCCAACATGTTTTTAGAGAGATGTGTTCATTAGGTTCTTCAACTTTTCATATTGTATAAAAAAACTAATAGGAAATAACAGCCGTGTGGTGACGACAGAGCAAAATACAAATTGTCACCATCCCTAATCTCTCCCGGGTGTCGTACAAGCCGACTAAGGGTTGGAACAGTGATGAACTGATGATGAATGGGAAGCAGCGTTGTTTTTTTTTATAATTAATGATTGACGAAAGTAATGTTGCCCTTTTGAGCGGATATTTGATAGGTTTGTTGTAATACCTATATTACCTATGCTACTAACCCATTGTCAACTATCACAACATGTGAGTAAATATACACTCTTCTTGCTTTACTTTATAATATTGTTGGTTATTTATACAACAGCTAGTAAACCGTTATAACAAGGAAACATATTTAAAGTTTTACCAAACATATTTCTTAAACATTTTGTAACTACCCTCCAGTCGACACATCTCTACGTTAACGTTAAATAATTGTTGAAACAAACACCTTATTGGCTCAATAGTGGGTTAGGACGCACCTTTGGAGTTACAGCATATCGGTTTATTATTTAAATATGTAAGTTTAGCTAAAGCTGAGTTAACCTGTTCATAGTCAATGAGAATATATAACCGTTTGTTTGAAACGTATGAATAAATAGTAGAAGCTATTGGCATATAAAATACACAGTTCTGTGTTAATAACACTTTGTTATTAGATTTTGGTGTGGATTCTTCTAAGTATTGGACTAAATATTGGTATTTACTCTCTGCTCAAGATTTCATAAAGCTCTTCTGTCTATCTTGCCACATGCACAACTTTCATTATCAGTATTGACGGCATAATGTGTTAAGTAGTTTTTGATTAGGCGATAAATTAAGTAGCCAAGGCAATCATTTCAACCATGTTAATCTTTAATTTATTTAACCGAGTTCATTAAATGAGGAGGTGCTCTATTCGATTGTTTTTTTTTTTGTATTTCTAGTCGACTCTTTACCGATACCCGGTGCGAGACACAACCGGTCTCGTTCGGATATTGTGGGAAGCATCGCGCAGAGGATGATCAATGAAAGCGCGGGTAGGTGCACATTTTTGAAGTACGGTAGTTAGAACAATTTAGTTCACCTGCTCTCGTAGCACGAGATGCAGAGAAAATCTCCTCGGGGAAAAGAATATATTTTTCACTTCTCATGCTCTGAAAGTGCTTATTTGTGCAGGATATAGGCTGCACAAAATCGAATTTTGTGCTCTAGAGCATTAACGTATCTACTCATAAATGTGTCTATATTAAGGCAAAGAAAATGAGCTATGCAGCCAAACACAATAGGAAATTCAGAGATAGAATTTGTTATTTTATTATTTACTTAAATTTATTTGCCTAATGTGTTTTTAAGGCATAAAAGATATTAAATTTTAAATTCAAGCAGGTACGGTAGGTTATTAAATTAATTTACGAAAATTATTATATCTTAATTAATTTAATACTTGGCTGTATAGGTCTGCAGCCCAAGCCTAGTATCAAAGGGAAGAACAATTTCCTTCAATATTCAAAACTGTATTAATTTTAGTTTGAATTTTAAGAAATGTTATGATAAACTACTGTTTTATTTCCTCGCAATCGAAGTGAAAAGCAGAGTTTCTAACTCGTCCACAAAACCATTTTTATCCTCGACATTACTATCAGCCCTCGCCTTCGGCTCGGGCTGCTAAAAATCTCGGACAAAAATGATACGTTTTGTGCACTTGATGGAAAATCTACTATTACTCTCGCTCTAACTACAACTAAATCCCGGGACAAGACACTGTCAATTGATAGAGAGAGATTTTGTCCACGTCCCCGTGTTAGACGTGCAGGTTACATGCGTTTTTGTAATTTTGAGTCCTATGTTACCTACATAAAGCTGATTTTGAAATCTTGCGATCAACACTGCGTGTGCGCAGCAACCGCGCAGCCTCCTTTTGGTAGGTATAGGAAAATAAGCTTTATATGAAAAGCATAGCAATATAATGGCATAACGAATTATTTTTGCAAATAAATAATTAGACACGTTTTTAGTTGCGTCTCTTTTGGTTTTTTAAATTGAGATAGGTATTATATTATTATATCAAGAAGAAAATTTTAGATGGGACATCTAATACACAGCTAATTTCTTTATATTTTTTAGGTACTTCAAACCTGTCGTCAGCCAACGCGAGCAACTTATCTCTGTCACACTCTGAAATTAGTCGAAATGCGAAAAATATGATGTCACCACTGTCAGCTTGTATTATCGAAACTGGTAAGCGAATTTCGGTTGATGGCCGCTTAGGTCCATTGGTCAGGACAGAGGTCTCGGGTTCGAAACCTGGTTGGGCCAATTTTTTGTGCGATGACCACACTTGCTGAATAGAATGATGTCCTACTGTTTTTTGTTGTTATTGTGCATTTTGTTACCATATCGTATGAGCCATCCAACTAACATAAAAAAAACGACACTACTAAAAATACTTCTAAACATATTCAAAAAGAGACTTACTGCCGCACTCAGAGACGTCAAATAACGTTAATGATTACTTTACGCCAAAAAATGACAATTCAAAACTAGTCGCTATTCTTGCCGGGTCTATGGTCTAGATTTGAATGAAAATTTTTGACATTAAATACTCATTAAAGTTAATTGACGTCTCTGAGTGCGGCAGTTATTTTTGCAAAAAAAGTCTTTTAGATTGGCGTTTCTCTTTGACTATCAAGCAACGATATGTAAAGCTTGGTTTGATTGATTTGCTTTGATTTCGCCTTCTAGCACTAGTTCAAGACAAGGGGCGTGCCTTTGGTATATACGCTATAGCCGTAACCCGACATTCGGACAACGAGCTGTGGCATATATACAGGAGATACAGCGACTTCTATGACCTACACTCGTCTATAAAAGAAAAGGTATGATGTAATGATATCATTGAATCAGACTATTGCAATATAAACGCTCAACCAAGCAATTCCTTAACTTTATAGGGCAGCGGTAATATAGTTGCCACCCTAATTTGAATGTGGTGACGGCAGAGCAGAATACAATTGTCACCACCCCAAATCTCTCCCGCGGGTGTCGACTAAGGGTTAAAACAGTGATGAGGAATGGGCAGCAGAGTTTCTCTTAGGTGGTCTGAGAGGAATGCTCCTGCCCATTCTTAATGCACTGCGCTTTCTGTGTCCGATAAATTGCAATAGGGACATGGGAACTAACTTAATTGGCGAAAATTGGGTGTTTAATTCACCTCTGCCTACCTCTTGGGGGATATAGGCGTGGTTTATGTATGTATATGTAAAGAAAATTATAATTATCTTTAATTAATTGTGGCTGTATGGGTCGGTGAAGGTTGACTCGATTTTCTTATAATCTGTAGATGTTTGGAGTGGTGGGAAAAAAGTATTCTATGTAGGTATAAGTAAAATTTAAAAGTAAGTTTGTTAAAAACAATTCCATTAGTGATTAATATAATATTGTGATTAAAAAGTCGGCATTACAATAATAAACATTAAATGTCGTTTCTTTTATTACAGGTAATTATTATTTTTGTTACTAAATACTTTCCTGTACATCTTACTTGTATGATTAATAAAAATACATTTCTTTTATTACAGAGAAACTCAATTGTGTTTTAATTGATTGTGTCGTCCAATCACAAAGAAAATATTCTTATATATGTATGAAACTTGCAGTGGCCAGAACTGGGCAATCTGCCATTCCCCGCCAAGAAAACCTTCCAGAACACCTCCAGGTCTGTCCTGGAGAACCGTAAGAATATGCTCAACAACTATTTGGATTCGCTCGCGAATCTAGCGCGGGAAGCTCGCTACTTGACGCTGCTTTCGCAGGATTACCTCGGAGGTTTCCTGAACCCCGAGATACATACAGAGAAGCACATTAATGCTGTGAGTGGTTTTGAACTTTTTTAACATGTTTGTATACGCCGTGATAGTGCATAGTTATTGTTATTTTAATAAAAAAACGGCACAATTAAAAAAGAGCTCCGTAATATTTTGTATTCAAAAGTAAGGCTTAAAGACTTATTTTTGCAGGAAAAGAAGTTATTTTTAATTTGTGTCAATTTTCTATTTAAGAAGCGACATGTACCCTTCAATACTGACGGCCGCCTTGGTCGAATGCTCAGATTGCTGGGTATTGGCCAAGAGGTCCCGGGTTCAAATCCTGGTAGGGGCAAACTTTGTGATGACCACAAATGTTTGTTTCCGAGTCATGGTTGTGTATATGTTTATGTAGTATATTTTCAACATTTATATACATAATTATATTAAAAATATGTTCGTCATCTAGTATCCATAACACAAGTGCATAGGCTACTTACTTTGGGCTAGATGATAGGTGTGAGTGTAAAAAAAAAATATATATTTATTTATTTATAATAGGAACAACAATGACGCCAATTTTCTAAATTACGATAAAATCGTCTGTAACAGCTGTTCTATAGAAAATTGCAATACCTACATAATCACCATCATCATCACCCTGCCCTTATCCCATCCCATTTGGGGTCGGCGCAATATGTCATTCGTCATCTCCTGGTCCACGCCTATGACCATAAGATAATATTATTATAGCTTACATAATCCATCCATCTTTTCAGTGGTCTTCCTCTACTCCGACATCCCACATTCATAATTTATTTAACAAATTATATTTTGCCCATGTTAACGTTGCTGGGTGTATTTAAAATGTGCAATTCTTGGTTTCAGCTCGATGCCTTGTTCGTGAATCCATTGAAGGCGGGCATGAGAACGCTCAAGAATATGCCCGACCAATTCGCTACCACTGTGGATGGCGTTATGGATGGTAAGAGCAAGCGGTTTTTTATTTATGAGATTCGTTCGTTCGTTTCCCACTTATAGTGTTGGGAGGTATACATAGCGCAGTAGCGAGACCTCTCCTGATATGATAAAGTAATATACCTGGAGCATTTAACTAAAAGTACGTATATTCTGGGCCCGATAAAAAGTCAAACCAAAAACCACCAATCATGTTGCATTAAATTATAAGATTTATCTTATTCTATGATTCGATGGTCGAGAAGCCTTATGATTGAGCAAAGGTTACGACTAATTATTTTGTTAAATATATAAAAGCCGTGTGGTGACGGCAGAGTAGAATACAATTGTCACCATCCCAAATCTCTCCCGTGGGTGTCGTACAAGGCGACTAAGGATAAATCAGTGATGAGGAATGGGCAGCACCGTTCCTCTTATACTACCGTCCTGACAATGTACTGCGACTTTTGTGCCCGATAAATGGCAATAGGCTCGCCACCTATTACATGGGACTTAACATAATTGGCGAAACGCGGGTGAGAACCTCTGCCTACCCCTTCGGGGATATGGGCGTGATTTATGTATGTATGTATGTAAAAAATATGTAGTTTACATAGTCTTCTTTTTAGGTGGCGTCCTATGATCCATAAACAACATTTAAGACTGACGCATTATTTTTTGTATATTTCACTTTTTCTCTTTTCTTTTATTTCACCACAATCAATCATTTGCTATGTCAAAAGGTATCTCCAAAGTCTTCCAAGGCAAAGGTAGTGAGAATTCGCACGATGGCTTGAAAAGCGGGAACTCGTCGGATGGGCAAGAGGTGGGTTAATTAATATTCATTGTTCTTCACTATCTATTATAGATTCTCTACACTATTTTTTATTATTAAAATAAGCTTAAATTGAATGTATTGAATATTTAAATGAAAGTGTAGGTCAAAGGGAAGCAAAATCGAATGTCGGCTTTTTATAAATTGTCAAGCGTCATTCGTTACTTAATTTTGCAGTTTCAGCCAACAGCGTTAAATAAGGTAGGAAATCAAATAGAGACGGTAGTTTTGAACAACACCCAAGTGCTGATGGCTTGTTTTAAAAAATAACTATATTGAGTATTTTAAATGAGTCGTTATATACCAGGATGGCGATGATAGCATGGCGCTACGATTGCTGGAAGAAGTTCTGGGAATCCGAGGGTTGTGGCTTCGAAGAAGATTGCTTGCACCCCTACGTACGCTCATAGCGGACAGAGTGAACAAGTGAGTAATGATCATTGTTAGAACACCGACAGACGCATGGCAAACGGTTCAATAAATACGTATTTTTTATTGAAGTAAGTTTTTTCACATACCTTTGAAACATTCTCAGGATATGGATATGCCCAGACAAATTTTGACATTGCGGGCATCTGGTAATGTCATCTCTTCTTGCCACGTTCCCTGTTAATCTGAAAAATTAAGTACCTAATTATATAATTATTTACAAACATTACAATATTTCGTTACAGGAAAGTCCTAGATTTAGTGTCCGCTTTGACGTCTCCACGGAATGTAGTGCAGTACTTAAAATTATTTAAGTAAGTATTATTATAATGGCAAGTACTTACCTACATCAGTTCATAGATACATTCTGCAAAGATCCCTTTATAAATGCTCAATTTCGGAAAAAAATATTCGATTGTTGGATACGACGTACCTATCAATTCAGTGAAACAGGTGTGATGTATGCTTAGGTTCTAATAACTTGAAAGTCTTACGCTCCTTAAATATAATATATTTGGAAAATTTAGAGTACCTCAACATTCGCTAGATGGATAGTTAGTGAGATGATGTATGCTTATGTACCTATCACTGAAAGTCTTACGCTTCTGGAATATATGATAAAAATACAGTGAACCAGATCATTAGCTAAATGGATAGTTAGCGAGTGTAATAATGTTTTCATGTTGCCCATTCAGACAATGGCTGACCAATCGGCAGAATTCCAACTACGGCAGCAGGGACGCGATGACCAAGGCGCGTACTAGGGTGGCAGCTAAGGTGGCCTTGTTGTCGGCGTGTTCAGGTAATTCACGATATATTTATATTCTCTTACATTTGCTCGAGCACTACACATTTGAAATAGAACACACATACATATGTCACGCCTTTCTCCCAAAGGTCGACATACAGAGAAAGTGATCTTTCTTTTCGCTTGCTACGATCCTTACATACTTCTTTCGCTTCATTAAAATCCTCATGCATGCCCTTCGGTGTCGGGTACTCTTGCCCTGCCCCTTTTTGATTATGAAAAATCCGTGGAGGCCTTTGATTTAACTCGAGTTTATTTAGGTGATTGGCATTGTTGGTACTGAACGAGGTTTCGGTCAATGTCACTTTGAGACTAAAGATGGTGTTTTCATATAAAGTAATAGTTAACTAGCGTTATAATATTTGATAATTTAAGTGGTACTATTTAGACAAACTGAGATCACAGTATCTATGGTTTTAGCAATATGAAGTCGGTCCTAGGAGTTCATAATTCTGATGATCGAGTCCCAGGAAGGACATATATTCGAACAATTATCCCTATTGAAGTCCAAGAAACATTAGGCATCCAAACGTCAACTAGGTTAATCCTCAATAGTTGTTTTATTTTAAACTTAACACAAGTGTATAAGCTTCTTATTTTAGGCTTGACTACTAGGTGTGTAAGAAATGTTTATTTACTTAATGTTGTTCACAGACGACCTACGTCATATAGTGGGCACAGATACAGCTCGAAGGGGCTTGTTAACCGTGTTCGACATGTGCCAGACAGAGGAGATCAACAGGAGACTCATATTTGTGTTGCTCGAAGGTAAACGATTGATACTTTTCCTTTAGAATCAAATGCTGCCAAATGGTGACTGACCGCTCGGCCTCGGTCGGGCGCCTCCCCAGATGGCGGCGGGCGCATAATTTTTCGAGATTCTTTTTCTAGCCACCAAAATCTTTGTACTAATTTTTCTAAAATTTATATAATGTAAAAATTAAAATCGAATAGTTTACAAGGTTTACTTTTAATTATTACTTATATACCTAGTCTGTAATGAAAATTTGTGGATAACGAGGCTGGTTATACAGTAAGCATTACGTTTTGTATACAATATTATGTCCTGTTATTGTATAACTGTTTGTTTTCGCGAATAAAATAAAATAAAATGCATAACTAGGTTATACAGAATTTTCAAATTTTGACCAATCAATTCTCAGTGTTGAGAGTGTATTAAAACTCGAGAAGTCGAGTTGATTCCAATATTTTCCTGGATATTTTCATATTAACATTATTTTCCTATAAAATTTGACATATCTTTTACATATAAACCACACCAATTTATCCATGAAGGGGTATACAGAGGTGTATTAACGCCTACCATGTTCCATGTAATTGGGGTGAGCCTACTGCCGTATGTCGGGCATGGAAATCACAGTATATTGCTAGGCTGCCCATTTTCATTTTTAACTATTAGTCCTCCCGAACGACACCCGCGGGAGAGATTGGTGGTGGTGACAATTGTACTCTGAGCTGTCACTTCACGGCTAGTCTTTACAGGGATACCTTATTTTCTAATTTAGTTGACTTGTTCGACATCCACGAGACAGAGATTGTCCATCGGGTGGTGCTAAGTTATTTAATAAAATTTAATCTCTATCTGCGTATAATTACTATTATTATATTAGCTTAATACAGTTGTTTATATATTCAATTTTTATTTTCTATTCCAGCCATACTTACCAATTTATTTCCGGATAACAGCATACAAGATCTATTCAGGAAGCTATATTCTAATTCACCCAGGGTTCCGGCAGCTAAGAAATCGGTAAATGTTTGACGTTATTAACATAATATTGATGTTGGACTGATATTTTGTTACCTGTCAAGGTTTTGAATGAAGATGTTTGATTTGAATTTATTTTTTATTATAATTTGCATACGTTATCAAGATAATCTGGCAGAGTAACTAATTAGTTATAATTTTCATTCCGATTGCATTATTGTAAGAAAATACAGGTTGTCATATTTAGGTATTATAATTTATAAGGTGTTTGAATTTATTTAAATAGTTTCGGCAGACGATTGTATTAATACTGCCATAATTATATTCGTAAAAAAGCTATTTAATCTTGTGGTGTCTTAAACTTTGTGTTAATTTATTATTTAAAGTATTAGTGTAGTTTCGTTAAACATTCTGTATATACAACTGTAAGATTAACATTTAAATGTCGTACTATAATAGTTGTAATAAATTCTTGTGCCAAGAGTCCAGGTAATATTGATTGGCTTGCTATCGTGATAATAGTATAATTGACCTCAAACTTGAATCTAAATTATACACTTGTAAATATTTGTACGTTAGGTTTTTCCACGTGCTACGTAAGTTAATAGAATAATAATTTTACACATTGATATATACACACGTAACCTGCGTCTTGTTGCAACTATTGGACTGTTACTTCGTTGGTTTAGTATAGAATAGTAACACAAGGAAGAAATGTTTTAGGTAAATCTACAGTTATCGTTACAGTTATTGTTGAAGATGGCATTTAGTAAAATTTACAATTAGCATTATTTAATTATCTAGCCATTTCGCATTGTATTGTATCTTGTATTTGTGTTATATCTATAGACGATTTTTGCCCATAGCACTTATAAAAGTGGTCAATTTGTAATTGTTGGTACGAGATTTGTTACATTTTTGCATCTCAAAATTCAGATTTTCAAAAATATTTTTTACAATTGATAATTAACGCTTCAACCGATTTATGCACAAACCGTTGTATATTCACAGATAAATTGTTGGCCAATACGTAATGCGAGCACACCCTGGTGTACATAAGAAACACGCTTTGGCTGGCGATTTCAAAGGTCTGATTCTGCCTCTATACTTTTTAGCTCAAAATATTTAGTCTGTGTTCTTAATTTGTATCTGTATGAATCGTTCCATGAGTTATAAAAAAAGTTATGTAGGTTATTCGGTAGGCAAGATATTGTTCAGGACAGAAACTTACAGCAGATGTACGTAGCTACAGCTTTGCATGAAAAAGTAGAAATGATAATATTCATTTAATGTCCTTGCAACACTTTATAATGACAATTCAATGTCACCGTGTTAACAATGTTACGGGCGGCGTTTATGAGAAACTTTCAATGCTATTTTAGCTGTAAATGGTTCTAAAGTGGAATAACCTATTGGTAGTTTTAACATAATCAAAAGTTGTGTGGCGTTCTGAATGTATTGCCATTATGAAGAATTATTTATTTTTATTTACTACCTTTTCTCCCAAGCTATTTGATAGTTTATAATATTTATAACAAAATTATACTGTGAAATGGATGCCGGTTCCGTCTTGGGTGTCGTAATTTTTTTTTCATGTCAACAACTAATTAGATTATGCAAACTGTCGTAATTTTTTCCCAACTAATACTCAACCTTCATTAGAGTGGCTTTAAGTTTAAAATATGTATAGGGCATGAAGCAGTAACTTGCTGTTGTCAGTTCATTGAAAAAATATATCAATAATTTGATATGTTTAATATACCTATTAGTGCCTGCATATTGTTCATTATATTGTGATAAATTATTAAATTTCTACAAGAGTAATTTTCTCAGTAATGTTTAAACGGAGTTATATTTAAAACACTAATAACTTTCACGCTTTTTGAAGGTCTCATCATTACAACTTACTGTGAAATCAACTCTAAAATTGATAAAAAACTGCAATTTTATACGGTTTTATTATTATTTTCCCCATTTGAGTATTACAATTATCTTGAAGTTATTAGCGTTTTAATAATAAGGATCCACGCATGCTAGAAATGTTAAGATCATTTAAATAGTACGTGTATTACTGAGCGCTTCAAGTTAGCAACAAAATTGTAATACTTTTAATTACAGGTATATTTAATTTAGCGATTCACACCTTTTGTTCCTAAAACAAATGTCTTTTTTCGTCACAGCGTAAACACAGTTTGACAGAAAGAGACGTATTTAAGTTAAAACGGTATTTAAATACTTAATTATTTTTTATGAATAAGGGTCAGCATTAAAACTACTTAAACAGGTTTTAATTTGATTTTATTGCCACAGAAAAAAAAACATTTTACGGCTATAATTTTACGCTTATTGTATTTTTAAGAAAATTTAGGCGATTCCCACACTGACCCGAATTAAATAATAATAAAAATAATCTATGGAGGCTCCTTGAATTGCCATTATCTTTTATTTTATCATTTATTATATTCCTTTGCTCTATCTTATATTTCACACAATATGTCCGCCATACGTCATGGAGCCTTTTAATGCCTATCATTAAACACACCAGAAAGGTCCTATTGCCGAATGGATGTATAAAAAATGATGGCAAGGACATGTCGAGAGACCGATGTACGGAGAGAGTGATTGGGATGACAACATTCTAATTAATACTGCTCAAGGTTTGGCTTATATTCAACAGCCGGCTGCCATCTTATTGCATTAGAAAATTATATAAAATTATGTTAGAACAATTCCTACTTACTACGAATAGGTCCAAAATTATGGCCTTTCCTGACCGAAATTATTTGTTTTATTTTTGAGATTATTAATCATCGTAACAATACTGGCTATGTGATTCGGGCAGACAGTTTTCAATGGTTATTTTTAGTCGGTAGTGAGACAAAGATGCCGTAGAATAAGTGATGATTTGATGCGTGAACATTATAAGCGTGCCAATTTCATAGTTCACTCAAATTATTTCAGCTTGTTAGTATTCGATTGGCATCTATTTTTTTGTTAACAAATCTGTCAATAATAAAAAATAAAATATAATTTACGTCGTTTTGATCGTTCTCAATTTTCAATTATCAGTATTAATACCCAAAGTTGGAATAAACTCAAGGAAATTATAATTTTTTTTAATTATTATTTATTTTAAATTTTTATTGTTTATGTCGAGATTTTTAGAATAATATGTTTTATTTTATTTTATTTTGTGTGTTCAGTTTGTTTTATCTATTCTCTGCGTACCAATAAAAATCTTAGGTAAACGAAAATTGCATAGTGACGTGAAATATTAGCTATTTAAAAGTTCGAACGAACAATTGACTATTAAAATAAAAATTTAAATTTTTTGTCTTATCAATAATTTAATTCTAATAGAATTGACTTGCCTTTTATTTTTGATTGGTATGCACTCCATGTCAGTTTGAGAACTTTTTGCAACTTTATTTAAGTAGTATAGATGTTCCTTTTTTCGTATTTTAATTGAAACAGAACAGTTATTTTATCTGTGAAATTGTTATATTATCTCACATGTTAATTGTACAATATTTGAAAGTAACCAATATCTTGTCTGTTCAGTAAGTACTCATACATATCAGGTTATTATGATAATTGTTAACTAATGTAGCCAATAGAGATTTATTGACATTCCACATGTTCATATTTCATAATGTCATTATTTATTATAAAATAAGTGCTTATTTATTTGATTAGTTCAATAAAAATATTACACGATACAAGTTTTTTAATCATTAAATTATATACCCACTGAATGGTCAATTTCTCACAAAAAATTATATTATACAATAGTCTGGCATAGGTAGACTGTCTACCGTTCGTCTCGGAACCCCTTAAGTTTGAGCGAGAGCTTACAACATTGTCAAACTGAAACGGACGGAAAATTATTCGCCACGAAATAAGTAGCATCAAGAAAGGTCATTTAATTTATAATTTCCGAGAAATATGATTATTAATACATACATAAATCACGCCTATATCCCCGAAGGAGTAGGCAGACGTGAACTAGCACCTACGTTTTGCTAATTATGTTAGATCCCATGTAATAGGTGCCGAGCCTATTGCCATTAATCGGGCACAAAAGTCGCAGTACTATTGCTAGGTGGTATAAGAGGAACGCTGCTGCCCATACTCTGCCGTCACCACGCGGCGGAAACTGCCGTCACCACTACGATTATTAATTGTTAGTTTTAATTGTTTCTTACAACAATAAAAAATATTAGTTGTATTTTTTTATTGTATCTTGGAATTAACGTGAGTTAATTTAAATAAATTAATTGCAATTAACTTTTCAATCAATTTCTATGATAATTAAAATATTAATTGATTAATGCCCAAGACCGGCACGTGGCTATCATTATAAACATGGGAATTTGTATATAAACTTGGACGAGAAAATGGAAATGCCTGATTCAATTCTTTTGATCAGATATTTCCAATCACTGAAATATAATAGACTATACATTGAGCTTATCCTAATGATTATAAAATCAATCCCACCGAAAACGTAATTTGCGATTCGTAGTACTGACCGTACGTAACGCACACTACTGCTTAGAGTTGTGTCCCGAACTATCGTGACGATCCCATTACACGTTACACCTTTAGAGGCATCCTTAGGCCTGCCGATCCAAGCTCCGACTATGGCGCCTTGTGAGGCTCTCCGCGGTAGTATATCTCCCCTGGGAGATGTCCCCCCCAGACGCCTGCTGTGGATAGAGGTACCCTCACAGGGAGTGTTCGACTGCAAGGTTTGAGGACAAGGTCTTCGCATTTTGCAAAAAAACCGGTAGATGGTGTAAAGGCCAGTCGGCCAAGAGCATAGGTCCTTAAAAAAAACCGATAGTGACGTGAAACCCCTAAAGTCTTCAATGGATGGAAGAATATATGAAGAATGTGCGCATACACCATGCTCGCTCAGTGCGGATTGGTGGGTATCAACGACTGCATATGCAGCCGGGCCCAACGGTTTAACGTGACTTCCGAAGCACGGAGGATTTCGAGATAATATATTTTTGGTCACCCATCCAATGACCGGCCTTAGCGAATATTGCTTTATTTGCGCATTCGCAGGCCGAGCCACTGCGCTGTCGACCTCCCGTCAGCATACATAATATAAACATTACAAATTAGGCACTTATTCCATAAAAACCCATGACTACCATACCTATTGCTAGCGGGCGCGTATTACACTTACCTATAACTTTCGCTTCGTTCGCTTAACTGACGTAGCTTAGTTCTGCAGTTCGCGGTGTATGTTCACTATCCATGTTCATTACACAATACAACATTTGCCTTTTACCAGGATTCGAATCCGGGTCCTTTTGGCCGATGGCCAGCGCACCTATTTGACCAAACAGGCTGTCATTTGATAGATGTTCAACAAAGTATTCTGCTGAATATTCCCATCATCATCACCAGCCCTTTAATGTCCCCACTGCTGGGGCACGGCCTTCCCTATGGATGGAAGAATATAGGGAGATTGGGCCATAACCCACCACGCTGGCCCAGCGCAGGCCAAGCGCGCTATGCCACTGCGCTAGCGAGCTTCTCATAATTAATATTCCCGGCTGTACCTAATTAAATTCTCAGTCGTCTCAGAATTTAATTTAGTAGGTACACAGGAAGAATATTGTATGCCCTTACCTCTCGTAAGGGGAGACAATATTCCCTGCTGTCCGGGGGTCAGTCAGACTTGTATGGTGAGCATTGTAGATAACTTTTTAGTACTTGCCTACCTGTCATACTACCCTTTGCTTATTTCTCCCGCTCCTAGCTTCAACTCGTAAGTTAACGTTCTGTGTGGCTCTCCGTGGTAGTATATCTCCCCCTGGGAGATGCCGTCCATCCCTGAGGGATGCCTGCTGTGGGATTTTTAAATATAATAAAACAATTATGCTCCAAGATACTAATTTTATCGTTACCTTTAAAATAAAATAAGTACTTATTTTAGTAACGCTAGTAGATTATTTCTTAAACTAATCACAGAAGCTTTATGAGAAAGCACTAGTTAAGGTTGGCCGTGTGGTGACGGCAGAGTAGAATACAATTGTCACCACCACAAATCTCTCCCGTGGGTGGTCGTACAAGGCGACTAAGGAATCAGTGATGAGGAATGGGCAGCAGCGTTCCTCTTATACCACCTAGCAATGTACTGGGACTTTTGTGCGCAACATAATTGGCGGAACGTGGGTGCTAGTTCACCTCTGCCTACCCCTTCAGGAATATAGGCGTGATTTATGTATGTATGTATGTACTAATTTTACCAAGAGACATAGTTCTACAATTAGTATGTAACTGGGATAAAAAGTATAGGAAATTTACTCCAGCCATTATGACGAGAGATAAAATGTGAACAATCTTGAGATGGCTAACTGTTTTCATTTACTAAATTGGATTTGGTATTTTAAAATGCTTAATATTCTTATCAAGAGACCTCACAATTGCTTAAATTTTTTCTCTCTATCATGGCTGGAGTACCTATAGAAAATCTTATGTGAATTAACATTGTGCCAAACTTCATCAAAATGCGTCGAGTGGTCTTCGCATGAAGCGGCAACAAAGATCCAGACTTCGCAAGTTGGATATCTTCCTTAACTTTCGTCGAAAACCAAATTATAAATTTTCCTTAGTGGAATATTTATGTCCACTGAGCAAGATATTCGCGTTGGAACGTTCTGCGACTAATTTAGCGTAGTCATCAGAAGGTATAGCGGTGTAATATGAATTGAACGCGCATTGCTATGCAATGAAAGATTGCCAAATGAAGTAAACGACGCGAGTGCGACCGATGTGTCGCGGGAATCCTTGGGCCAACGCCAGCGATGGCATGCCAACTCACTCCCGTTAATGTGGGGGGATTTAAACTGTTGTTTACTAATTACCTACGTTCCGATGTACGGCATGTAATCATTTTTTAATGGGCAACATTGACCTAATTTCGTGCTTGCGTTGCTGTACTTAATTAGAGTACTAAATAACGTTTTATTGAAATGCTTTCAAGCTATCCGGCGTAATTGTTATGGTCCCGATTTAAACACAAATTAGATGATTTTAGAGGTTATGTTCACATTCTCTTTATACATTTTTTTATTTGCGTTTGTCTTGATGAAGTTAATTCATCAATATTCGCCAGCCCTTTTTCTTCCTAGGTTTACTGGTTCGGCGCAATATTTTTTAACCCGTCAGACATCTCTGTCATACATACATAATTCACGCCAATATCCCCGAAGGGGTAGGCAGAGGTGAACTAGCACCCACGCTTCGCCAATTAGGCTAGGTCCCATGTAATAGGTGGCGAGTCTATTGCCATTTATCGGGCACAAAAGTCGCAGTACTTTGCTAGTTGGTAGGTATAAGAGGAATGCTGCTGCCCATTCCTCATCACTGATTTATCCTTAGTCGCCTTCTACGACACCCACGGGAGAGGTTTGGGGTGGTGACAATTGTATTCTACTCTGCCGTGTATATAATACATTTCTGTCAACTATCATAAAAACATCTATTCCCTTGTCAGTCATATCATTTTTCATCCAATCTGTCAATATTTTTTGGGGTCGTCCTCTTATACTCCCCTATCTTAACATAACACAACAGAACATAACAATTGATTAACTATCCCCGTGGATGGGAGAAGAATTGCCTCCTATTAAACTGGGATCTGCAAGTAATGTATGAAGTGTGGGTAATTCCAAAAGGAACGGCCCAAAGGTGTATAATATTATACATGCCTGGGATACATAGCCACCTAGGCATGGTTCATTCCACACCATATTACAAAATAACATTAAAACGCTACTGTAACTGCCACTACAGTACTACACTCTGTCTGAAGAATATGAAGAATGTTGTCGGTATAGAATATCATTGTCTCAATATGAGTGTCGACGTTCTCGCCGTATTTTGCTAAATCAAGGGTGGGTTAACCCGTGAATCCGACTGCTATTGTCTTAACTTATAAACCCCGGATACAAGCCGTGGCTGGTGGCCTGATACAGATAACACAGAGTTCATAATCTATGTAGCTTACGCAACAGCTTTTTCTAGTAGGTAAGGTATGTTATAGTACCGACCATAATTGTTGTTAGTGAATTAAGAATGTTCAAAAAATGGTTTTTCCTCCATCATTCGGATGCTCAAGGTTATTGGTATATATCGGGGATATGCCTTAGTCGACTTTTATGGCATTCCTGGGATGACTCGCTGGCATATTCAACGTTACTTTTCGGTACAGTCCAGCAAGTGCATGAACCAAAACAACATATATTTAAAGTCAATTAGTTCCATGATTTATCTGGCCGTTGTGCTTTTAACGGTTACAGGTCTATCAGCGTTGCCCCATTTAAATGGAGGAACAGGTCGGAAAACCTTAAGTTAATCGTCGAACAATTTCACGGGCAGTGATTCAATTTAATTGGGGGATTATCTTTTTTTCGGCTGAGCTGCAGGAGTAAGGATATCGCCGTCAAATGCCACGGTTGACCAATGGCCCGACGAAAGCAAGATGAACCGTTTATAAAATTCGGAGACTATTTGAATTCAGAACTGAGGAATTAAGAATTGTAACCAATCCTTTATTGTATTATTTTTAGCTTGTCGAGCTGTTTGCAGAATGAAAACTAATTTTGTTACGAATTGATAACATTTCGCTAACATACATAACCAAACGGCTAGTTTTTCGTTTATTTCAGCTCTAAAGTAATCAATTTCGTCCGCGGAGTTCAGTAAGTATTGGCTCCAAAAAACTGTTACAGAAAGTATTCAATCCTCTATTCCAAGCTCTGGATTCATCCACCGAATTCCAGGCAAATCCGTTAAACCGATTTTGCGTGAATAACAAACACCAGATTTCCCATTTACTATTTGCCAGTTCGTGACCGGGTCTAGCAGGACTTTGGTCTTTATTTTTCCTTTAAAATATCGAAAAATTCATTCATCGATTGAATGGACATGACGCCTCAAGCTTCTATATCACTATTGTCACTTTAAGTAACCGCTAAGGTGCAACGCAAAAATGAGTTCTTTTATTACAATTTTTGTGATGCCACCAATTACCTACTACATAGAACATTCACAACAACTTTAATAAAGTAAGATAAGATATGATAGATGAAATGTTATTATAAGCGTTTGTATAAATGCACGACTACTTGATTATTATCAGTAAAAGTCTATAGCCAATTAGCCGTGTATTTATATAAATACGCGACAATTGATGTAAACATTTTGTTAGCAAATGCATTGTTTACTTATTGGTGCATTTACCGTCGATGTACACTGAACCTTTTAAGCTGTCAGGTGTAACGGTCATTTATTTTCTAGGTTTGGATACACCACGACGAGCTCCATGAAGAATAAATAAACCGTTTACCGCTTGACACTGTAGTTGCAAAATGGCATTTATTCTGAAACGCTTAAAGTGCAATAGTTTATACCGTGAAGAATGTTCTGGCTTTTGATCTAGGAGTCTCCGTTTATTTGGCTACTCATTAGTTCTTGAAACAAAGAACGAAGATTTATTTATGAAACTAGTTTTTAAAACTAAGCAAACTCAGGTTCGGTAAACAATAATGTGGCATTGTGAAAACAAGTAAGCTGAAATTATACCTTTTTCTTAATTATTCTACTTTTATCTGTCTTATTTCGAAAGGCGTGTGGTGTGAGTTATATTTCTTCTTGACCTTTAATGTTCTAATCGACCGGTAGGGATAATTTCTTCTACTTCTAATATCCTACCCTTATCTTGTTTCGGATTTCGCCCGCAGCCGTCATGAATCTTAAAAGTACTGAGTCTACACGTTGGGTGTCCTGCTTCACCTTTCCTCTTTATGTTCCAATCCATTCTTAGAGAAAGCCAATATTTCTGCTATTCCTCGAAAATTCTACCCTTTTCGGGCGTCTTCAGCCGTTATGAACCAGCACTGGGCCTAATTCTGGCACTTTGATCAGCCAAATAAATAGTCTTTGAAGAAAGTGTACTGAGATTTCACTTCTCTTGCTCCACCTCCACCGCATGTACTATAGATGGTCTCCATAACCGTATGGGGTAAGTTTATTTTCTGGATCGTGTTTTTGTATAGGTATGTATATCTACAACGTTGTGCGTAGAGAATGCTCGTTTACAAATTCAGCTTGGAATAGAAATTTCAAAAGACGTGTGACTGTTTATCACTTGTTAATGGTACTTAGATGATGGAGAGTTGAATATTTGCAATAGTTAGTAGTTAATCATAGACTTCAATATTAGGTTCACAAAGAAAGTCTACATTACAAATCCCCACTTACATTTACTCTGTAAATGAGGGTATCATTTCGTTGCTAGTTCGAATTCAACTTCCCCGGTGGCATCATTTATAAACAAAAGCGGGCAACACTGTTTAAAAGGCAAAATTGTTTCCGCCATTACGCCGGTCCCCAGTCTCCCTGCGCCAATAAATGTAGGTGGGTATTTAGCAAGCTATTTACTGCGACACTCCGCTCGGCTACTCTACTAATACTCTTAATTATTTTTGCCAGTGTAAGCTGTTTTTCTGACGGGGGAATGCAATTGCAACATTTTGCATTCGGCGCGGGGGGCAGCTCACCCCTCATTACGGCTGCCTCTACGGCTGAGATCGCAGAATAATTAGAGTTTAAATCAAGGGAAGCTGAGCGGTCAACCGTTTGAATGTGCTATGAATAGTCAATCGTCATTAAATTGTTCAGCTTTGGTAGTCTAATGTGTTCCGGGAGGCTTCCCTGAGCCCTGCAGAAATGACCGTAAGTTGATTTGCAATTGATAACAGACAGACGGTCAGTTCCGTGCATTAGGGTCTTCGTTACGGTTGTACCAAGCAATTGCTTTACGGCTTTTGGAGGAGGTACAATCAGCATTATAAATAAATTAACACTTTAATACCTTGTCACAATAGTTGTTTGAACAAATTGGTGCTAATTATTACTGCGGGTTCGCTGTCTTTGGTATGACAGAGAGCTAAAGTGGTAATGACTTATAATGCTGACCGTACTTACTTTAGAATCTTCTTCTTCTCCCTGCCCTGTTCCCAGTTTATCTGGGGTCGGCGCAGTATGTTTCCTCTTCCATTCATATCGGTCAGACGTCATCAAGCCATCCACTCCCTTTTGATTTATATCATCCATCACACCGTAAAGGTGCTAGTGATGAATGAAAGTATAGAAAAGAAACAGAACGGACCATGTCGAGAGATCGATGAATGGAGAGAGTAATTGGAATGACAACATTCCAATCCATACTGCTCAAAGTTTTGGCTTAGATTTTACAGCCGGCCGCCTGCCTGACACTAACGGTTTGCCCTCCAGCATTCGGGTGCCCCAAGGTGCTTATTGCTCTGTACCGTACTTACTTTAGAATAAATATATATAATATAGGTGTCTTCTGTATTTTGACACCTTGTCCTAGTTGATTAAGGAAAAGTTATTTTGCTACCAAATGTATCCTGCTACTAAAATGCTGCTACTAAATATATACCTATGACGAGTTTTTTTTAATATCTTTGGAGGTTAGCTAATTAACTTACAAGGAATGGTAGATCGAATAATCAAGTGGTTAAAAAAGTGCTGCGGAATGGGCAGCGTTCCTGTTAGTACCTACCTGCTAGTAAGCATAACATAAATGTCATAATGTGAGTTTTAATATAACTCGGCCTACTCCTTCGAGGATAAATAGGCGAGATCAAGTAATTGTGAAAGTACCGCTTATTAATAAAAAAAGCTTCAAAATTGTCAAGAACGTCCCCTAATTCCCAAGTTTAAATGTAAACGCTTGAGACACTTAAACCTCTTCATTTACGGATTATTTATGTTTGTATATTTACATTTTTAACGCATAAAAACGCAACACCGTTTATTCTTTCACAATTATGATAATTAAGTGAAAGAAACAAGATGCGAAAGACAAAAACGCCGACAAACTGGCGAGAGAGAGCAAACGACGAATTTCCCATAGCGCGACGGCGAGTGAAATTAAATTAATACAGGCTCGGTTCGTTTCAAATTTAAGCAGTGCAAGATTTAAACGACAGCTCACATTTCGTAGGTAGGTACGTAATTATGGCGGCCGCCCGCTCCCGGGCGCAATGTGCCAAATCGCTTACCCACGGCCAACCTCCTACCATTGTTTTCAGCACTATTTTCTCATCCCACAAGTTGTTATTAGCAAGTTTCGAAAAACCTGCTTTTGATTCATATCATACGTCACACTGAACATGTGTTAGTGACGAATGAATGCACAGCTCACTACGCTCTACTAACGTAGAGAGTGATTGGAATGACAAGATTCCAATCCATACTACTCAAGCTTTTAGCTTAGGTATTACAGCCGGTCGCCTGCTGACACCAACCCTATATAGTCTTTAAATGTTTACCATTTACCATTCGTATACCATGTATGCGAAGAGATGAAAGCTATGTTGGCAGAAGAATGTTATGTATGAACGTGAAAGGACGTAGAAGGAGAGCAAGACCAAAGAAAAGATGGATGGATTGTGCAAAGGAGGATATGATAGCGAGAGGGGTGGATGAGAAATTGGTGAAGGATAGAGAGGAGTGGAATAAAAAAACATGTTGTGCCGACTCCGCCTATAGCGCGATAAGGGCAGCAAGCAGATGATACAATGTAATACCTATCATACACCCGACGTGCATTATAAAAACCTAGGGAAATAACTCTGAAAACAGCACAACATATTTCACTGGAAATCTTAAATAGCACGAAAAACAGAACTAACGTCTGTATTACAGTGGAATAAATAGCACGTGACCGTATCTAAGATTTTCCGTGTTGTATCGGAGAAACTGCTTCGCAAGCCTTTTCGTCTAGAAATATTCGAGACTCGCTAGTAGCAGGCTTCTATCCTGAGTCAGCGGCGCTCGCCGCGCTCCGCTGCACCCCGCTTCCTGTCACCTTTGCTGCAACTTTCAGTTGATTTCATCGGTCCTGGTCTACGCAAATATAGCTTGGATTCAATAAAATGGCATCGCAAGGAGATATAATCAGACAACATTGTCTTCAGAGGTAGAAAGCCTCTGTTCTGTTTTAGGAAAATAATGGGAGGGTAGTTTGACATATTTATCTATTTGTTTGAGGATTCTTGGGCGTATGTCATTGTAACTTATGTGAATAAACCATATTTTTATTTATAAATTGACGTTGAGAATTTATTGATTAAACAAGGGCACGTGCACGTGCGTTACGATCTACGCTCCCAATATTTTTTTGCTATTGTTGGTGGGTGTTAATTCACTATAAGGGATATAGGCGTATTTTTTTGTATGTATGCAAAGCTTCTGTCCCAGGAGTAGAAACATTGAGATATTAGCGTTATCTTACTGGATCGACGTAGAATTCTTGATTCCGTCATGATAATTGAACAAATGACAATGCATGACAAATTTATGGAAGTTTAATAAATCAAAACGGTAGAATGACAATAAACTATTAGGTTCCATGCTAAATAGCGCTCAATCTCCAATAGCCAGGCATGCAGTGGCTAGTAACAAGACAAGACATTAGGCCATAGGGCGACCAACTCCTTTTTTTTGTTTAGGACTACTGTTAAGGAAGCTGATTGCGGACTGTTGAGGAAGCATAAACTTGTTGCAAAACTGGCGTAATTAGAGCGCGTTCTGCGTTCAGTCTATGATTCCGTAACAAGCTATGCTGACAGAGGTGTCCAATTCACGATTGGCCAACTCACGGTAAGAGGCCAAGCCTAAATATTCAAGCACTTCTTCCATATGAACCCTTACCTTACCCGAACCACGTATGCGTGGCGACCCTTAGTCGCCACGCACACGCTTGTAGATGACGCAGAAAAGGCTTTGACATCATCACATGGCATTGAATAAATTCTCCCGTGAGACAACCTACAGTCACCTCGCACAATTTCCCGAAAGAAATAGCTTGCAGATGAGACAACAGTTATTTGTTGTACGTGAGTGCAAAGTTGTTTTTTAACCGCGTGCTCAATTTTGATGACCGAGCTAGCGAAGGATTCTAAAATTCAAAAAATAGAATCCTGAGCGATAGCGAGGGAATCAAAAGAGCACAAGGTGAAAAATCTTTGCACTCGAGTGCAACACGTAACTTTTCATCCCCCCCGACGAGAAAATTAATTAAAATACAAAAAAAAAATACAATCACAACAGTTTCTGTTTTCACCCAGAAACTTCCACAACACCCTCCCATTAACCCAAACACACTCTCAACACCCACCCAGAAACACCCACAACATTAACACCCGCAATACACACCCATTCACCCAGAAACACCCAAAAAACACCCATTCACCCAGAAACACCCGCAAAATTTATCCTGACTCACCTGTAAGTACCTAATAAAAACTACCGTCCCTAATGGAGTTCCGAGACGGTCAATCAGCTTGAGTCAAGTACGTTGATTTTCTGTATATTTTTGTTCCGTTGCTAGCGTAAACAAATCAAACAAACCTAAAAAACTTTTAAATGCTTGACTCAAGCATCAAGCAAGCATTGTAGACGATCAAAATGTTTAAAGCAAGATTGACGCCAAGCTGATTGACCGTCACGGAACTCCTAAGTTTTAAGAAATAAACGATTTATTATTATATTATTATTATTATATGACGTGAAAAGAAAATGGCACGCGCAAAGCAAATTACAAAAAAAGTACACCAAGAAGGTTCCGAGTCTGAGTTTTTAACAAATTAAAACAGGTTGCATGATAATTTCGGCACCATGGAGGTAGAAATAAATAGGTATAATGATGTTTTGAAAGCACAAACTTATTGCACACGATGTTCTAAATTCAAATTTACTTTAACCTCTAGAGGATAAAAACGGCTTTTGCACTCAGATATCGAAGAGCAAAAACGCTTTTTCCGAGATGGTGGGATGAAAAAAATATTATGTCATCTTCACATGGCTTTGTTGTGTTCGCTTCGTGATAAATATTTCCATTCTCAATAACAAGGGGAACAGTTGGTCACCGTCAGACGCAGCAGTCAAATTGCCTTCCACAGCTCGATTATAATTAACTGGCGAGTTATAGCCGACGGCCGCAACGACGAGGATCATCATGTGAATTGAGGGCAAATACGTCGTTCAGCCCTGCCCCTAATGGAGGGCTGGCATGGCTAACAGGTTGCATCGCAGTCGCAAAGAAAACCCTGTAATTATTCTTTCTTCGTTCCGTGGCATTGCAGCATTCAAAGACTTTGCAATAAATAAATCAAAACAAATGACTGTCAGACGTTGTTTAGCGCGCCGTCATTGGCAATCATGATATGCTTAAAATATCAATAAATATATTCATATTGCTGCAAAGATACGACATACAAACAGGTTGGATAGTTGGAAACACTTTTACTTACGATCTCGTGTGCCAAAACCTACGTGTAACACGAGTTAAGCCATCTGAAAGTGGGGTTAGCTAATTTATTCCCCTGTCATCATGCTGAAACATAATAAAATGTTCACTGGATGTTCGATGTAATGAACAAAGGAAGAATAATTACCCGGCAGCGACCTGGAACCAACTTACAAAATAAATTCCTCGCACAACACTTAGATGTGCACTCTCCGGTTTGGAAAAGGAAATGGCGGCGCCTACGCCGACAGACTCGAATTACGTAGCAAAAAATGTATTTTTTTCTCTTATTTAATTCTCCCTATATTTAAGGGAAGGCAAAGGGTCTAGCCCATACAGCCATGTCTTAAGTGTATATTTTATCTGTAGTCATATGAGATAATGAGTGGGTGAAATGTATGAATGAAATGAATTTTACGTTAAAATATGGGTGCCACATATTTTAACGCATCTAGGGAGTGCTTGGCGCGAATTGAATGGTAACAGAGTTCATGATGATGCTTGATGAAATGGATAAAACAAATTTTTATAGTGATCTTCACCACAACATCAAACACATCATGAGACTTATTTTCGATGATTCTGCATAATTGCACATCAACACGGATGCTTGTGCATCAAAATAACACCACTTTCACTGCACAAAATCCACTCTGAAACAATTTTTGAATAATTGAAAATAAATCTGACTGACACCACGAAACGCGCCAAACAAACCCCCAGCAAAAATCTATTTTTTTTAATTATAAATTTTACGGCTTTGGACGTTGTCCATCAAGCCTGTCTGTTTTGTTACAATCAGTGATATTTAAATGTTACAATTGTTTTTTTTCTTTCAAGTTGCCGTATTTCTTCGTAAAATTGGAGTTAAAGATTTCCAATCGTTGAATTTATGTAACTGTTAATAACTTCGTATGTACTGTAGTTACGCAGAATACATGGCAAGAGGCGGGGAATTTCTTCATCTTTATAAATCTTCTTAAGGCAGCAAAAATCTAGCGATGACATTGACATCATTGATAACACAAGATGCGTCCGGGAATGCGTACCTACTAAATTGCAACATTGAAAATCGAATTATTAAGTTTAAATATAAATTCTATCGATTTAATTTTGTGTATTTTGTGTAACCCTTTTATTGAGATTTATCACTTATTTGATGAAGATTAAGAATTTAAAATTGAATTATTAAATTTGGGTCAGAGCTAAACGAGTCGGTTTCCGCTCAACACAAGTTTTGAACGCAACTTTTAAAGATTGCCAGAAGAAATATTCCTACTTATTAAGTAGGTTTATAGACGGGTAAGAGTACAAAAAAACTTTCAGTACAATTTTGGTTGGAAAAAGAAAAATTTTATTTTAAAATGAAAATTTCAAAATATTTTTTTTTGATAAACTATTTATTTTAACGATAGCTTTCTGAGGAAACTAAGTAATCTGCATGTATACATCACTGAAATGAGCACGTTTGTATGAAAGTTAAACTATGGGCAAACATTTGTGCCGCTGTGTATATCCCAAGCTTGTCCTCAATCTGCCAAATACATATAGACACGGAACCCATAAATATGAAATATTTGGACGGTAGTTATAACTATTACTTTAAGGGAAGACACCTGTCATATTCAGTTTCCACGTGACCACGATCGCTATTCGGTGATAGCGTTGCGATACATAATAACAATTCAATACAACAACATTAACTAGTTTCGTTCGTAAAAGTAGTTTTAGTTTAGATATCTCACCACATTCACATCACAACAATTTACTGTGGAAATGTAAAATATCAAATTACCTTATAGTCTAATTATTACATTGTGTTCTATCTAGCAGTCTATCCATCACTCTAATCACAAATTGTTTACATTGTGTCTCAAGCCGAAGTAAAGTAAGTGTAAAGTGTGAGAAAGGTAGATTTTAAGAACAGCAATCGGCTTCCAGAATAACCCTGCTGGACGACGCACAATGCAATGCTAGAAACTCTGGAATCAAGGGAACTTGACCCCCATACTACAAGCGCGACATAAAACCCGCCCCGAAAGCACAGTATACCCAGAACAGTAGTTTATCTGCGGCCTGTCGGCGAGTTATTAGCCTGCTCTTGCGTTGACGTTAGGGTTGTGACTAAAGCAGCGGCTGCGAGCGCGAATGTGCGGGGCGGGAACGAGCAGCGAGCGAACGTGCAATCACACCGAACGCACGGCCCAGACTGCTGCCCCCTTAGTACTTGTCCAGAACTACGCGCGTGTGAGACGCGTTTCGTAATACATCGCTCGCTATTAATCGGCGTTAGTAAAATAGTGTAGCACACTGCGGCGTTGTACGCTAAAACGCCATAAAATTCGCCTCATCTGGACAGGCTCTTATGCCCCCGTATTTAATGTCAGTATGTGCTTCGCGGTGCGTGCCTACACGGCGCCGAGTACGAAAGCACACATTCTAATGAGCAGCGGCCAGTTTTTATATTATGAAGACGTATTGCTGTTCTGGGTATACTGTGCCGAAAGCGACCTAAATTCCGTCAGCAAATAACATTGTGGCTGCGCTCTCTTATTATTAACTTCAAAAATGATGGTTTTTTTTATAAAAGCCAACGCGTTGTTTACTATTTGCAGATCGTCGCTTCGGTCAACATTCAATTTCCCAGTGCATCGAACTGTTTGGTTTTTGGACAGAGCAAAAATAGCTTGAGTTGTTGCATTTGCTTTTGGGCAACTTTTTTTGTGTAGCGCTGCTCCGTTTAGTAACGCGTGGCATTTCTGCAGAAATAAGAGTTTTCAATAATTCAAATCCGAATATTACGCACAAGATCAGAAATAGAATCGTGCTTCAATTTGTGCAATCAATTGACAACATAATTATTGTCGACTCCGAAAACGACAAAATATTTCCAGAATTTATTACGTTAATCAGAAACTGTATATCATTGGAAACCCCCATTTCTGCAGAAATGCCACATACGTGAGGGTTATTAATATTATTTAGACGTAGTAATGATAAATGTAATAAAATATTACACACAAATATTTATACCAAATCACACTTAAAGGGCTGGAAAAAATCTTTAATAGGTTGTCTACATCCAAACATGTTAGAGTAGTTTTGTTATCTTTACAACATATCAACACTCATCTCGAACAACCCGACTTTTCTCTCTGCCTACCCCTAGTAGGTAAGATTCTATGAAAGACGCATTGGATACGCGTGCTAGTGCAGAAATTTATAACAAGACAGATATTTTATGAAAAGCTTAAATCTCCAAACTTGATGTTGGATCGTTTCTGTTCAACGTCATTGGATCGCTTCTATTTAGATAGATCCTCCTGAGATAGATCCTAGATCCTTTTAGTAGATACGAAATGGAAAATATAATTTTAGTTATAGATACTATTTAGCATTTAAAGACCTCTTAATTAATTTTATTATTAGGTAGTTTTATTCATTAAGTAGATATATTTAGTGACTAACTAAAGACATAAAGATACATTTAAAAATAATACATAATGAAAAAATTTATATTCGCGCTATTCTGCCAAAGTGTGGAACGATTCATACGGTCAATATTTTGAGCTAAAAAGAAAAGAGGAAGAACCGGGCCTTTCAAAACGTAGATACTCGGCCGAGTATGCACGCATCACGTGTAGTCAAAAATTTATTTGGCCACCTATGTGTGCATATATCGATTAAATGGTGAACCAAAACCAAGCTTGCTAACCAAGCCACGCTCTATTAAAAAAGTACCGTCTAACAATCGGTGGGTCGATGTATAGAAAACCAACGTCTACTCCCACAGAAGATGCCTAAACCTTAACCTTAAACCTAAGCTTGCCGATCTGAGTGTGCAAAACTTAACCAACATAACTGATAAAACACACTGGTTTAATCCTAATGCCCCACACCATCAAAATGGACGATTAACTGAAACAATTGAGTGGTGAAATCGTAATCTGTTCAAATTCGCACTGGAACTCAAATCAGCAGAAACTAATTATTAAATATAAGTGCACTTAACCGGAATACGTTTAGGTACTTAACCAACGAATGAGCCTTCGCTTATCCAATCACAGTTAATATGCACGCTTCGATAACTGCACATGTAAGCGCTCACCAAAGTGCATTTACGTGTTGCATACAGTACATTTAATTAATACTGAGCCAATGTCCCGGCTTTCAGCTGTCGAGCCGTGCGCTATAATCTGTTGTCGTATACTATGAAACGACGGTCTGTTTGTCTGTCAGGTGAAGTAAATTTTGCGATGGCGTAGGGTTTGCTTTGTCTCTTTTCATTCAGAACACAGATAGAAGCATATTTTGAATTGACCCAACATTTTAAGATCATCGATTCGATCATAAGTCAGAGAAGCGTAATTATATTTAGTATGTTGTGTGGCAAATTAATAATTATCCACACCAAGTGATCCATGCCCAACTTCCCTGACTGTTGACTGTCCCACCCATATGAGATATTTCATCAAATAATTAAAATCCCAATTATTAAAGGCCCTTAAATTTCATATTCTGCGAAAACTTCATTAAATAAAGGCATCTTGTGATCAAATATATCTACAACATCTAAATGGAATACTATTCGCAGACTAAAGAACGGGCTTGCATATGAATAATTCAAAAATCAAATATTAAAAGAAAACTCTTCATATCAATCTGTTGTACGCAAAGAAATTCGTATTTCAATCTATCTTTATACATTATCAAACAAAACCTTGACGATTTACTACATAGAAACTGTAAAATACTAGGTACTCTTTCCTAAGAATATAGTCCAAGGCACCCAGTGGTACGAATTACTTATTTAAAAAATGTTAATATTTTTAAAATAGTTGCAGTTGTCCATAATAGGCAAATGGATGCATTTTGAAAAACTTCATTGATTATTTATGCATTCTCGTCAAGTTATCATTCAGCGTGTAGACATCCACTGTAGAATGCAACGAAAATGTTTCAAGAACTCACTCTTTAAGAAAAGCCGGACTGCATCCATCAGCTCCCTGCGGCCTTAAATATGTCGTCAGTTCACTAGGTGAGATGCCTTCCGGCACTAAATCTTCCTCTACACCACCACCCGAAAACCTACCTTCTGTCTTCGTTCGTCTGACGATGTTGCCACTACCATCATCAATAATATCCACCAATCCCCGCTAGGTTTGTTGGCTATGGCTCTTTATCACTATATTTTTCCGTCCATAGGGAAGGCCTGTGCCCCAGAACTGAGGACATGGGCTAGTGACGATAAAGGTAAAACATTGCTTAATGACTGTATATTAATATTAAATAAACAACAAATAAGTCAAACTTTCGTCTACCCTACGAAAAAGTCGATGGTCATTCTTATCATGTTTTTCGAAATACCTCGTAAAAATTCAAATACGATATTAACGGTTACAACTAGTCAGTAGCGCCAAAATCACACTACCACTTCCTACTAGATACTACTAGAAATTATTGCATTACTGCAGGCCGTTAACACAAATCTGCTAAGCAAACACAGAGTAATTAACTAGTGTGGCATAAGACAGATCTAGGCTTAGCATTATCAAACACCTCTGGCGTTGCATGCACATCGACTTAGCACCAACCTGTACCTTATAACATTAACGTAATCCTACGGCTCAACTTGGGAATTTTCTGGCCTTTATCAATTCGTCAGGGGCACGATAAAATGTGATTTATGCGATTGTAAACGGGATTAGCTGCTCATTAAAATTTCATATAAGAAAAAAGTGCCCATACCAAGTACTTTGATAGTCGTTGAAATAAAAAAAATGCAACTTCGGTCGCGTTTTCTTACAGAGAATAGAACTAGTTTTGCTGCAGTGGGTACTTAAGCTTCTAATTGAAAAAGATTGATTTCAGGTAAGTTTTCTAAAAATAATTTAGCTGATATTTTATTTATTAATATTTATAATGTAATAGGAATGGTAACAAATAGTACAGGTTACGTTATACGTACTGGTAACGGATAATAATGTTATACAATGTTCCTTTTGTGACGTACGGCCAATGTTCATTGCATATTTGTAATAAAACAGCTTTTACAGATTCAACGGGAAGACCGCTGTAGTGATCGAAACGTGTCCGTTTAGAATAATAACGACAGTGAACAAACTAACTCACGAAAGGTAATTTTGTAAAACTCGTGTTATAATATTAAATTGAAGTATGTTACTGATGTAGCATGGCAGTAGCTGGCAAACAATTAGAACGAGTACGGCAATATAAGTCCGTTGGTGCTCGGGTGAAGAAGAAGAATTATAGGTACCCTGATAGTACTTGTATGAGCCACTTCCAAGGGAATGTGGCAAGATCTGCGTAGTCGCAAAACAAACACAATGCTCTGAGTCAGATTACTTCTGCGTTACATTTGGTCTAAAGTCATGTTCGGATTTGAAGATTCAATAATAAAATTAATTAAGAGGTCTTTAAATGCTAAATAGTATCTATCACTAAAATTATATTTTCCATTTCGTATCTACTAAAAGGATCTAGGATCTATCTCAGGAGGATCTATCTAAACAGAAGCGATCCAATGAAGTTGAACAGAAACGATCCAACATCAAGTTTGGAGATTTAAGCTTTTCATAAAATATCTGTCTTGTTATAAATTTCTGCACTAGCACGCGTATCCAATGCGTCTTTCATAGAATCTTACCTACTATGGCTAGGCAGAGAGAAAAGTCGGGTTGTTCGAGATGAATGTTGACATGTTGTGAAGATAACAAAACTACTCTAACATGTTTGGATGTGGACAACCTATTAAAGATTTTTTCCAGCCCTTTAAGTGTGATTTGGTATAAATATTTGTGTGTAATATTTTATTACATTTATCATTACTACGTCTAAATAACATTAATAACCCTCACGTATTTCAAACAGAACATAACTCGGTCCTTTTTAATAAATCGTCCAATACAGTTCGGCCGGGCATTGAAACTTCGGTCATACTTCGGTCATACCTCGAAAATTCATAACTTAGTTGGAGATTTTGAAAAATATGATATAAGGGGAGCTCGGAGGGTGCAACTTTGAGAGCGATCGCCCCCTGGGGCGGCATGATGAATCTTTCACACGCCTTATCGTTTTGGATCTTGTGATCTTTGAGAAATGTCGCTACGCTTTTTTGGTGTTATTTATTGGCGCTCACAAACTTGTTTACCTGCCCTGCTGGGAGATACGCATTAATTAGAGCTAGCATAGATGTTTATTCTCGAAAGTAGGAGGGTGTTAACATCCAGATTTCGCCGACGACCCATGTACTGGGTACGTTGAACGTAGTATTGCTTAGTCGAGCAATAGTATCCATACTACAAGCTCCATACTATTTTCAATATACGTACTTTTTAGGAGGTATCGAAGGTCTATTTTGAGATAATGGTACGGACTACGGAACAAGATCAGCGCGAGTCCGACTCGCACTTGGCCGGTTTTAATAAAACTAAACGAAGTTCGCGTACAATACAGTCAAAAATAGCTGAGGGGCTACTCTTTAAATTAATTGGAATCGGTTTTATGTTGCCATCTCTCTCAAACGTTGCTATCATACCTAATGAGTGAGAGTGATTGGTAGACTAAGACGACTGCAATCGGCTTGCAGAGTTAGGTCGCTGACCTGTTCGAAAGTCCTAATCTCAATTAGCTCGGATAGCAAGTCTGACACAAAAACGATTAAAATCAATGGCTTACTTCCACGAAGTGGGTAAACTGCACACTCCGGACAGACATAGTTCACAACCGCAGCATGCCTGAGGCTAACAGAATAGTGCGGGCACACGTGCACTCAAAAATGTTGCACCTACAGATTTATCGCACGAGAGAGTTCATTATACTGCCGTGGTTTATCTAGAATGTCCTGTAATGTATTACGTGTTTTTTGTTAACCGTAATTGATACGTCATGAAGTCACAGTATAAGCATAGTAAACAAATTGATAAACTATATTATAAAACAAAGAATTCTCTTACCCTAGTGATCCTGGCTGGTGATTTTAGGATCTGTCAGTAGTCAATGACATGTTGAATCATCCAGGTGATCACAGCGGATGGTGATAACATTCCTTTGTTTGTCTATGAAACGTCCGGAATGATAAAATTAAACATGGAGAAAATATAAAACGCATATTGGTCATAAGGTTGCATATTTCTAGACTGATATAGAATGATTTTGTAGACGGAAACAATGCGGCATAGTTCCAAATATCCAATACGTTATCTGTGATAGCCATTCATATAGGTATTATAGTCTGAAGAATCTCAAAGCTTTTTAATATATGTTTCAAGAACGAATTTCATACCCAAAGAGGGTTGGTGGTGTTAACTATTAAATCTCTCTCGGTCTCTCAACATGGTCCTTTCGGACACTTTTCTATGAATGATGATGAATGTCATCAATTACACCTTGCAGAATCAAAAGGAAGTGGATGGCTTAATGAAGTCTGACTGATATTATGGAAAGAGTAAACATACTGCACTGACCTCAGATAAACTGGGAACAGGGCAGGTAGAGAAAGAAGTTTCAAGATCAAATTTACAAAAAACTACTTTTCGGCTATAGCTTTTGCTAATGCTTCCATTGTTTTCATTCCAATTCGCAGCAGGGTTCTAGGAAGAAATGCGCGTCTCCCGAAACTTCGACAGTTACAGAGCAAATTTAGAAAGCCGCCATGAGATTTCATGCATCACAAAAGCAATATTTTTTCGTGCAAACAAAAAGGAACAAAATGTCTTATTCACTAAGTTGCTGAGGGCTCGGATATGTTACGCGGTGTTCGGGCCAACTGCAATAAATGTCGGGGAACTTTCTCGAAACATCCAACTTGGGGCTATTTGATATGTTTGGTTTTTACATTCCTCCAGCCTTAGAGCTCGTCTCGCTGCGCCTTAGTTATGGGTCAGCGGCGAAGCAGCGAGGTTTCATCCAGTTTATTGCTAGGTAGCAAATAGTAAAGACGTCGTCGGTTATGTTAAGGGGTCAACCATGTTATCTGCTTCATAAATTGTTTCAGCTCTGTGGGTTGGTCGTTTGCTGTAACAAATGTTTATGTTCCAAAATGATTCTTGTTAAAATAAATACTGCTTAAAGCGATCCTGGTTTTCAACACCTGGTTAGTTGGTCTCCCGTAAAATAACAGGAACCTTAATTTGACAAGATTTTTAAAATTTTTATAATTAGGTACTCCAATGGGGGTCTTATTGTTTTCTTACTGCAGAAATAGTAGATTTTCCATCAAGTGCACAAAACGAATCATTTTTGTCCGAGACTTTTAGCGGCCCGAGCCGTAGGCGAGGGCTGATAGTAATGTCGAGGATAAAAATGGTTTTGTGGACGAGGTAGAAACTCTGCTTTTCACTTCGATTGCGAGGAAATAAATCAGAATTTCTCATAACATTTCTTAAAATTCAAACTAAAATTAGTACAGTTTTGAATACTGACGGAAATTGTTTTTCCCATTGATATTAGGCTTGGGCTGCAGACATATACAGCCAAGTATTAAATTAATTTTGAAATAATAATTTTCTTAAATTAATTTAATAACCTACCGTACCTGCTTGAATTAAAATTGTAATATCTTTTATGTCTTAAAAAACACATTAGGCAAATAAATTTAAGTAAATATTAAAAAATAACAAATTCTATCTCTGAATTTCTTATTGTGTTTAGATGCATGGCTCATTTTCTTTGCCTTATTATCGACACATTTATGAGTAGATACGTTAATGCTCTAGAGCACAAAATTCGATTTTGTGCAGCCTATATGCTGCACAAATAAGCACTTTCAGAGCATGAGAAGTGAAAAAATTATTAAAGGTTCTTCATCATTCGCCTGCCGTGTTCCCAGGTTATAAATATTTGGTGTCAGGGCAGCTAGTTTTTTACTTCCTTTATATCTTGGTTAGCAAACCATCCATTTTTGGTTTGGTGATGTCTTCCTACTAACACTAACATCCATTACTAATTTTGTTCGCATGCTTGTCCTGTAATAAAATTTGCTACTTCTGAATGCCAAAAATATTATATTTAGGTAAAGAAATAACTATCTAATAAATCTCTAATAACTATTCTATTTTTGCAGTGTAGTGAAAGTAGTGAAACCTTACAACTGTAATCACCTTTCTCGTCGGTGTCGTCAAAGGCAACTAAGAATTATAATATAACGAGGAATGGGCAACAAAGATATTATAGATGTAAGAAAATTAAATATTATTATTATAAAGTAACAGTATTCAAAGCCTTCTAATCCCAGCTATAACGATTACCTTGCAAAAGCGGTAGGGTAGATAGATGCATCGTCCCGCGCACTCTTAGCATTAAAATTTTATAAACTTCCTACAATTAAAAGGCAACAAGAAACTTGCCGACAGGACAGGACAGTCTTAATGCCGATGGAGAGCACTCAAAAAAGAATGACGCTCGAAAGGCAAGCCGATTGTCCTCTCTTCAGATGTGCAGACGCTGTGAAAATCCGCGAAATACTACCGAGTATAACTAAGCCGGTGCCCAGTTGGGGATACAATAAAATGAGTAGTACGAAAGTCTAAACTACAAATTACGAGAGTCGTCCAGCTTAAAATAATTACGAGTCTTTGTCCGGTCAGTCTGACAGAACTTTGCGGCAGCGGGGCGACTCATGCGAATCAGCGGGAGATTGTCAAGTGCGCTCACTTTAAGATTCGCTTATAATGAATGTCGTAATTAGTCTTGTGAGTTTTTGCTGTATGCCGTTAAACAAAGACCCGCTTTGTAATGCTGTCGTGTTCGCCGATCTCCGTTCTGTAACTTCTCGCTGTCCACAATTGTGAGAATAGTTACGAGTATGTCGGTGGAAGTTTGAAAGGAGCGCCGGTGATGGAAAAGTTGAGGAAGATTTTGTGGGAAGGGCATGTGATGAGAAGGGGTCTTACAATGAAGGACGCCATTTATCCCATATATCCCAAAATAGGTTTGAGTCTATTGCCATCTATCGGCAAAGTTAAACAGAGTATTGTTCGGAAGTAAGTTCATTTACAACCTTTAATCGTCTCACCTCTTGAAATGATAAGTGTGACATGATATTCTACAATCACTACACACGCTACACACACTACAGCCGCGTGGTGACGGCAGAGTAGAATATAATTGTCACCACCCCAAATCATTCCCGTGGGTGTCGTACAAGGCGACTAAGGATAAATCTGAATATGATTAGGAATGGGCAGCAGCGTTCCTCTTATACCACCTAGGCTAGCAATGTTTGACATATTTGGCGAAACGTGGGTGCTAGTTCACCTCTGCCTACCCCTTCGGGGATATAGGCGTGATTTATGTATGTATGTATGTACTACACACCATAAAACATAATGCTGTATGTTTGTTTGTGCGTTGCGCTACCGTAAAATCGCTTTTATCACTTAACGTGGGGTTAACATAAGTAAGTGTACCAAAGAAATTTGTGGTTAAAAAAGCTCGAAGTTCGGTTGAGCGTGTGGTATAGACATCTGCCCAGAACGTGGAGGACGCGGGTTCGATTCCCGCATCAAGACTATAAAGAATTTTTCCAACCACAAATTTCTTTGTGATAATTTTTATACATACATACATACATAAATCACGCCTATATCCCCTAAGGGGTAGGCAGAGGTAAATTAACACCCACTTATCGCCAATTTAGCTAGGTCCCATGTAATAGGTGGCGAGCCTATTGCAATCTATCTATCGGGCACATCAATCGCAGTATATTGTTAGATGGTACAAGAGGAATGCTGCTGCCCATTACTCATTGCTGTCTTTACCCTTAGTCGCCTTGTACGACACCCACGGGAGAGATGGGGGTGGTGACAATTGTATTCTACTCTGCCGTCACCACTCGGCGTGATTTGGTATAAATATTGGTGTGTAATAATTTTTATAACATTTATATAATGTTGAAATAAAAATCAAAATAATAATAAGCAAGTATTCAAAAGCAAATTGTCTCCACCCCACCAGAGAAACCAGTACGCAACCTGGAACGCATCCATTTATGTCTCCCAGCTTTGAGTGGCCTGAACCATGTCGTTGGTTTACGACTTCTTGCACCGCATGTTAATGCTGGAAGCCTTGTAGAAATTCGATGAATTAGATCTAGTTTGAGGCCAGTTGGAATTCATGGTTACAGAAATATTTATTCTAATTGCTGTGGAATAAGATTTTGTACTAGCAAAGGCAGTATTTACAGCAGCAGATGTATGTGTAGACTAATAAGAACCTTGGGGCACCCGAATGATGGGGGGCAAACCATCAACAATAGAATATCCAAAGAGGGTTGGTGTCAGGCAGGCGGCCGGCTGTAAAACCTAAGCCAAAACCTTGCGCAGTATGGGTTGGAACATTTTTTGACATCCCATTCACTGCCTCCGTTCATCTCTCTCGACATGGCCCTTTCTGTACTTTTTTTAATCTAATCAATCACAGTACCTACGTGTACTTGAATGGTAGCCTGTATGCTTGTGAGCATTTAGATTGCAGCGGGTTCTTTATCTCACCTATCCCAATGTTAGTTTATTATTACGTAAGGGAGGAGTGGTCAAGAAGGATATAGTATACTTTTACTAGAATACGAACCATAGGAAAATACACACGATCACGATTAGAAAGAGAATGGTGAGGTTCACAATCACTGTTCCTGTGTTTCAAAAATAGAACGATAAATAAATATCCGTTTTACCTACTGTGTCAATCTTATTCTCTTTTGGAGTGGAATATTCAGCTGTTTTTTTTTCTTTGTAGCGAAAATAGACCGCTGAATTATTATGTAGCACACTATACGTGAATGTAGATATTAACTAATAAACTGAACGATTAAACATAATACCTGGTGCGCTTTAAGAAAACAATTGTTAATGCCCAAAGAAAGATACATTGTCGTTAGAACTATTGGGCACCTGGTACCGGCTCACGGAACATAAACTTTTACGTTTATGTTTTCCGAGCAACCATACAAACCTTTATATTCTACGAGCATCCATTCGCAATTCTTCCGCGCAGATTCGAAAACTGAGCCCGTCATAATTTCTGCCTTGTGCTTATAATTCGGCTACTACAATAATGGTGGAAAGTATTCTCGAGAAACAGATGCAGAACGGGCGGAGTATTTTCATCATCCGTGCTTTGGAAGGCACGTTAAGCCTTTGGTCCCGGCTGCATCTGCAGTCGTTCATACCCATTAAACCCGCACTGGGCGAGCGTCGTAGGTCATCAGTCATCCGATCCTCTTCTCAAACTCAAAACATGTATTGCTATAATATGTTTGTAAGTACATCATTATCACCAGCCCTTTAATGTCCCCACTGCTGGGGCACATACCTTCCCTATGGATGGAAGAATATAGGGCAAATGGGCCGTAACCCATACGCTGGCCCAGTACGGGTTGGTGGGTATTTACGACTGCAGATACAGCCGGGACCCTTAACGTGCCCTCCGAAGCACGGAGGAACTCGAGTTAATAAATTTCAGGTATTGATACCTGTAATGATAAATGTATTATGAAGTGAATAAATAAATTTTTGGTCACCCATCGAATGACCGGCCTTAGCTATCATTACTTGCACCGTGTAGAAGCACCATTAGGACGTCAAGTAGGCCTAGCACGGGACGTGGACAAAATCTACCTCCACCACTTGATAGTATTTTGTCTCGGTATTTAATGGAAGTTAGAGCGAGAGGAAAATATTCTCTTTTCCCCGAGGAGATTTTCTCCACGTCCCGTACTACGGGGGTGGTTTGCCTGGTATTGTAGCGTATACCAGGGGGTAGAATTTTTATTAAACATTTCAATAAAAATTCTACCCCCTGTTCCATAAACATTGTACGGTTACATTATTGCATTTTCAATTTTCCGTTTCGCCATAACATTTATTAAAATCGAAACAAGTTAAAATCAGCTGTGTAAAATTTTAGTGCTGTATCTGTAACATAGTAGGAGTTTCTGCTGTGTAATCACATTGTTGGCACCACTGGCGATTATTTAAGATAGTAGCACTTGGCATTTTCGATGCATTCCGTGACCGACGCGACGACCACATCATCGCTATCATCACCACCAGCTCTTTAACGTCCCCAATGCTTGCAGGCCTTCCCAATAGATGTAAGAATAATAAATAAATATTTTTTCACTTCTCATGCTCTGAAAGTGCTTATTTGTGCAGGATATAGGCTGCACAAAATCGAATTTTGTGCTCTAGAGCATTAACGTTTCTACTCATAAATGTGTCAATGTGTCAATTATGTATGGATCGGAATGTTGGGCTGTGAAAAAGACGGATGAAAGAAAATTGCATGTGGCAGAGATGAGAATGTTGAGATGGATGTGCGGAGTGACAAAAATGGACAAAATACGGAATGAGTACGTAAGAGGGAGTCTGAAAGTAGCGCCAGTAACAGAGAAGATGAAAGGGAGCCGTTTAGCTTCGTATGGACATGTTATGAGACGTGATGCCATGAATGTGAGTAAGAAAGTTATGGACATGAATGTTGATGGATGTCGAAGTAGAGTAAGACCACTGAAAAGATGGATGGATTGTGTGAGGTGTGATATGAAGGTGATGGATGTGAATGAGGAGATGACGAGTGACAGAAGAGAATGGAAAAAGAGGACATGCTGCGCCGACCCCAAATAGGATGGGATAAGGGCAGGGCGATGATGATGAAATGTGTCAATATTAAGGCAAAGAAAATAAGCCATGCAGCCAAACACAATAAGATATTTTGTTATTTTTTAATATTTTTATTCTTATGTGTTTTTTAAGACATAAAATATATTAAAATTTTAATTTAAGTAGGTAAGGTAGGTTATTAAATTAATTTAAGAAAATTATTATTTCAAAATTCATTTAATACTTGGCTGTATAGGTCTTCAGCCCAAGCCTAATATCAATGGGAAAAATAATTTCCTTCAGTATTCAAAACTGTACAAAATTTAGTTTAAATTTTAAGAAATTATATGAAACTACTGTTTTATTTCCTCACAATCGAAGCGAAAAGCAGAGTTTCTAACTCGTCCACAAAACCATTTTTATCCTCGACATTACTATCAGCTAAAAGTCTCGGACAAAAATGATTCGTTTTGTGCACTTGATGGAAAATCTACTATTTCATCCCACCATCTCGGAAAAAGCGTTTTTGCTCTTCTTTATCTGAGTGCTAAAGCCGTTTTTATCCTCTAGAGGATAAAGTAAATTTGAATTGAGAACATCGTGTGCAATGAGTTTGTGAATTCAAAACATCAGTTATTGTTAAAAACTCAGACTCCGGACCTTCTTGGTGTACTTTTTTGTAATTTGCATTGCGCGCGCCATTTTCTTTTCACGTCATAAATTTGTTAAAACCTAGAGTTCCGTGACGGTCAATAAGCTTGGCGTCGATCTTGCTTTAAACATTTTGATCGTCTACAACGCTTGCTTGTTGCTTGAGTCAAGCATTTAAAAGCTTTTTAGGTCTGTTTGATTTGTTTACGCAAGCAACGGAACAAAAACATACAGAAAATCAACGTGCTTGACTCAAGCTGATTGACCGTCTCGGAACTCCATTAGGGGCGGTAATTTTTATTAGGTACTTACAGGTGTGTCTAGATGAATGTTGCGGGTGTGGCTGGGTGGATGGGTGGGTGTTGTAGGTGTGTCTGGGTGAATGGGTGTTTTGTGGGAGTGTCTGGGTAAATAGGTATTTTGTGGGTGAGTCTGGGTGAATAGGTATTTTGTGGGTGTTTCTGGGTCAATGGGTGTTTTGTGGGTGTTTCTGGGTGATTGGGTGTTTTGTGGGTGTTTCTGGGTGTTGGGTGTTTTGTGGGTGTTTCTGGGTGAATGGGTGTTTTTTGGGTGTGTCTGAGTGGATGGGTGTGTATTGCGGGTGTGAATATTGTGGGTGTTTCTGGGTGTGTCTGGGTGGATGGATGTGTGCTGTGGATGTGTCTGAGTGGATGTTCTGGGTGTTTCTGGGTGGGTGTTGAGTGTGTTTGGGTTGATGGGAGGGTGTTGTGGAAGTTTCTGGGTGAAAATAGAAATTGTTGTGATTGTATTATTTTGTTTGTATTTTGCAATTTCCTCGTTGGGGGGGATGAAAAGTTACGTGATGCACTCGAGTGCAAAGATTTTTCACCTAGTGCTCTTTTGATTCCTACGCTATCGCTCAGGATTCTAATTTTTGAATCCTTCGCTAGCTCGGCCATCAAAATTGAGCAAGCGGTTAAAAACAACTTTGCACCCACGCACAACAAATAACTATTACACTCACAGCTATCATCTAGCCCAAAGTAAGTAGCCTAAGCACTTGTGTTATGGATACTAGATGACGGACATATTTTTAATATAATTATGTATATAAATGTTGAAAATATACTACATAAACATATACACAACCATGACTCGGGAACAAACATTTGTGGTCATCACAAACTTTGCCCCTACCCGGATTCGAACCCGGGACCTCTTGGTCAATACCCAAAAATCTGAGCATTCGACCAAGGCGGCCGTCATGAATATCAGGAGAATGGGCATTAACCCACCACGCTGGCCCACTGGCCGGTATTAACGACTGCAGATTAACTCGGAACCAATAGCTTAGCGTGCATACCGAAGCACGGAGAAACTCGAGATAATAATTTTTTGGTCCTCTATCCATTGATTGGCCCTACCCCTTTAAGGATATAGGTGTGATTTATGTATGTATTTACTTCATATTTTCGATGCATTCTTTTCTGACTGACGACAGCGTCACAGTGGAATTAAAGATGTTGCTGACGTCAAACTTATTTAGAGCGTTTTGCTCTACCCATGTAGGTGCGGGTGTTGCGTCGATAATAATCGTTGCACTTGTTCCATCAGTGTTTACCTATACGTCCCCAGATTGTCACGGACTTGTAACATGGTAAGAAGTTCTAAAGAGTTTTGTCTTTCAAGCCCTTTACCATTCTAGTGATCAAAGGTACTATGTATCTTAGACTATTTTCCTTTGTCAACTTTTACAACACCCCTGGGGTGAGTACGACTGGCACATTCTACGTCATGGTTTAGCTGCCAGGCCAGCACGGAAGCTGTCATACCAACATCAACATTGAGTCGATGTCAGCAAGCGGAGGAACTGTGACTAAAAAAGCGCGAATCGAGCGAACAAAGCGAGCGCAGCAAAGCAAGTTGTAGGCGCAAATCGTCAAAAAACCATCTTTAGACAACTGAGTGAATAAAAAGGTGTGATTTATGTATGTATGTAGTATCCAACCAAAAATAATTTATGCCCGGGAAGGAGCCGAGCTCGCAAACCTTCGCACCACACAGACCGCGGGGGAAGCCGAGTCTTTTCCATTGTCCTCGCAAAATCTAATAAGTAATTACGCAACAGAACCCTAATCCGGCGACATCGCCTGCATCCAATACAAGAGCGCTCCAGAGCTCTCAGCGGCATTGTTGCGGGAACAAAGCGGAGGGCCCTCTCGCGGCCTTGCGCGATACTCTTTGTCGAAGCACGTTTTTAGGGTCTGTGACTTTGGCGCTGTGATTTATTCGCCTCCACTCCGATATCGAACTGTCTATGGTGTTGGAGTGCGGTGTGAGTGAGCCGTTTGTCTCGGCGCTGCTTGAGTACCTACTCTTTGATGTAACAACTTTGGCGGCGTGACGGGAAGTAGGCTCGCTCGCGCCATTTTGACTGCCCGTTCGACAAAATGGCGGCGTTCTCTCATAAGCTTTGATAAGTGTATAACTGGGCTATAAATAGCTTTGAACTCAGGCTTTGGAGAACCATCAATGGTTTCATGGGTCTTCAGATTCCTGGAAAACCTTGTGACAGTAATGAAATTAAAATCAAAATACGTTTACATAAATTCAACAAACACAACACAAGCAATGAATCCTGGTTATCTATGTTCGGGCCACGTATGTTTGCACATATGTTTGCCTCGTTGTCCTAAACGAAAACTCAACAATCATAAGACCAAGCTGCTAAATCTCTTTAACTAAACGATAAATACCCGGTATTGCACAGGGTTTCCCAAAAAGGAAAAAGAGCAACTTTTGGAAACGCTGGCTCCTTTGCACGGTGTGTCCAATTGCTCGGCGTACAGTGCACCTCCATTGCCGCAGCTACACTATTTCCAGTGCAAGAAATAAAAGAGCTCGAACAAAAAGGACACCATTACAAAGTTCTTTATTTCAAGGGATCGTTGCAGTAAAGTGTGGTTTAATTGCGCGGCACGGTTCCGTACCACGCCCCTTCAACTTATTTAGAATCGATTTCTGCGCTTGAATAAATTTACGACTATTACCTACTCCTTTTGTAATGGCAATTTAGCGCTATATTGAGGAGTGAGGGAGTATCACATCACAAAAGTCAACAGAATCTTTGCAGGCTAACTTGCTTTGATGTGGATTAACCGAAAGTACTGTTACGAAGGTCTGTGATTCAACTGACAATGAAGTTAATATTTAGAACAATCGAACTGACACGGAAAAAAATTGCACAGCCATAGGTCATGCATTTGGACCCTATTAAAAAAACCGTGTAAATTTTTCAATGAAATATTGATCAGAGGAAACTTTGTTCATTATTAGGATAACAGGGAATTTATTTCCAGTCTTTGACGTACTCATTGTGGCTTGTTATTTTATTTTTAAGCAAGACTAGACGACTAAATCTAGGAGAGATTATTGCCAAGCTCTCACAGCCAGGCAACTTTTTCTCCTTTATAGTAGGTATCTCTAAACAGCATAGGTTAATTGTCTCCTCTTCCTACAGTTCTAGACGCAATCACGCTATTCAAAAAACAGCTCTTTTGTTTTCTATGACTGCTGTTTATTTGTAGAAAAAGAAGGTAACCTCAGTTTTCAAATGGTTCTTCGAAAGATGTTCAAGAAACTTGAAATGTGGGTATCCAGAAAATTATCAGGCGTGATTTATCGTATGTGAATCTTTGAGTATCTCATTGTGTTACATAAGAATTTAAGAACCGGACTCTAAGCTTCCAGTGTTTTTAGCGAATTATATGCGTCTATACGCTTCAGAAAAATAGTATTCTTAGACCTACCAAATCTTCTTCTTCTGCCTGCCCTGTTACCAGTCTATCTGGGGTCGGCGCAGTATGTTTCCTCTTCCATTCATATCGGTCAGACGTCATCAAGCCATCCACTCCCTTTTTTGATTCATATCATCCATTACACCGTAAAGGTGCTAGTGATGAATGAATGTATAGAAAAGAGACAGAACGGACCATGTCGAGAGATCGATGAACGGAGAGAGTGATTGGAATGAGAACATTCCAATCCATACTACCCAAAGTTTTGGCTTAGGTTTTACAGCCGGCCGCCTGCCTGACGCCAACCCTCTTTGGGTATTACTTAGACCCAAAGAGTATATAATACACTACGTTTACTTAGACCTACCAAATATACACAAAAAATTTCATAACAATTGGTCAAGCTTTTTCGGAGGAGTTTTTTTAACAAACACTGTGACTCGAGATTTTTATAAAATATATTAGATTTTAAGAGATTTGAAATTCCTTGATGAATTCTGGAAGTAATGATTTTAGTATTTCAATTGAATATTCAAAGCCGTCCATTCTATTTGCCTACGGTGGCACTTAGGTACTTATAAATCGCAAATCGGAACAAAGTTCGTGACAGATTAAACATTATTAACATTGAACACGATGGCACGAATCGCACACGACACCGTCTAATACTACTAAGTGGTCCGAACAGAGTCTTGAATTATTTAGCGATTGATATCACGATATTCTTGGCATTCGTCGGCGGATTCGCTATGTGAGCGCTAGTTCCGTCATGTAAAGGTAAATATCGTGTGAAGTTGGACTTCCTTTTTAGAACCTAAGATATTGTGAAAGGCTCTTTAGAAAAAAATAGACTAATATACTGAAAAAAGTAGACTACATCAGACAAGGCTTTATGTGCTGTTTCCCTTTGCCGTCCCTACCGATAAGGAGAATTTAAAATTAACAAAAACCAAAACTTAGGCGTCAATATTTCCTAAAGATAATAACAGTACAAGTTTGCTTCTTCCTCGCAATTGTGTTGAAAAACGTCGTATGCAACTCGTGTGCATTGATCATTACACACTCAGTTTCCTTACCGCGCTCGCCTACGGCTCGCGCTTGCAATAATGCCTCGTGTGTAATGACCAACTTAGCACACTCGTATCTTAATGAACTATTGTAGTTTACTAGAGTTGTGTGGTAACGGCAGATCAGAATACAATAATTGTCACCACCCCAAATCACAAAAAAATGGCGTAATTTGGGTATTAATTCAGCTCCAGTGTCTAATAGGTATGTTTAAAGAAATTTTAAGCAGCCACGTTACAAGGAATCCCACGTCAATCGCTGTTGGCGTAGTTCAATAATGAGTTGCGATTTGCACATACTATCTGCGTGGCAGAACCAAGTTTTGTAGCGTTTCTTTGAAAGTTTCGCAACGCTGTCCGATCGCATCGCGACGTTTGTCGCAAGAATTACCAAACTTTTCTGTGTCCGTCCAGTGAAGTGAACGAATGCACAGTGCAAATTTGACAGCTGGATAAGTGAAATATCGGCCCAGAGGTCCCACGTTCGAATGATGGTAAGGGCGAATGTTTGTGCGATGAAGAGTCGTGGTTGTTTTGTATGTTTATAATACATAGGTACAGTCAACTCCACTTCAGAATACCCAAAACTGTAAAATTTCTTCAATCGATTGTCAACTTTAACTTGGTAATAATAGAGCACAAAATCGATTGAGAAATTTTGCCATTTTGTGGTAGTCTAACGTGCTGTTGACCATACATAAATCACAACTACTTTCCACGAAGGGGTAGAAGGGGTGTAATAACACCCTCGTTTCGCCAATTATGTTAGGTCCCATGTGGTGAGCCTATTGCCATTTATCGGGCATGTAAATCCCAGTAAATTGCTAGGTGGTATAAGAGGAACGCTGCTGCCCATTACTCATCGCTGTCTTAACCTTAATCGCCTTGTAACACATCCGCGGGTGAGATTTGGGGGTGGTGACAATATTGTATTCTGGTCTGCCGGTCATCACACGGCACGTATTTTTATTACAATTTAAAATTCTCTATCTCTCTAACTATTCTTCTATCAGTGATAGTTTAAGAGTTATGTTACGTTTTAGAGAGTTAACTGACCCATAGATTTCTTCACTTGAATCCCTAACCCTTTCGCATACCCAATAAATAGGCATGTTTTATGCATGCATTATGCAAATTGCCTGATTGACGGTTGACGTATTTCTAGTTAAAGTCAATTCTAGCTAAACGCCTCCGTGATCAAGTAGTTCGGCCACTGTAATTGAGGTCCCGGGTTTTATCCCCAGGGTGGTACAAATTTGTATTCGGTTTGGTTGGTGGTATAACTTCTTTCAAGTCCGCCTGGATAGCTACCACCCATTTTATCGAAATCTATCGCTATAATAATATGTAAGCGTGATAAGATAGCCAGCCCCTCTGATGGTTCCAGGTGAAGCTCGCTTCCATCTTAGGCCCTTATCGTCACGTACCATCAGGTGAGATGAAGGGCAAGAGCTTTCCTGTCTAGCATAAAAAACGGCAGATATAGTCATGAATATTGTTTATTGAAGTTGACATACTGTTCGGCAGTGATCTGGCGAGAGGCGCGGGCGCGGTCGCCGCGAGACGCTCCTGGCTCACCTATGCCCCTCGCGAGACAATGGCGGGCCAATAAAACTTTTATTGTCCGCTATGATTTTGGAAACATTCCGCGGGTGGAGTTCTATAAAATTCGCAATTTGTCCGAGTCACTCGCCGGATTCCCGCGACGTTTATTGCCTCTCGCTAACTAAGCTTTACAGCGGGGACGCGCAAGAATTTTGCCTGTTTAAATTCAGTTTGCTTGCACCTTTCATTTTTTGTTATTTGTTGAAGAATTGGCTTTTGCCTACGGCTCACCGTGAGATTTGGCTGTTGCAGAGTTGGTCTCAGGAATGGAATCAGGGAGACACGAATAGTTGTGTACTCGAGCCATTGTAAAAATTATTACAATGTAAACAATTTAGTTACATTTCTTTATCTACGAAAAACATTTGAAAATTAAAAAGATGATTTTAAAATGAATCTCAAAAATTAGTAATGGCTATTTTTCAAACTTTTATACAGTTAGAAAATTTTTGTTTTTCTGGTAAGGCCATTCAATGACTGTCCTTAGCGAACATTATAAAAGAAAAAGACTCATAAGCAGATATATTATTATTTCCGAAATTTTTCTTACATCTTTTTCAATGTAGGTAATATTTAAACATAAATATTTAAGTAGGTAAAAAATTGCTACGTTTATGCATTCAAAACCGCGCACTAAATACTTCCATCGAGCTTAATTTGTTGAAAACAATGTTATGTCCATTTAAAGAATTATTTTCTAACCAAGGAATATCTACTTCCGACAAGGTCAATTTCCGACTTTGCGTGTCTCCCAAGAAGCGATGGGGTTATTAATTAATTTGCCAAGCGGTTACAATGTAACCAGTGGAAATTCTATTTCCGATATTGTTTTACGCCCGAAAGCCTTTCGGAATTCCGTAAGTCGAGATTCAATAATCTACGTACGGAATGTTTTCCTTATCCGGCGAATTTTGAAATTAATAATCGAAATAAAATCTCTTTGATCGACTTGAGTCGTTTATAATGTTTTCACAGTGATATTTTGGTACTTACATATATAAATCACCTGTTTATCTTCGATTTACCAATAATGGCGATTACCATGGTTAATTCTTGCCTTGCCATCTATTATACAACGACATGGGACCTAGCATATTAAATATTAGCGAAATATGAGTGTCTGAACATCTCTGCCTACTCCTTCGGGGATAAAGTAATGTGGTTCTTGTGTTAAAAGTAAGTTAAAGTTTATAGTGTCATAGTTTATAAGTTTATATTTTACTATTAACCTATAAGCGATTGATGAATGAAAAAACGGAAGATCTTATCTTGTATAGGTCACTGAAATGTGCTTTTTCTATATACACAGAAAATATTTTACCTGTTTATATTTTTGGATATTCGCGGGTGGTGGGTGGCTGGGCGAGATAAGAATCAAATAGATGTTGTTTTGGTGCATGCTCTCTCTACATGCACGTGATGACAGCGCGCCACGCATTCTTGACACTTGATAAAAACTTTCTTATTTGGGTATTGACGAAGTATTTCGTATAACATAGCTAACATTAGTGATGCTAGGTTCGATTTCAATATTTTTGGGAATAATATCTGATGTTGCAAATTAATATAAAAAAAACTATTTTGAAATCAATCACACACACAATATACGCTAGTTAAATCGGTAAAGTACTTTTATTTCAAAAGATTATGTTACTTTAAACTACGATTATTGGTATTTAATTATTTAATTGCCGTGTGGTGATGGCAGAGCTGAATATCATTGTCACCATGCCTACTAATAAATATGACAAATGAGCAGCAGCGTTTTGGTACACATCATCATACTGCCAAAAACGTGGGTATGGTAATAAGCTCGCCATCTATAAACATATCACATGGGACCTAATATTGTCGATGAACTATAAGGTTATCGCATCGTACACGCATCGGTCGACCCATGCAGCGATAAATAGACTTTATCTGTGTCTAATCTTCCAGAGATACCACCCGGGAATTATTTATGTATCAAATATCTTTTAAGAGCATTCACTGATAATAAATTGATCAAAAACAAAGCGTATTCCCGTTTCATACCGCTGGCTATTAAGTATGCATTGCATAATACAATGCATAATGCAAAACTCCTAACAATAACTATAAAATACTTGTGCAAAGAGAATTTGCAAAGAATTTTTTTAGAGAGTAATTGCTTTTTGCATTGTGCTTTATTAATGTTTAATTAAACGTGGCCTCCGCGGAGAAATAAGACAAAAGGTGAATGATTGAATCTACTTAACATTGTATAATATTGTTTGTTTTGTTCATTATACAATGAATAAGATGAAATATTTTAAGACGTACGTTTTTATTACTTCCATGCTGGCCTGGAAGCGAAAAAATAACGTAGAATTGGCCAGGTCCGACTCATCCCATGGGTGGCGTAAAAGTTAACTAGGGAGATTGCCGGTGTAGATCAATCACAAACAACAGCATACCCAAAGAGGGTTGGTGTCAGGCAGGCGGCCGGCTGTAAAACATAAGCCAAAACCTTGAGCAGTATGCATTGGAATGTTGTCATCCTAATTACTCTCTCCGTTTATCGGTCTCTCGACATGGTCCGTTCCAGTGTGATGGATCATATGAATCAAAAGGTAGTGGATGACTTGATGACGTCTGACCGTTCATAATTACGCGACACAGTTGGCAGGTTAGTCAAAACGAAACTACTGGTTATATTATTATGTATTCTTTTTTGAATATTCCAACCTAGTAAAACTATCAAGATCCCCGGCCCGCCTACATATTTCACCTGAAGTATGTTTCGGCTGACGTAACAGTCATGAAACGTATTTCGGCGGCACGATAAGGAAATGACATAAAGAAAACAAACTATACTGTCCGCTCTGGCCGAAAATTTGTGAGGTGGATAGGAGCGCAGGCGGGGAGATAGCGGGCATGTCAAACTTATTGGAACGGTGTCAGAGATCGAAACGAACGGATATCTGTGTATTCCCTGTCCTGTAATAGATATGGCCAGTGGCGGAAGTTAAAAAGGGGTCCCCTGGTGTTTCTCGACGCGAAAATTCCCAAAGAAGGCGGGCCCATTTTTCTTTTTTGGCCTTTCTTTCTGTGCCTGTTCAGTTCAATTTACCAAGGCAACGCAGGTAAATTGAATATCAGTTAAATTTTTTTTTCTTATTCCTATCTGATTTATTTTATTTCGTTGTGCTATGTGAAAGTTTGGTCGCACAAAAAATTAATTTGTAATTAGAGTTAGCTGCTCTACAACTCTTCTCTTCTCTTTTAATCATATATAAGACTTGCTCTCTGCTTTTCTGAATTTTTGAAGCCTAGTGGTGACAGCAGAATAGACTATAACTGTCACCACCCCCAACCGACTATAATAAAAGAGGCACGAGGAATTCTTCGACCCAGCGTTCTTGTTAGATATTATGTCTAAGAATTTACTGTGATTTTCATGCGCTATACTCGTAGATGGCAATGGGCTCGCCCCCTAAAACATGAGACCAAACATGATGATGTACTTCTACCAACCACTTCCACCAATTTATGTTATGTTGTGAATTCATTCACACTTACACACAATAACCGTGGGGCATATTCATTAAAACTTGACTTGCATCAGTGGGATGGTCCAGTTAGTAGGGCAGCTTTTAAAACGTCAAGTACAGTCAACAGCAGGTGAAGATGCCACAAAATGACATATTTTCTCAGTCAAGCTTGTGCTTCACTACCAACAAGTTAGGGTTGACAATCGATTGAAGAAATTTGACAGTTTTGGGTAGTCTGATGTGGCGTTGGCCGTACAAAAACCTTCAATTGTTGTGTGGTGAAATGACTAGAAATATAATACTAAGTAAGCACAGTGCCGACAGCTGAAGAAACACCAAAACAATTTTGTAGCCTTTGAGGGTACTTTACCATTTTCTATACATATCACTTCTTAAATACAAAAGAGTCACAAGTCAAAATTACATTCTTGCAATAGTAAGTCTTATTGCCATAAAATTAGAACACACAATGTTGTAAGCTTAATTTGACTTGCGTCTCTTATGTGATAATTGAGCGATATAGCTTAAAAGTGCGAAACAAAATTAGTACGACGTCTGTGTGAGTACGATGCAGTGGGGTTAGCAATTAACGAGTAAACGCATCAAGCCAAACGAAAAGTACACCATAACTGTCAACGCAACAAGAGTCATTTCAGCTTAATAAAGCCTCGTTTGACCCCACATCAATACGACCCCCAACTTAAAGGAAGGTGTAGAGTGTATACTGCTCAATCAATGTTTTATGATCTGTCTCTCTCACTCCCATTATTGCCGCCAATCGGCATTCTTCAATTAAGCGCTACGCTAAATTAAAACGAGATTAATTTAAGACTGAATTTTTAACAGCGAACTATTTAGCGAAGGAGCGGCAGTCGATAAATAGTTTGAAAGATTTTCAAATCGCTCTTGTATTGGTGCCATGTGGTAACTTTTATGAAATATTTATAATTTTCTTTGTGAAATCGGTAAATTATAATATTATGCGAATGTGCGTTTGTTTGGATTCTACTCTTTCATACCTGTAAACCGATTTAAAAAATTCTTACACAAATAAGTTTTGTTGTTTAAAGAAACGAAACTTACTTTAAGGTAGATATTAGATCAAGGTATAGATAACATACATCTAAGTAATTGAATTTCAATCTTAAAATGTTTAAGGTAGAAATAAATTAAGATGCTTTTTACAATAAGTGCTAGAGATGAACAAGACTCGAATTTTTTTGGACTAGAGTCATATTTGCGAGGTTTTATCAGCTTAAAGGCTCATCATTATCACTAGCAAGTTATTGCCCCTACTAAAACCCAAAACGCTGGACCAGTGCGGATTGGCGGGTTTTAACGACTATAGATGCACCCGAGACCAACGGCTTATCGTGCCTTCGGAAGCACGGAGGAACTTAAGGTAATATATTTTTTGTCACCCACCCAATGGCCGGCCGTAGCGAACTTTCCTCGGATGGCGCCGGACGGCCTGCGTGTGCTTAGTTTGAGCAATCGCAGGTCGAGCGCGCGCACTGCGTTATCTAGCTCTTCCTTCCTCCTTAAAGGCTCATCATAGCAAAACAACCATGCTATTCATCGCTTAGCGCCCCGCTGAAAAACCAAGCAAGGAAAGCAAATTATAGGTGGAACATTTTCAAGTTTCCTCGAGCCATTATAAAACATTGTCTACTTGGCGAAATCGTGCCTGAAGTACGACATAACGCGGCCATTATATATTCAGTGGTCTAGTCTATTTCAGAGGACGGCTAGCACGCAAAGCGAGCGATCGACGTATTATCTTTGGGGGCGGCCTTCCAAGAATTCGTTGAAGGCAACCCGTTTCCACCGACATGGCTACACGAGCGATTTGTCAACGGGAATGAATCCCGACAAAGGGCTTGCTCATTTGAATGGGAGCTCGTCGTGGGCCGTTTTAATTTCATAAGTCGTTTGTCATAATCAAGGGGCCCTGCGTCAGTGTCTGCGGCGGCCCAGAGGAGCGCATACCTGCTCGGACAATGCGCACCCAGTTGTGGACATGAACCGACTAGGGTCGTTAATGAAAACGTTGCTAGTTTCCATTAATTCGTTTGAGCGGCGGCCGGCAGATGGTTGGAAACGTCACGCGTAGCTATTCGCTGAAAGGCGAATATACTTTTTTAGATGTGTTGTATACTTTTGTGTATACTTTTTTGACGCATTACCAGAGAAAACAATTTGGCGACCGTCGTGTCAAATGCAAGAGAAGCTGTCAAAACAGACTTTTGTATTCTTATAAATCTTCTATTAAGTAAATCAAATGTTTGTTTTTAGTCGATGACCAATCACCATCAGATTCACCAGCCCTTTATTAATGGTCTGGGTTATTATATGGATCGTTATTATATTTATTGTTGCTATTATAATTTTCGATATGCCTATACTTTGCCGCGTGGTGACGGCAGAGTACAATACAATTGTCACCACCCCAAATCTCTCCCGTGGGTGTCGTACAAGGCGACTAAGGATAAATCAATGAGGAATGGGCAGCAGCGTTCCTCTTATACCACCTACCAATAGTAATGAACTGCGACTTTTGTGCCCGATAAATGGCAATAGGCTCGCCCCCTATTACATGGGACCTAACATAATTGGCGAAACGTGGGTGCTAGTTCACCTCTGCCTACCCCTTCGGGGCTATAGGCTTGATTTATGTATGTATGTATACTATGCAGACTACTAGGAATAATAAGGCCAACGCGCAAATTCCGAACACCGAAATCTTTCATAGCAATTTCTCAAATTATATTTTGAGGGCGAAATTAGATTATCGCCTCCGAGGGACAAGGAATTTCTGAGAACGATGGCCTCAAAATTGGTTCCAACGGTGATCCACAAGTGTCCATAAACGGACACGTGAAACATGATATTTTTTCGGACTCCCTTTAAGCACCTTCATCATATCGCTTTTGTGAAATGTTACATCCATTTGTAAGTGGCTATATGGAGTGTGTTATATTATGTATTATGTTGATATAAGGTGTAACATGTGTGTGGAAATTCCATATTACTCGAGTAAATGAATGGAGTTATTGGCGCTTGCGAAAAGACCGCAAAAAAAAGATTCCCCCTGCCGCCACCCGCACGCAGCACTCGCCAGAGTAATCTTAAAATGTTTCTATTACTGCAGTGGAAAGATTGATAGTTGCGTGCATCGATTTAACACATTTTAACGCAGATATAAATGACTTAAGCAATAAATCTGATTTTGTTTGATACCATTGATATTAAGTAATAAATTATACAATACATTATAATATACATACATTAATCAATACATTATATTATAAATTCTGTCTAAATAGTAATTACGTGTCTTATAGGTGATTTCATGCATACAACTGTTTAAAATTAAGAGAGACATGTATTCATTTCTCAATTAAAACAATAAATTATGGGTAAAGTACAGAACAATATATTTTTTTAAATATTTAAATACTCAAATCTTTGCTGCGTTAACAAATGCGTAAGACTACATGTTGTGTACACTATTGCTTTGCAATCATATTAGATTATGGACGACTTGTCATTAGTACTCGTTGACAGTCAAACTATGAACATAAAAAGGAATGGCGTAGACTGTATTCCAATTAAATTATTTTAGTTTCTGTAGTTTAGTAGTAGTAGAGTGTTGTCAAAATCAGAAAAATAAGAAATAATCGTGTCTTTTGAAACTATTATGTTGTTTTAATAAATTATGAACTGGTGACGACAAATAATATGAAAGAAGATGAATAAATAGGTCGAAAAAATTAATGGTCACAGGAATTAGTGAATGGTTCTTACGTTCCTATACATTGACGATTTCATCATCGCCTGCCCTTTAAAGTCCCCACTGCTGGAGCACAGAGCTTCCCTATGAATGAGGAGAATGGGTAATAGCCTACTGCGCTGGCTACAATTTATTGATGATTATGACGACTAGAAATAAATAGTATAAGATAATAATAAGAATTATCTTATACTATTTATTCTTTTCTATTCTTATTATTTATTTATACTATTTATCTTATACTATTTATTTATTAAGATAATAAGAATAGTGGAAGTGGTTCAAGAAAATGTAAGTTAACAGAGTTCTGAAAAAGTCTAATTAAAAAAATAAGCCTTTTACAAGACATTTGGCAGTTTTGATTAGACACCTAAGAGGTCCTCGGATCGCTTCTAGGTAGGCGCGAATGTCTATGTGATGAACTCGAATATTTGTTCTGAAGTTCTGGCCGCTCGTGTAGTCCCCATAACACAAACGCTCCAGTTGCTTACTCAGCTCGATAACTAAAAGACAAAATCTGGACTCTTTTGAAGAATGATAGACGAGCCGTTGATTTTGGATACACTTGTGAGTCTCTGGGTCATGTGCATATTATTACCGTTCTGTCATCAAACAAATACTTTATTGAATTTGATATCAGATCCAAGGGCTTTGCAAATGATTATACATATATAACTCCATTCATTCCACTTTTAAGCGATCCCAGGTAAAGTGTCGCAAAGATGTTATCACAGACATTTGAATCAAGTATTTTGCTTTGTCCAATGAGACGTTTATGTACAATATGCAAATTGGAGTATGGTCTAAAAAGCTTTTATTCCCTCAAAGGTTTTAACTTTGAAATGTCGATTTCATTATTCAAAAGCGGACGCTCGACTATTCAAATGTCATGAAAACATGCATATTTAACACTGGCAGTTCCCCCGACTGCCGTATGAGCTACATTGTAATTCAATTCGGAGAACTTCACAAGTCTCAGTCAATAGATCAATAAAATATTCGCTTTGCCTACATCGGCCGATTACTCGCGACTGTTCATTAGTTTTGACATTTACAGAAACTTCACCAAATAGAACTCAAATTAACCGCTGCTAACTTCTCAAAGGTTACGGATTTATTTATTGGAATACGGCGTTTCCTCGCGATTTGGGGATTTCAGAAGTTTCCTTTAGTATATCCATCAGATCTCTGAAGGCTGTAGCAATGTTCCTTATTCGAAGTCGAATTAATAAACATAGTATCATGAGCCATGACATCATAGTGTTAAGATTTTGGGGTTAGAAAAAGAATTTCGAAAAATTATGATCTTGAGGCGGGAATCGAACCCGCGTCCGCTGCTATCCGGGCAGGTGCCTGACCGCTCGGCCACCCAAGACACTAATTAACTTGCCGAAATTCTTCTAACCTTTACACTTCTCGTCGTAAGCCAACGGGTACCCTCGCAATGTAGAAATAAATTTCAAACATTCCAAAGCAGATATTTTTACAAATACCGTGCGTTCGGTTAAGCTTGGGTTTGCTTTATAAACTATTGCCGAAATTTCGGCAAGTTAATTAGTGTCTTGGGTGGCCGAGCGGTCAGGCACCTGCCCGGATAGCAGCGGACGCGGGTTCGATTCCCGCCTCAAGATCATAATTTTTCGAAATTCTTTTTCTAACCCCAAAATCTTTGTACTAATTTTTCTAACATTTATATAATGTTAAAATTAAAATCGAATAGTTTATAAAGCAAACCCAAGCTTAACCGAACGCACGGTATTTGTAAAAATATCTGCTTTGGAATGTTTGAAATTTATTTCTACATTGCGAGGGTACCCGTTGGCTTACAACGTGAAGTGTAAAGGTTAGAAGAATTTCGGCAAGTTAATTAGTGTCTTGGGTGGCCGAGCGGTCAGGCACCTGCCCGGATAGCAGCGGACGCGGGTTCGATTCCCGCCTCAAGATCATAATTTTTCGAAATTCTTTTTCTAACCCCAAAATCTTTGTACTAATTTTTCTAACATTTATATAATGTTAAAATTAAAATCGAATAGATCATAGTGTTTTTATTTAAAGAATGTCATTTTAATACATACATACACCAAACAGGCCTCTTTATCCAAAATGGTTGGGCGGGTGTACTCACATTACGCATATGACTATGGTACTAGGCCTGAATGTACTAGATGAACTATATGTCATCCACTAGAATAAAAAAAATTACAGTTTTACTATTATGACAGACGACAGCACATCTTTAATTTATCATATTATAATATTAAAATACCCAACAAAGACATATATTTTGCCCTTATGCCATTTCATTTGGGTTCGGTGGGCGCAGTATGTTTTTTCTGCCATTAACCACTGTTAACTACCTGCTTGTTATCTGTTAAATCCTCATTCACATTCATATCATTTCTTACACACTATTCCTCAGCATTCATGTTCATCAGTCTTTTAGTCACATGTATTTCCTCTATACTTATATGTCCAATGTCCATAAGACAATTTATTCCCTTTTATCTTATTTGTCAATGGTGCTACTTTCAATCAAACTTCCTCTTATATACTCATGCCTCTCTTTATCCATTCTTGTCACGCTGCACATCAATGTCGTCATCTCTCATCATCTCTGCTGCATGTAATCCATCCCCATCTATTTACATATCATATAATAAAGTTGTTGTTATATTAAAATATTTTTTATGATATGAAAAATGATGTTATTGTAATTTATCTCTATATTTTTGTGATCAGGCTTTTTAATTTTAATAAATCTAAGATGACAGACTTATCGTAAATCTCTCGACTGAGTAGAAAATAATCTGCCTACTTTGTTGTCATGATATATTTAAAGCCAAGATTTTGATTCTGAGTCTACTTAGTCGGAATGGCTATTTTACTTCCATTAATATATTCTATTTCGGGGCTTATCCCCTTCCATTAGTCTGTAAAAGATTCCACCGTAAGCTTTTATTTATAGTCAAAAAGTCTGATCTTATAAAAACAAAAATAGAACTGTATTTACGAGTAAAGATAAACGTGCAATAAAATCTCTGCAAAACAATATTCGGATTTTGTTTGTATTTCTCTGCTCCCTTAAATGGAAGTGGAAATTGAATTACCCATTTGTCGCATTGGGTGGAATAAAACAGTTTTATACACATAAGTGTTTTAGGCAGTATGTTCGTTTTGGGAAATCTTACTCTATTTCAAAATTCAATCCCTATGGAGGCATTATATTAAATAGTTATCTTCGTGTGGAAATGAGAATAATAGTTATTAACAATTTTACTGTCCCCGTGGGCCATAAAGCGGATTTCAAAAAAATCACATTCTGATTTCAACGTGTCAACTCCTTTGAAAAGTATAGAAAATCCAAATTCTTGCGTATCTCAATAAAATTCTATTAGAAATAACTAAGCGACTATGGGTAGGTATACTTATCAATAACAATCAAATAGACAAATAAAAATTACTTCATTTTCATGGAAGTAAGCCATTTGACTTTTGCGTGCAATAAAGCATTGTGGTGACTGAATACAGTTATCTCTCCCGAGGGTGTCGTTCAAGGTTTACAAAAAATATCATAGTTGGCGAAATGTATACGTGTTGTTTATCTGCATACCCCTTCAGTCATAAAAAGGCGTGATTTGTGTAGTACCTCTAAACTATCGAAAGACTGAACCGTACTGCTGCTTGCAAATTATCGCATTATTTTTCGATAGCATAAGATAAGATTAGATTAGTACATACATGAACCAACGAACAGCACGAGCCGAGCGAGCGAAGCGAGCATGCCCTGGCAGTGGCCGGCTACGGCTAGTTAGTGCAAGTTGTGCTTTTATAGAAGTTAACATATAAATTGTTACAGATTTTTCTGCAATTTACAATCTTGTGAGATAGTCTACAATCTTGTGAGACAGATTTCACAAGAATATGGACATAAATGAGCCGAATTAAGGGACAAATTGTAAGTATGTAGTTCTAAATGAAGACCAGCGACCTAACTCTGCAAGCCGATTGCAATCGTCTTAGTCTACCAGGCACTCTCACTCATTAGGTATGATAGCAACGTTTGAGAGAGATGGCAACACAAAACCGATTCCAATTTATTTAAAGCGTTGCCCCTAAGGTGTAAACGTTGTTTTAGAATTAGGCAAGGTGCCTGTGCAAAATCCACGTTACAACGCAGGATCGAAATCTAAATAATAAAGATCGCGAGAACCCCTCAGCGGTGTAGGCTTAGTCGTACAAAATTGGAGTAATAAAAGAGGAATGCTTGCAAAACTTTTGCAATAAAGCCAAAGGGTATCGACTGTTAAGATGTAAAGAGTTCCCGAGTATGATGCTCTATGTGTAGGTAGCTTTACAGTGACTTATGGTTCGGGCTCTGCGTTACGATTTGAGTGTTCGAGAAAAATGTGCGGGAAATAATTCAACTTGGAGCATCTACTGCTTGAAAGAAAATAAGGCTGCGCTCACAATAGGCTTGCACGAGAGCTTGTTTGTCAACTGGGGTGAGTCGGTAATAGGCTTACGTAAGAGCCAACTCGCTCTGAGTCAGTAATTAATGGCAGCGATGCGTACTCAAATGAGCTATTGCTTGGGAGACAGACTGCAGAATACGTTGTAGCTAGAATGGGTAATTTTATGCTAAGGTTAATACATAAATCACGCCTATATCCCTGAAGGGGTAGGCAGAGGTGAATTAGCACCCACGCTTCGCCAATTATGTTAGTAGTCCCATGTAACAAATTCGCAGTACATAGCTAGGTGGTATAAGAGGAACGCTGCTGCTAACTTGTATAATAGAGGTCAGTGCTATTAGTGTTCTCCCTATATTCTTCCATCAATAGGGAGGCCTTTTTTTTTTGTGGAGTGGAATACTGCATTTACGCATCATCCCTGCAGTACGGTGCAACTATAGAGGTATGTGGGACTCGGGGTAGGCGTTCCCCCACTACACCACTAAACATCCTCTCCGGGCATCCAGCCAAAGCACACTAGCATGGCATCCGGGGTCATCCGTTAGGATATGTCACCGGACAATCCATAGGGAGGCCTGTGCCCCAGCAATGCTAACATTAAAAAGGCTGGTGATGATGATGATGATATTAGTTAGTTCTGGAGTTACGCTTGAATTACAGAGATAGGCACAGCGTTCCTTGTATAAGAGGAACTGCTGTGCATGATTTATCAATCAACAAGTCTGTCTAAATATCGTCATGATTTGTGAAATTAAGTATATATTTTTTATACGCATCTAGCACTAGCGCATAATCGCGGAGTCCGACTTTGATGTAAGCTCGCAATGAAATGAAAACATAGACAGTTTAATCCTGTTAGTTTCTTTCATTGTTGTTTGTGTGATCTACCTATTCCGTTTCATACTCTATGGTTTCTTTTTAGAAGCCGTACTAAAAAGTTCCACTATCAATCTTTGAGATCTCTGCAGCTTAACCACCACAGTAATAGTAAACAGCTTTTTTACCTTTTTAAACCATTTGTATCGTGCGGAGGAAACGATATGTTGCAGTAGACAGCATGGTAATTTAAATTGTCAAATTCATTCAACAGAGTTGTTGTAGTTGAGTTAATTATGTATGATAAAGTTGATAACGCGAATGGTCCATCTTCATCACCAGCCCTTTAATGTCTCCACTGCTGCACAGGCACAGGCCTTCCCTATGGATGAAAGAATAGGAAAATGGGCCATAGCCCACCTCGCTGGCCCAGTGCGGATTGGTGTATTAACGACTACAGATGCAGCTGGCACCAACGGCTTAGCGTACCTTCCGAAGCACCAAAAATATATTATCTCGAGTTCCTCAATAGGAATATTTTTCGTCACACATCCAATGGCTGGCGTTAGCAAACGTTACTTAGTTTACGCAATTAAAGGCCGAGCGCTATCGAGCCCCTCGAACGAATGCTATGCTAATAGGTAATAATTTTGAAATATTGTGATGTTGGTAGACACATCCCTGGTATCATTTTAAGCTGACGATGGAGTTGGATTCTCGTGTGAACACTGCCTAACAACTTGGTCGTGTAAAAATTCCGTCAACCCAGTGAGTGACGTAATTTTTACACCAACGTTTTATAAGCCGCCCTTAGTTTTCGGGTCTTTAGTCATTTTGGTCCTGCTTTTCCCCCGTACGCTAAAACGATAATTTAACAAGTTTTTTTCTATTATTTTGTCGTCTTCTGCATAATTATGCAATACTGTTATATGAACTACACTAGGACTTAAAACTTTTTTTTTATGTGCAACATGAAACGAAATATTTTGATTTATGTAATCCAGTTTTTTTAATGCTAGACAGGGATCAAGGTGCGATAAAGACCAAGATCATGATCACGATAGAGATAGTAGTATGATAAAGACCGAAGTTGGATCGAGCTTCACCTGAAACCCTCAACCATAGATTAGATACTTTTATTAATGTTTTGTGTAGTCATTATCATTTTAGTCTCTCTCAAAATTCCCAATTACCAAGTTTCCATTCAAATCAAAGCCCTAGTCACTTTTATTTATAAAAACCCTCATTTCGCCCTACATACCTACCAAAACCAGGCCGTGCCAAAACGAACAACCAAAGTTTTCAAGACGCCCTAATCACCAATGCAATTGGGATATGAAAATAGATTGTGTTCGATCCCATTACATTATCAGAATCTTTATAATTTCCTCGACTTTAGCTTATTCCTCAGCAGTTAGGAGTAAATAGGACGACCACATATCTCCATTAGACGAGGCTCAAAGAAATTCGTGAGTTGTTTAGCAATACATTGTATGTTGGGCAGAGTCAGTTGTTTTATCGACCTTAAGGTGTGGGAATAGGACTCAAGTTGACCACTGCTCCGTGTGTAACTGGAAAAGAAAAATCTGCAGCATCGTATTATGGAGTAGTTTTGGCTCCAGAACGAAAGCTGTGCAACTGTCTTCGCTTTCCGACGTCGCTGTCGGTGTGGGCAACCTATATACCTTATTTTGTTACTGTTTGTTACTTTATTTTCAGAGCCTCGACGCTGAAAATCATTTATGTCGTGTTATAAAAATGCATTTATTATTAGATCATTCGATTAAGGAAAAATTTAGCTTTAAAATTAAAAATTTAGGAAAAAATTAACTAGATGATAGGCCAAAGTAAGTAGCATAAGCACTTGTGTTTTGGATACTAGAAGACGGAAAATGTTTAACATACCTACATAATAATTATTACATATAAAATTAAATAATGTCTCCGATTAGCAGAATATTTGCCCCTACCAGGATGTGCGACAGCCAGCGATCTGACAATTCGACCAAACCGGTCGTCAAGTCATCATGCACAAGTATCAATTTCATCTAAAATTACTAAGCAACTTAGTGGTATTGAATCATAAATGCATTTTACATTTGTCACCATCCCCATATCTGTGCCCTAACCACACGGCATTTCTCTTTTTACGTACATACAATACATACATACTTTACTTTCATATATCACACATTACTCTATTGATCGTATGAAGCCTAATTGAGTAGGTGTTAACTACCAGGTAAAGGGATTCCGTTAATTAAATTCCAAGCTTCTATTACCACTATGCCTTTATGAATGTTATCCTTGACATTTATACATTCGAGAAGCTGGTGGTTAGCGGGTTCGGCCTGCGATTGTGTAAGCTAAGTAACGTTCGCTAAGGCCGGTCAACGGATGGGTGAAAAATATAATTATTAACTCGAGTTCCAGCTTATTTCGTATCTATATTTTTAAGCCGTTGTTCTTGGCTGGATCAGCAGTCGCAGCAGGGCCAGCTTTGTGCGTTATGGTACATAGGGAAGGCTTGTTTCCCATAAGGCAGACATTAAAGGGCTGGTAATAAAGATGATGACATATATTGTCATACTTCCTAACAAATTCTATCTTCGGTCCATACACGACTTACTTATAAGCTGAGACGAGGTCCTTATAAGGTGAGATGAAGGCTTCCCTGTCTGGCACATACAAATTTAATCATCAGCAAGATTTTTGTTTAGAAAAACACTTCCCCAACAAATTCTATTTAGCAGTGCAATAACTTAGCAAGTCGAACGGCAACCACGTATCTACATTACAAGAGGCGCAAAGAAAGGCGTGCGTCGCCTAGCAATCCCTTAATTACTAGTGTTTATCTTGCCCATTAGTCTTCGGGGCCCGCTTAAATGCGCTCATACGTCACAGGCGCCGTGTAATTATTTTCCACGTGAAACACTCGAAAAACGTTAACCGTCTTTGAGAAGAACCAAGTTATTTGTCTATTGCCACTGGGTTAATGAAGCCGGCTTAGGCGGAGGCACTTCGCATTACTTGCCGATGAATTATCTATTATTCTGGAGGTAGCGTCGTTTAGGACGAATGTGAAACTCTGAATTTATTAAAGCGGCTCATGTTTTGTTCACGTGCCGCCGAAGCACGGGTGGTAAGACGAGGTGCTTTTTCAGGCTTTGGACTTTGGAACTATCGGTCTCGTTCACGCCACACCTTGAAACTTGATGAGAAAGTGAGAATGCTGCAGCGGAATGAACAAAATTGCATTACTGTTGATTGTTGGGCTGTGAGTAATATTTGGAATATTATCTTTACAGGAATTCATTAAAAGATTTTCGGACAGCATATTACAATCAAAACAGGTCACTGACTAAAGATGATGATGATCGTTACTGTGAATACACGATCGTTCTGTTGCTGGCAAATTGAATGCCTGAGTTCAGGAAATCTAGAATGTAAAAATTTAATCTTTCTTTATGTAAAATTTGATGAGGTTCAAATGTGATGATCAAATTAAAATTTAAGTATTAGGCTCAATTTATATAAGGATCTAATGCTCTTGTCTAGCTGTATATAAATAAGTAGGTCATCATTTAAGTAATTATACTTAACAGCATTTATTATTAGTGCTTCTTAATGCTGTTCTAAGTTTTGGAAACAGCAAACATTCGCTTTAACAATTTCAATTCCGTTCCCAAATAACCACTCAAATTATCATTATAACTTACAACAGCGCTGCCTGTTGAGTATAATGACGGAGTACCGAACTGGAAACTGCATTTTGGAGCTTATACACGCCACGTCAAGTGCCATATCATCGCTATCACGGTCTCGGCAACCATTACAAAATGAAATTATGCAACCATTATCAGGGCGCCATTTTAGAATGATATTAAAGCCGGCACTGATGAATGCCATCCGTTTTTCCGTATTTCAACGTCATCGGCCATATATTACGGCGATGGTCGTTAGCGAATTCGGTTTGGTTAGATGCACTTGTGCGTTCACAAACGAGGTTAACAATGCAAATTTATTCTAGTTACCGGATTAATGGTACATCATCGAAGCACTTGCGGTAATTATGTGGACGCAGGATATCCTGGTGAATAATGGATGCAATGTTTTGTGGATCGGAAAAGGGGGCTCTTCGTTAAACAGCCACGGCAGGGCGCGCTAGTTCTGTTTTGGCAGAATTTGCATTGTCCTGTTTTTGTTCGCAAATTGTTTTTGAACAGTGACGGAGAACTGGAAAGAAACTAAAGTGATTTTGATATCGAAAAGTCAAAATGATAAGTGATAATGTATTTGCTTTAAGTACTTATAAGTTTCTCATGGTCAAACTTTTTACTAGTACTTGTAGTTTATTTAACTCGCGTATAATTAACGTGTATTCATGTGTCAAATAGTTCAATAAAAATAAAATTAACCTTACTAAAATTATTTGAAATATAGACAATTTGCCTGTACAAATACGATGGGCACTGATGAACGCAACCACTACCGGTAGCCAGAATGCCCGTAAGACGTCCGTTTGTAAAATAGCTTAAATTATGCATACATGTACTGTATATTTGCAAATCTATTCTTAAATAAGTCACAGAAATTTATTTAATTATAAAGTTTGTCTGGAAGAGATCGCTCGTTGTCGTATAAGACCGCCCATTGCACAATCATTAAACATAATTAAATTGTCATAGCAGATCAAGTTATATTTACATACTCTTTACATGTATTGAGTTACTTTTTAAAGTGTTTCTGTATGTTAAGCAGGTAATAAAACTTTTTAAGCAGCCGATTCAAATTGGTAGCCTAGCAGCGTAATGTTGTTCGGCATTTTTTTCATAATAATTAACCTTTGTTCGAACACCGTTATGGCTGACTCTTCAATTTTCCGTGGCAAGGGTCCTCAGCTGTGACGCCTACTGCCCCCGGGGGACTCGGATACAATGGCGTATTTTACAAGTGTCCATTCAGTGCTTCGCTATTTGTAATAATTATCCACTTCAGATTCCTCAGTGGGGGTAACTTAAGCCGGCTTTGGGCTTAACGTATCTTTTCTTTTTCGTGAATACTTCGGTCAAGATCCTTTCGAGGGCAGCACTGTGTAGGAGAGAGGTCAGCGCAAATTCTGCTTTTAATTCTTGGTGTAAGTGACGTGTAATTTGGGTCCTGCGTCCGATTTTTATGTGGATTGTTCGGGAAAACTCTTATTGTCTTCAGAAGCACACAGCGTGATTTTATACATAATTAATAGCACGAGCATTATACCCCTGTGTTTCCTTCGCGTAGGAATGACTTTGGGTAGCGAACAAATGTTTCAAAGAATCATGTATGAGTATAAATCATGATACGATGTGCGTATGATGATCAACCCGTGTTTTTGCTGTGACCTTTCGATACGGAGGAACAACCATACCCGATCCACAAACATTGCATCTGACTACTCAAAAATTACTCAACACGCAATAACACATTGTCGTTATAAAATATTTGACTGAATCGCACAGGAGATGTAGGTAAGGCTTATGACAATTGTAGTCGTCTCTGCTGCCACCATTCGACTTCAGCCGAATCGCGTATGGTTTTTCTGGTAGGTACATGATAGAAATTATAGCCCATTAAATCATGTGAGGCTTTTACAAATGTCGCCTAGCTAGATGCAAGTGATCACGGCGTTCTTGAGCTTTTGATTAATTTTTTTATGTTGGACAGGGAAGCTCTTGCCCTTCATCTCACCTGATGGTAAGTGACGATAAGGGCCGAAGATGGAATCGAGCTTCACTTGGTGGTAGCCAGCTAGGCGGACTTAAACCACCAACCACAACAACAAAGTTTTTTACCCCTCGTACAAATTTTTACCCCTCGAGGGGATCTAACCCGGGACCTCTGGATCCTAATTCCGGTGGTCGAACAACTAGACCACGGAGGGTTAATATTCCGTCATGTATATTTTTCTGACAAAACTGGTTTATGTAATATATGAAAATATATTATATTTTCGGTTTAAGTGGCTGTCTTCGGTCCACTTTACATTGTCCGCCAATATGGTAATGAGTTTGAATAGCCTCGCTCAAGAGCTGAGTACATAAAATAAGTGGACACAAGAAATAGGTAGGTAGAAGATTCTGGAAAAAGAAATGTACGAAGGAAAAAATGAGTGCTTTATGTAAGAAGCAAGGCGAACGCGGTCAATCGTGGCCCTCGAAATATCTTGCGAGAAGGGCCCTTGAATATGACTCCCGCTTATTTCACAGGCTCGCCGCCTCAGCTGGCTTCTGGGAGGACCTATTTGGGGCTTAAGAACGAGTTTCGACGCTGCGAGAATGTATTTTGAATTTTAATACCTTTTTTTTGGGTTGGTTTTTGTCGCTGACAGGTTTGCGCTGGCCTAGTTGTTGTAAAACGTGAGCTGAAGGTGTTTTTTGGTAGCTTACGTCTTTACAGAACCTAGCTTCAAGGCAAAATGGTAACGGTAAATGCTGATTTCGTCTTTAACGGGTGATCAAAGATGTTTAAGGGATAGACAGCTTTACTAAATTAACTCTATTCAGACAAATTATTAATAATTTCTATTATAAAAACTGTGTGGGGAAAGTACCTACACAAAGGAAAATCGTAGGTAATTTTTCTTTTCTAGAAATACATACTACGTCACAATATTCATATTATAATGTTAAAATAACAAACAAAATTTGATATTGCGGTTTTTGTTAGTGACCCATTTCTTTGCGTCATAGTGTACGCACTATGATAACGTTACTCCAATATGTCAAATTTTGACAGTCGATTCTGTTTGTTACGTCAAACAAATTAAGTTTGAAATTTTGTAAAGTCTGACGCACTGTCGACTGTACAATCGAGCTCGTTTTGACCACGCAATAATATTTAAGCTTAACGCTTTTTCTTTTTATCATTCCACTGAGCTTGTTGTAGCTGATTTACGGGCCGACCGTTCCGGTTCTAACCTTTCCGAGGGCCACATCATAAACGGTTTACTAACGGTTATATGGAGCTCAAATTACGAAGAATGAAATCAGTCCCACCCCTATTGTCTGCCTGTTATGAATGCACTGAGTATATAAAGAGACATTACCGAATGTCCGACACCCAAAGAGGGTTGGTGTCAGGCAGGCTGCCGGCTGTAAAAAAGCAAAACCTTGAGCAGTATGGATTGGAATGTTGTCATCCCAATCACTCTCTCCGTTCATCGGTCTCTCGTCATTGTCCGTTCCGTCTCTTTTCTATACATTCATTCATCACAAGCACCTTTCCGGCGTGATGAATGATATGAATCAAAAGGGAGTGGCTGGCTTGATGACGTCTGACCGTTATGAATGGGAGAGGAAACATACTGCGCCGACGCCAGATAGACTGGGAACAGGGCAGGGAGAAGAAGATTACCGAATGTCCGATATTGCGCTTAACATTTCGGCGACCCACGAAGCGTGTGGAATTGTTTTTTTCCACGTCAGGTATGTGGGGCGAGTTTGACGTGCATCCAAATCGGGTTTTTATTTTTGTAACCTCAGTCCGTCTCTCGGCATCGGCGGGAATTGAACTGTCAAGCCCCGAACAGACTTATACAGGCTTACCTACAGGCTTACCTCGAGCCTGAATCGAATGGTTTTTGTTATTTATTAAATTAAGGCGCCCAGGCCTAGAAAAGTTACCAATTTATTGAAACTAATACAATACAAAGATCAATTTTGAATACTATTCGTTTGAAGTTGCCGTGTGGTGACGGCAGAGTAGAATACAATTGTCACCACCCCAAATCTATCCCGTGGGTGTCGTACAAGGCGACTAAGGATAAATCAGTGATGAGGAATGGGCAGCAGCGTTACTCTTATACCATCTAGCTATGTACCTACTGCGACTTTTGTGCCCGATAAATGGCAATAGGCTCGCCACTTATTAAATGGGACCTAACATAACTGGTGAAACGTGGGTGCTAGTTCACCTCTGCCTACCCCTTCCGGGATATAGGCGTGATTTATGTATGTATGTATGTATGAATTTGACACAATGGTCATCATGTTGTGTAATACGTCAGTTTCATACATTTGTATTCTATTCATTCGAATAGATTGGTAACTTGTCTGAAGAGGTTGCTTTGTTTCTCTAATGTTGAATGTGATTTAGTATGAAGCTCCAAGCCTTTTCAATAGTTAGAACTAGGTAATGGGCGTAAATAAAAATAGGTCTAATATGGCAACACAGACAAGTCAGATTATGCTACAATAGGAGCGGGAGATGGACGTAGTAGGCAACATTTAATAAAGTAGGCACAATTTTATTTAAGCACGAGTAGTTACAGTGTGGTGACGTCAGAGCAGAATACGCTTCTCACCCCACCTAATCTCTCCCACATGTGTCGGACGTATCGCCTCAGGGTTAAAACAGTTATGAGGAATACTCAGCTGCGTTCCTGTTAAACCACCTAGCAAAGTACTGCGATTTAACAGATACATACGTCTCTTACAGCCGTCCTCAGAGACGTCAATTAACGTTAATGAGTTGCTACTTAATACAAAAAAACTAGTATTTTTTTGCCGGGTTTGTGATCTAATTTTACATACTGTACATAAATCACGCCCATTTATCCCCGAAGGGGTAGACAGAGGCATATTAACAGCGCCCGCGTTTCGCCAGTCATGTTAAGGTCCATATTATTGGTGGCCGACCTATTGCTAAGTTGCTGCCCACCACTCATCACTGTCTTTACCCTGAGAGTTTGGGGGTGGTGACAATTGTAGTCTACTCTGCCGCCACCACACGGCACAGTCAGACGGTCGTCAAATAAGCCGTAAGTCAAGCTCAATAGTGATAGCGTCCATTTTCCAAACGATGGAATTATACTGCGACCCGATTCCACTACTGACGAAATTAATCAACGACTGTGCAAGAACAAAAAGTAGGAATTAATTATGTACGGAGCCAGCTAACTGCCGCACTCAGAGACGTCAATTAACCTTAATGAGTGGTTAATACGAAAAAAATGTCAACCAAAATTAGACCACCTCTGCCCACCTCTTCGGGGATATAGGCGTGATTTATCTACAGTATGTAAAATTAGATCACAAACCCGGCAAAAAAATACTAGTTAGTGAACGTTAATTGATGTCTCTGAGTACGGCTGTAACTGCCGCACTCAGAGACATCAAATAACGTTAATGAGTACATAATTAAAATTAATTGACGTCTCTGAGTACGGCTGTAAGAGACGTTTTGATTGACTCGGCATTCGAATTAGAAGTCCATTGTTAGTGCTACTGCAGTTAATGCTCTTAGGGGTTTACTGCCTTCTTTGCTTACTACAGAATGCATACAAACATTAACTGCCGCACTCAGAGACGTCAATTAACTTTAATGAGTATTTAATGTCAAAAATTTTCATTCAAATCTAGACCATAGACCCGGCAAGAATACCGATTAGTTTTGAATTGTCGTTTTTTGACGTTAAGTACTCATTAACGTTATTTGACGTCTCTGAGTGCGGCAGTAAATGTTCCTGTGTTGTGTATCGGTAGGCTCAAGTCTCTCGGTAGGCAGTGATGCATTAACGCTGGGTCCCTATATTCTATCTGCAGTTAAAAATAAGCTTACTAAAGCTTAGTTGCTTGGCAGTTTTTGTTATATTACGATAAATAACAGAAGTTTCTAATCAACTAAGCTGTACTACGTAATCTTCAAGTGTTGATAGATACCTAAAAAAAATAAAAAATACAGACTAATTGAGAACCTCTTTATTTGTGAAGGCGGTTTAAAAAAAAATACAGTGCTTGATCTCAATTCTATGGTGTCCTATTCCAAAATTAGCAGGGCTATACGAGCGGAACGCGTTCTCTTTGTTTTGTCTAATAAAAATCGCATGGGGACGGAATGAAGTTGTCATTAGGCTGAAACAGGGTTGTATCCTGGTGGTTGCCATAAGTCATGTCTGCCACAGATCCGCCGCCCGGCCCCGCGTCCCCCCGCGCAATCCGCGCCATTTCTCACCCCCGCACGGAAGATTATCGCTCGCTAAGTATGATCAATAGTCAATTTAACGGTCAAACGGTTGAAATCGATCTAATGAATTGGCCGCGCAATTACTTTGTCTCGCCTGTCATAATGTGGTCTGCGACGTTTGGCCGGTGACATGCTCGGAGCTTAGATTAGGTAGACACACATAGGTACTTGTAGTTCGTAAAATATTGGACGATTCCCATGACAACAAGCAAGAGAATTTTCTAAAAATGCTTTAAGTGCTAAAACGATAAACAAAAAAAAATATGAGTATTATGAGTATGAGCTGTGTACGAGTATCATATAAATCATCCTTTACAAACTAGAAAAGGTAGGCAAAAGTATAGGTACCTACCTATATTAACTATTAACATACCCACATTTCGCCAAGTAAATGAACTTGAAATAAAAATAAAAAAATTGATTTTTATTTGTACTACATGGATGTCAGAAAAAATATTTCGAAGAAAAAGAGATCAAATATGATTCAAAAAATTATTGTCCTGACAACATCAGAGAATTTTCTTCTCTTTCTATTTGTTTTAATAAAGTCTCAACTGCCGCACTCAGAGACGTCAAATAACTTTAATAAGTACTTAATGTCAAAAAATCTCATTTAAATAGACCATAGACCCGGCAAAAATAGCGACTAGTTTTGAATTGTAATTTTTTGACATTAAGTACTCATTAACGTTATTTGACGTCTCTGAGTGCGGCAGTAAGTCTATTAAGTCGTCCTATTTGCTCATTTATTTTTTGGTAATTGCGGTCACATATAATGCGGTAACATTGCCGTCACATTACTTTAACCACAATCTGTGATTGCAAGCTATTGATTCTTTCTTTCAAAAAGCAGCAACAGCTTATATCTAAAACTCATCTTCAGTAGTTCCTTCCTGTTTATACTGACTAACACCACAAAAGCATTTGACTGTAAAAAAAATTGTCTGTGTTGAAATTAATTAATTAATTACGTACTAACGGAACTCGATCGCGTGAGATCACCAGCGAGTTCCGCCACAATGGTAACGCGGCCGGGGTTTAAAATTGATGTTCACGCTGACGCGGCCAGTTCCCGCCTCCTAACCGGGCTACAAGTGATAGGTAATTAAAGTTCGCGCTCCAATTTAAGTTAATTTTTTTTCTGGCCTCCACCACGATAGGTCCCGGTTTTTCCGCCGTCGGATTCCCTGTAAATACCTTGCGCACACAAATAATCGTGTAAGCTTGAAGCACTTTCCTGGGTCCCCGGTATCAGTTCGGTCCATAAACTACGCTCCTCGCTCCCCCCCGGCCCCCTTCCGCCCGTTTCCCGTTCCCTCTCCCCAGGACCATAAGCTGTGCCATTTTTTAAAATGCGTGCCTCGGACTAAGTAGTGCCATGTTATATCGGCGCTTTTAAGTAGATAACTCTTATTTTTCTTCTGGCACTTCGTTACTTCGGTGGTGACGGCAGGGTAGAATACTATTAATTGTCACCACCCCAAATCTCTCCCGTGGGTACAAGGCGACTATGGATAAATCAGTGATGAGGAATGGGCAGCAGCGTTCCTGTTACCACCTAGCAATGTACTGCGACTTTTGTGCCCAATGAATGGTAATAGGCTCGCCACCTATTACATGGGACCTAACATAATTGGCGAAATGTGGGCGCTAGTTCACATCGGCCTATATAGGCGTGATTTATGTATGTACCTACTTCGTTACCTCTGCAGAGGAGCCAGATATTCGCTGAGGTCGGTAATTGGATAGGGAAACCAATAATATGTTAGCTCGAGTTCCTCCGTGCTTCGGAAGGCACGTTAAGCCGTTGGTCCCGACTGCACAGTATCTACATACATACATACATAAATCACGCCTATATTCCCGAAGGGGTAGGCAGAGGTAAACTAGCACCCACGTTTTGCCAATTATATTAAGTCCCATGTAATAGGTGGCGAGCCTATTGCCATTTATCGGGTACAAAAAGTCGCAGTACATTGCTAGGTGGTATTAGAGTAACGCTGCTGCCCATTCCTCGTCACTGATTTATCCTTAGTCGCCTTGTACGACACCCACAGGAGAGATTTGGGGTTGTTTGGCACAGTATCTGCTTTTGTTAATTCCACATAATCCATACACGGCCAGAGTGGTGGGTTATGGCCCATTCTTCCTTTATTTTTCCATCCATAGGGAAAGTCTGTGCCCCAGCCTTCGGGACATTAAAGGGCTGATATGAGACTTCGTTCCGAATTTACGACGAATTCTGAAGCGATTGGTCCGATTGCTGTTTTGGTAGCGATCAATCGAAACTTCTAGAATTTTGGATTAGATGCTGTTGGCCATAGAATTTGACAGACTAAATCAGAGCCCACCTGCTAGTAGCATGCAATACATTGCGTTAACGAACGCTTACAATGTTGTACTACATGAAAAAATAAACATACATTTGCATTAAGGATTTGGAAAAAAGAGTGTTGAGAAATGGATTTTGTGTGTGAAGCAAAGAATACGTCTACCACACAGGAGATCAGATACAATTTTAGGTCCAGATTTTAATTTGTTTAAAAACAAAAGGTGTATTGCATGGAAACATTTCAAATCATTGAATTTTGTTTCTTTTAAACAGATAATGGTGGAAAAACATTATTGAAACGCAACGCGACTCGACGTGTAGGCACCGAACATCCGGCGTCGCGTCAGATGTTCATAGTGTGATTCTGGTCATAGAAAACAACACATTTGATTCTACTCAACACGTGTCGCGTTACATCGGGTCGCGTCGTGTTTTAATAATGTACTGGCCTCTTAAGAGTTTTTAATAAAGTTTTTATGTTGAAATTATTATGCTTGCGTCGAAACTGCCTTGTCCAAACAGCGGATTTGAAGAACCCAACTAGGGACAGACATTCATTACGCAGGCGTCTGATTTCCAAAATTTCCTGATTTCCACTAATACCCGGCAGGCGAGCCTGACCGAGTAATCGTCTAATAGTCTCTAAATCTGGGATGGTTGAAATAACTTGACAAAGGTTAGACGTATCCCACGACGAGAACCAAAACGGCCTAGCTCAAACAATGTTTTTGTAATTTGTAAAAAAATATAATCGTCTTGTCTGTGTGTGATGCAAGATAATTTTGTTTTTTTTTATGTGCGATATTTTAAATGCAAAGTACTGCTGTTTAAGTGTGCTAACGGGGAATCATGAAATAACTTAAATTTGATAGTTGCTATCAATGATATATATATAATATCATTGGCTGCTATGCTATTCTGTAATCACAAAATAAATTTTCACTGCGGAATCCGCAATGAAATGTCAAAAGTGGAAATATGTCTTCCATAATAGTGACGCCATGCTAAGGAAGTAGAGAAACAGTCCCAATATTATGTCAAAACCTACAGATTTCACATCTCATCTCACTTCAATTATTCTATAGAATACCAATGCTGTAAGCAGGTACAAGCACCAGCAAGTAACAGATCGCAACTGTCACATTAAGACAGTGTCGTAATTGTCTTATAAGAGTACAAACATGCATTTTCTTAATACTATATTCTTCTTCTTATATAACTAATATATAAAGGGAAAAGGCTGAAGTGAAAACAAATGGAAGGACTTTGTCAATTGCTCAAATGATTCTCTGAATGGAAAAAGGGTTACAATATTATGATGGCTGACCGTAGTTCCGTTGATCATATTATCCAGCTCGTAGGACCAATGTCACATTCTTTGATTGAAATGTGCAATCTTGATGGAGATTATAAAATTCCAATACAAGACCGGTGAATGGATCAACAGACAGCTTGTATTACTTTCGGGCCGGTATATGCCTTAAGCAATAGGGGAAAGTGGCCCAAAGCAACTGCAGTATACCCATACTGCCTAAAACCGGCACTGTCGAGTATGTATTTGTTTAGATTTAATCAAAGAGGTTAACACTTTTTCTATCTATCAGAGAGCAGATAACGATTGGGCGCAAAATATAAATTTGATAATTTTATACGCGAGAGTAGGTGCCGCTTTGGGCTGCCTTCCCCTAATCGTTTAATATACCGTTACAGTTGATAGCCAAACTGCAAAAGAAGCAAGACGTAAGTTCTAGAAAGTTCTGAGAAAAAATGTAGTCGTTACTTTAAGATCGTGCGAAACAACGATTATGAAACTTCAGCCTAACATTACAAAACTCATAATTTCACAGCACCCGGTCGTCCTACGGTGCCCGGATATATGAAGAAAAAAAAACAAAAGAAATTACGCTGAATCAGAGTTATCGTAGTAGGTATATTAACGAAATTTCAAGCAATGAAAACTTTTGCCATCAGAAAATCGCTGTTCTGTACAGATGTGTAAGTAGGTACAGCGAAAAAATATCTAGCTTGACCTTCGCAGTACGATATTACTTTACAGTAATCAATCAAGAAAACTACCGTGAAAAATTATTAAGCTGTGGTGACGGCAAAGCATAATACAATTGTCACCGCCCACAATCTAGCCCGCGGGTATCTTTTACGGCGACTTAGGGTGGAAATATCGACGAGGAATAGACAACAGCGTATAGAGTATCTGGGACACCACATAGAAAAAGGGAATAAATAGCCGTGATTTATATATGTAAATACTTTCAAGTGGAGAAGAGAGATTTTGTTCACGGCCCGTACCAGCCCTATATACAATATACACTGATCAACATATCTTGGATATTATAAGTACACATACTTCTTGTTCTATTATACATACACACATACATACATAAATCACGCCTATATCCCCGAAGGGGTAGGCAGAGGTGAACCAGCACCCGCGCTCCGCCAATTATGTCAAGTCCCATGTAATAGGTGGCGAGCCTACTGCCATTTATCGGGCACAAAAGTCGCAGTAAATTGCTAGGTTGTACGAGTATAAGAGGAACGCTGCTGCCCATTCCTCAGCACTGATTTATCCTTAGTCGCCTTGTACGACACCCACGGGAGAGATTTGGGATGGTGACAATTGTATTCTAATCTGTCGTCACCACACGGCCCACGTTCTATTATAATACTGTAAATGAAAGACTGATTTCCGACATAATGAATTTTATTCTTTTTCTCTCTTACGCTTAGAACTTAACTACTTAACTATCTCACTCACACACAACCTGTCAACTTGATATTTTATCTCTTTCATTCCTTCACACAATCATATATTTCTCTCTTTCACGCATACGTTTCGTTCTTCCAAACTGAACAATTATAATTTTACCTTACATGCCCTTTGAAATAACAATTTTTTTATTTTAATTTTAATAAACAAATTTTAATTTCACATTCATACACCTTACATGCTTTTGTACTACTAATCATAGATTGTTTTTAAACTGCAAACTTAACAATTTATGTGGTGAAACAATGGCAAACAATATTTTACCTAATTACAACTTAATAAACTTATTACCTTATTGTTTTATATCTTCTGAATGATAATTCTAACTAATAAAAATCTAACTAATAAAATAATGTCTAAGCTAATAATTAATACAAACTTATGTAGTTATATTGAAACTTGAAACTATCTGAGGTATGAAAAAAAAATATAGTTATACATATTACTACTTATATTTTATTACTCTTTAGAAACAAAAAAAAACTATTTAACTTAATTTGTGCATGTATGTACCTTTTTTATTTTTATGAACAAGATTTTTTTATCATTCATTTGTTAAACATTTTTAGTTTTCTACAAAGTGACATGTATACATATTTGCAATAAATGGTCTTTGCGATTTTCAATACTTAAGCAATGTATTTATTACTTTTAAGTTATTAAACTTAAAATTGTTACAACAATTATTGACATACTTTGCCCTTAAATAAAAACAAAAAAAAAATGATTAAGTTAAAATACATACTAATGTTTTACTCTAATAAATACAATCTAGACTTTAACTTTAGTTTGATTGAACTTTACTAAATAAATGAACAATGAAAAATATACCTTTTGTTTTTTTTTTTTTCTTCTTATTTCTTTATTAAACTGGAACTTAATTTATGCTTATTAGATAGCTTCCTGGTGATGTCTATGTTGTTACATTGTCATGTTGCTAACCTTTCTTGTTTCCATGGTATTTTAGTTTATGTTGTCATCCTCAGTATTGTCATCATTCTCTGAATCTGAAAACTTATATAAATTTGGGGGACAGGACATTGGTTTTAGGAATTGTACATGAACAATTTTCTTCACAGATGGTTTCCAAACATCTTGTATTTCATAACAAACTGAACCAACTTTTCTTATGATGATGTATGGTCCTTTATATCTAGGTGTCAATTTTGTGTCTGTTGGCTTATGCCATTCATATAAAACATATTCTCCTTCCTTAAAGTTATGGTCTAATCTTCTCAAATCAAATTTTATTTTGTTATAGGAATGTACATTTTGTATGTTATTCAATGAAATTTCTCTTGCTTGTGCTAATAAATCCAATTGATGTACTCTGTTTATGTCTTCAAAAATACTTCCAAAATGTATTTCATCAGGTGGTATTCTAGGTTCAAAGCCATACATTAAATAAAATGGTGAATATCCTGTAGTTTTTTGTTTTGAGATATTGATAGATAATACTGCTTTTGGTAATAACTTATCCCATTCTTTATTGTTATTCAATGCAAATTTGGTTAATGTAGACATTATCGTAGCATTTGCTCTCTCTACTAATCCATTACTTTGAGCTGTGTATGGTGTTGTTGGTATATGTTCTATTCCAAATTTATTAAAAAAACTTTGTGCTGTTTGACTTGTAAAACAAGGTGCACTATCTGATATATAAGTCTGTGGTGGCCCATACACATAAATTATGTCATTTTCAATTGTATCTATCACACTTAGAGCCGATAAAGAGTAACAAGGTTTTGCAAATATATATCTTGTGGCATGGTCTATGTGAACAAATATATATGTATTACCCGACTGTGTTTTTGGCAGTGCAACAATATGATCTGATGAAATAACTTGCATTGGTGTTTGCGGTATTGGCCGTTCACCCAATTTTCCATAAGCAAACTTTGTTCTTCTGTTTGTTTTTGCACAAACAATACATGCTGATACATAACATTTGACATCTTGACGCATTGATCTCCACCAATATTTAGTTTTAATCTTTGTTAATGTTGTAGTGAAATCTAAATGTCCACTGTCATCATGTGCAATTTTTATTATGTTTTCTCTGAGACTCTGTGGTACTACAATTTTCTTATTATTATATATCTCTTTGTCATTTATATGTAATAAAATGTTATCTGATATTTGAAAAGATTTATGTATTTGTTGTATATGATGCGTAGCTGGTTCTTTTGACAATTTTGTGACTATTTGTTGAATAAATTGATCTTTACTTTGGGCTATTTTTAATTTTTCTGTGTTACTGCTGATTACTAACATACATATTTCATTCAATGGATATCTCGATAAATGATCTGCAATTACATTTTGTTTGCCTGGTCTGTGTTGTGGAATAAAATCAAAAGGTGCCAAATCAACAACATAACGAGCAAATTTTCTATTGATTTTAGCTCTGTTTATTATATATGCTGTCGAGTAACTGTCTGTGATTAATGTAAATTTTATTCCTAATAAATATATGCGAAATTTACTCACAATTGCCCAGTGAACTGCAGTTACTTCTAATTCATTTATGTGATATCTTGTTTCAGCATCCTTCAGGCATCTACTAGCATATTCTATAACTTTTCTCTCGCCTTCTTGGATTTGTAATAAACATGCACCCATGCCCTGGTAGCTACTATCTGTTTCTACAATTGTCTCTGCATCTTGCTGAAAATTTGCCAAAACTGGTGCTGAAATTAATAAACTTTTCAATATTTCAAATGACTTTTGTTGTTGTGCTGAAAGAATTATTTTGTTATTTATTTCTTGTTTATATTGTTCATGACTTCTACTTTTATTTTTCTTTAATGTGTCCTGTAATGGTTTCGCTATGTACGCATAATTCTTAATATATTTTCTGAACGCTCCTGTGAATCCTAAAAATGAACGTATCTCTGTTATTGAAGCCAATGTCTTATACTGTTCAACTGCTGCTATTCTTTTTGGGTCTGTTCGTTCCTCTTTATAACCAATAATTTTTCCAAACAATGACAATTCATTTGCTATAAAAATACATTTATCTTTGTTTAATTTTAAATTCTTTTTTCTGGTGGCTTCAAAAATTTTTCTTAATATTTGTATAAAGTCCTGTATGGAATTATCACCTCCGGTAATGTCATCGAAGTATGCCCTTACTCCCTGATTATACAAATGTCCATATGTTGATTTTATGACCTTAGACATTACAGATGGACCTCCAACTAATCCAAACATAACTCTCATAAATTCTATATGATAATCTTGTGTTATAACTGCTGTTTTATAAATATCCTCTTCTTTTATACAAATGTTGTGATATGCATGGTAAATATCTAATTTAAACTTGTATACAAATTGTGAAACTGTGTTTATAATATCCTCCATTCTTTCTATCGGTTGTGAATCTAATACTGTTATGGGGTTTATGGTTTTTGAGTAATCAACAACTGGTCTATATGGTGTTGTTTCATGAAATGGTTGTTTTACTACAAACATAGGTGCCGCATAAGGTGAAGTTGACAATCTACATATTTTTTGTTCTAGCCATGTCTCTACTGTTTCTTTCAAAAATTTTCTTTCTGGTTCTGGTAATCTATATGGTTTGCAACTTATTGGTTTTTCATGTTTAAGCTTAATATCTAATTCAAAATCTGTGAATTTTCCTATATTATTTGAATTTGTTTTAAAAATGTCTTCATATTCTGATACTAATTGCAATACTTTTTGTTCATTTTCATGCGTAATTTTTTTATATTCAATGCAACAAGATATAGATTTTGCTTCCTTACCTATATATGGAAAATATTCGGTATGTGTAGGTGTAATTATACATATTCGCCCATCTGGTTCATGTATTATTCTAGCATATACAGCCAATTGCCAATCCTTTCCTAATATCATTGGTACTGGTAGGTTTTCACATATTGCTATTTGAGGCATTACATAATCTATTTTTCCTACTTGTAATCTAGCTGATAACCATCCTATAGGTGTAAATGTACTTCCGGCAACTTTATAATTACCCTTTTGCCATGAATAAACCTCTGTATCTTGTGGTAAGTAACTTTTATCTATAATTGTCAAAACTGAGCCCGAATCGGGTAATGCTTGTAATGATAATGACCCATTCAATTGTACTGTAATAAGTGTTACATTTGGTGAGTTGTCCTGAACACAACTAATTTGTTTGGAATTTCCCTTGTGATTGGTGTTACTTCTTTCACTCGATGATGGCTTTGGTTGGAAATAATTTGTCTTGTTATGTGTGTTTATACTTTCTTTACCAATATTTTTATTTTGAATGTTACTTGCATTTTGCTCTTGTAGTGTGCAATTATATGAAATATGGCCTTTATTTTTACATTTGAAACATATTTGGTCTTCTATTTTGTCTGTTTGGGGATTAAATTTTGATATGAATCTATTATTTCTTGGCAATTCCTTAGTGTTCTGAGTAAATGTTGTACTTACATTTTCTATTTGATTTCCATAGTATCTGTCCTTGGTCTGTACTTTTCTAATGTTGTCCAATGCCGATGCATGATTTAGCAGTTCCTCCACAGTATTGCAGCATTGTGTGGCCAATGGTACTGACCAACGATGATCCGTAATACCCTCTAAAATCAAAGACACTTTATCTTGTTCTTCAATATTTGTCGGTGATCGTTCAAACATAGCATTTTTATTGAAAATGTATTCAGTGATACTTTCATTCGCACGTAACATTCTTTTTGACTGGTACAATATGAATTCCGCAAATGACATTTTTATACAGAACCTTTCATTAAGTTTTTGTTTCCATTCATTCCATGTGTTTATTCTTTTACCATATGCTTTATGCCAATCACTAGCAGGACCTCTTAGTCTCATTGCAGCATTAACTAACATCAAATTTTGGGACCAACTAGCTAAAGCCGCTACCCTTTCTACCTGTTGCAACCAATCCTTAACATTGTCTACCTTACTTCCGCCAAAAAATGGTATAGCTTGACTAGTATCTGAACTAGACAGCACTTGTAAATTAGATTGACCTGAGAGAGGCACTAACCTGTTGAGTAACTCTGACTGTGTCTGCAGAATGTGTAATATTAGAGGATTTTGAGAGCCATTCTCATCATGCTCCTCACAGTTGTCTTTTTGTTTCAAAATATCCAATTCCATTTTTAAATTTTTTAGTTCAATTTGTTGCGACAAACGTTTTGTTTTCTCTGAACGATAATTTTCCATTATGCCATTTTCCTCTTTAACAATATTATCTAGGACTAACCTTTCAATAATTTCCTTCTTCGTTCCTTTTGTTGGCAAAAATCTTTGTTTAAGCTCCTCTTTTAGTTGTGATACCGTATAGCTCTCCAGTTCTTCCGGATTCTTTATAGCTTCCATTGTACAACTTGATTTTGTTGATTATGCCGGGTCTGCAAAACGTGCTGAAAAAAAATCTTTCCTAATCTCACCAACCCTTTTACTATTTCTTGCAATAATACGTAATGCAATTAAATAACTGTTAGTGTAAAACGTACACCCTACTATTTGTTGTATTTTCACGTAAATGCAACAATAATTTATAGTTTTTATCCGCAGCGCCATGTAAATGAAAGACTGATTTCCGACATAATGAATTTTATTCTTTTTCTCTCTTACGCTTAGAACTTAACTACTTAACTATCTCACTCACACACAACCTGTCAACTTGATATTTTATCTCTTTCATTCCTTCACACAATCATATATTTCTCTCTTTCACGCATACGTTTCGTTCTTCCAAACTGAACAATTATAATTTTACCTTACAATACTGACATTTATTCTTTGCAGTTTTTCACTGACTTACTTTATTGTGGTAATTCGTTATAACATTGATTAAATTGCATAGACATCGTCAGTATTTTTAGAATGATCGCCGATTTATACAACATAAAGTAAAATCAATAAAATACCCCTGGATATACCTAGTTGATGAGTGTGCTTACAAAATCTTGAAAAAACTCAACCCAGCAGAAGTTAAAAAGAAAGCAGGCAAGTATTTAGGTTTGTCACAAAAGAAACGCGGTAGCTGCACAGAACCAGGGTCGTCAAGTTTTTCTCGAGGATGGCGGTGACGGGTTGTGCCCTCAGCGCGCCGGAGTGCAGCGCAGTGTGGCAATTAAAACTTGCGAATGTCAAGCACCCAGCGGCCGTGGAGAGAGGGCTTTATTATTTCTTTTTTTATTTATTTCTCAAACAAAATGGTGGCGTGATGTTCCACCTATTTCGCCACACTGCCGGCTTTGTATCTCTTAATTATATAATTAAGGTACATATTGTTTCAATAATCTCTTTTAAACTTGCACGTTGCATAATTGATATTAGTTTCTCTTCTTTATTTTATTGGCATTTATATAAGTATAAAATCGGTTACGTTATTAATGCCTGGTTGGTGCAACCCGACTGAAACGTCAGGCATTAAAAAGGTAACTAATCGCGTTAAATCCTGTTATAACTTATATTAATCATACATTGTTCCGTTGGTTTGTTTTAGTCGCATATACCATCAAGCACACACCAATCAGCACTGGGTCAGCAAGCGTGGTTAGATATTTTTGAGAATCAACCTTTTTTTGTTATTACCTGCTGTGCTATTTTTTACACAAAATAATGTTATATTGATTCATCTTTTACAAACTTAATTTTAACACCACGATTTTTCATACGGATTTAAGGTACTTAGCTTATTCCTAAATGTTAAGGTCTGTTCTCCCCATATTCTTCGATACATTGCGAAAGTCTGTAACCCAGCAGTGGGGAAATTATAGAGCTGGTGACTTAAAATATAGAATATTTCATAGATAGAATATTCTAAGACTGGTGATGATGATGAGTAGGTATATTATTATAGGAAAATGCTTTGGCCGTGTGGTGACGGCAGAAGGTGAGCAGAATACAATTGTCACCACCCTATCTCTCCCGTGGGTGTCGTACAAGGCGACTAAGGGTAAAGACAGCAATGAGTAATGGGCAGCAGCATTTCTCTCATACCACCTAGCAACATAAATTTGTACTGCGATTTATGTGCCCGATATATGGCAATAGGCTCGCCACCTGTTACATGGGACCGTACATAATTGGCGAAAAGTGGGTGTTAATTCACCTCTGCCTACCCCTTCGGGGATATAGGCGTGATTTATGTATGTATGTAAAATGCTTCTCGTGGACCACCGAAAGCATATGATCCTAGTTTAGTTAGTGCCTCAGGCTTTATTATTAATTAGCAAGAGGAATGTCTGTCCACCTGTTTAAAGTCGCCCAGAGAGCTATGGAAAGGGCTATGCTCGGAGTATCTCTAAAGGATCACATCAGAAATGATGTAATCCGACAGAAAACCAGAGTCACCGACATAGCCCACCGAATCAGCAAACTGAAGTGGCAGTGGGCTGGTCACATTAGCCGCAGAACTGACGGCCGTTGGAGCCGTAAAGTTCTTGAGTGGAGACCGCGACTCGGTAAACGTAATGCAGGACGCCCTGTGACAAGATGGGATGATGACATTCTTAGGCTGGCTGGAGTGGGCTGGATGAGAGAGGCCGAAAATCGGGAGCAGTGGCGTGCATTGGGAGAGACCTATGTCCAACAGTGGACGAACAAGGGTTGATGATGAAGAGGAATGTCTAGTTCAATATTATCTTAATACTATCTAGATTCTCTAAGCAGATTATAAGGCTGCTTACAGACGCGCCGCTTTATGCGGCAGACGCAACTGCTGCAATCGATAAAGGCAACTGCTACTGTTGACTTTGGTCAGTAATAGCAGAAGACACCGGCGACTGTTGCCCAACAAAAAGCCAAACGCGCTGAGTCACAGCACTATCGATCGACGTCCGCATGTAGTGTTAAAATAATAATAAATATTTCGTACTTCACACCTTTCTTACTATTTTTTCTGCAGTTAAAACTTATTACTAATTTATTACATAAAACGATACTATTGGCTGTTTCTAATATTATTTAAAATAAATACTAAGCCTTTTTGTATTCCGTGGCTGTGTCTCAATTAAGCCGCGCGAAAAGTGTCACAAGGAAATCAATATAGTTACCAACAGTATCATTTCGCAATTAACATCGGCGTAACACTTGGGTATTGCAGTTTATAATTAAATTAATTAGTACGTGTAATAGGTGGCGGTTAAAGTGATTGTATAGCGGAGCAAATTGACCGGCGAAGGAACAAGCACTGGAACCCATATTAGTGAAACGTTATCAAGAATATTTAATGAATCAGTTGGTTGATCACAAGATTTTAAATGTACTTGTCGTTCAAATGACGAAAGTAATTGCTACGGCTTGCTGCATACAAGTGCTTATAAATATAAAATATTATATACAAAATTTATCGATACTTAAATCAATACACTTATTTTATAATATTTTTGTAATAAAATAAATATACTAACTAATTAAACTAATTTATCGAAAGTTATAGAATGTGTTACTAAAATGTTTAGAATTTAATAAGTGATTCAAAATTTTTCATTTTAATTTTATTTGCTGTAGAGTTGGAAGCGAAGGGTATACCAGCTAAATCCCTATAAAAATAAATTACTAGAAGACCTTGACTTGTCTAGTACTTTCGTAGGTTCTACACTGGAACGTGTGTAGAAGGCGGCTCTCACAGAATCTTACCAAATATGGCTGGGCAGAGAGGGAAGTCGGAATGGCGAAGGTGAGTATTGACATGTTGTGAAGGGTAAACCTACACTTGGATCTCAAGTCCCAACGCTGCTGCCACAGACTTCCGTCTCTGCCACACTACGGACCCGGCACCCGCCGGTCTTATCTCGTCTCATGCGCTTTTAATTTTAATATCTTGTGTCATAACATCTTCTTCTTCTCCCTGCCCTGTTACCAGTCTATCTGGGGTCGGCGCAGTATGTTTCCTCTTCCATTCATATCGGTCAGACGTCATCAAGCCATCCACTCCCTTTTTTGATTCATATCATCCATTACACCGTAAAGGTGCTACTGATGAATGAATGTATAGAAAAGAGACAGAACGGACCATGTCGAGAGATCGATGAACGGAGAGAGTGATTGGAATGAGAACATTCCAATCCATACTACCCAAAGTTTTGGCTTAGGTTTTACAGCCGGCCGCCTGCCTGACACCAACCCTCTTTGTATTATAACATGACATTTTATAATAAACTATAAAGTACCTGAAAAATGATTATTTTTACTTAATTCAACTCTCTTAAATGTACTTGTGAATTGTTACTTCACCGATAGCTAGTCTTGGTAGCTATATCATGATACTAGATTGTTTATTATCTGTGCCAACTGTCTTTGTTTTTTGCAGGAAATTTTAAAATAATAAAAAAATAATTAAGTTCTTGTAATTTGGCGAACTTCCAAACTTGAAGTATTTCTACAAATAAAATTGACCATGGAACATAGTTTCAAAGTATAATTACTACTATTTCGGACATACTGTATATTTTAAGAATCGGTCTGAAATCTAAACATTCAAAGTTAAGCACAATTTATTTCAATACGGCCCCTTTGGTCGAATTCTCAGATTGCTGGGTATTGGCCAAGAGGTCCCGGGTTCGAATCCTGGTAGGGGCAAACTTTGTGATGACCACAAATGTTTGTTTCCGAGTCATGGTTGTGTATATTTTCAACATTTATATACATAATTATATTAAAAAATGTCCGTCATCTAGTATCCATAACACAAGTGCTAAGGCTACTTACTTTGGGCTAGATGATAGGTGTGAGTGTAAAAATATTTATTTATTTAAATTTATTACTTGGTTGTTAATTATTTAGCAAACTACCAATAATGTCTAACTAAAGTAACCACTTTTAGCACAGTGAACTAAATAAACTTAAAAAATACTAAGCTACAAGTCTTACAAATTCACAGTTTCATAAAGAAAGAAATAAGCATTTATTGAGACAACACAACAAACAAAATATAATAAAAAAAAAACAAAATATAATACTTTATTTAATAAAAAAACATTACAGAATTTTCACCACAAAATTCTTAATAACGGAATTTCATAATTCGTTATAATTTTGAGATTTTGATTCTCTAATTTACCCCGTTGTGTAATGTTTTTTCATCCTGGTAGCACTCAAATTTTTATTTCAATCCTTCAAAAATTGTTTCAGAGTGGACTTTGTGTAGTAAAAGTGGTGTTATTTTGATGCATAAGGATCTGTGTTGATGTTTAATTATTAAGAATCATTGAAATAAAAGTGTTGTGCCGTGTTTGACGTTGAGAATTTTATAGTGGTTTTCACCACCTCATCGGTCACCGTCATGAACTGTTACCATTTGACTCGCGCCAAGCACTCCTTAGATGCGTTAAAATGTGTTTCACCCATATTTTAATGTAAAATTAATTTCATGCATTAAGGTCATACATTATTTTCATGCATTCATTTATCATTCATTCAAAATAAGAAAAGTAAACGAAAGTATACAAAGACAGTTCCTAAAGGACTTGTATCCAGGAACGTTAAGGCAATTTAAAAAAAAAATGGACACAAAGGAAATTAAACTCTTACGTCCTAGAAATAAGGTCAGTAGGTACTTAAAAATGTTTCTTTTTGTACTATATACTTTTTGGATCGACATTCAGTAACCAATCACGTAACGTCATTTAAAGTGTGATAATACGAACAAATGCTTAATATGTGGGCGTGTGGCGACACTGGGCCTGGTACAAACATTGCATGATACGACTTCTAACATCTTTTACTGTTCTGTGGTCCATACTTAAATCGTGTTTATTAATAAGGCCGTTAGTGCAAGGCATAAGTGATAGACTTTTGTGGTTTGTTTTACTTAAGAAATAAAATCAAACTTTGAGTAGTTTTTATGTTGGCCTGGGCACTCTCCCTATATTCTTCCATCCATAGGGACCGAAGGCCTGTGCCCCAGCAGTGGGGATATTAAAGGGCTGGTGATGATGATGATGAAACTTTTTTTATAGTCAAATAAAAGCTTTCTTAATTTGATGGCAACAGATTGAAAAGTATCAGTAAACTGAATCAATTCGTCAATCTTTACAAGGGACTTATTCAATTTTTATTTAAAGATAGAATATTGAACCATAATGGTGTGTTAATAACGGCATGTCTTTAAATATTTCAAAGTGTAGTCTCATTACATTCACAAAAAATAAATCCCCCATTCAATATTCCTACACTATCAATAATATTTTACTGAGTCGCCAAAATCTGGTTAAGGATCTCGGTGTGTGGTTGGACTCAAAATTAAGTTTCACATATCATTATGATAGCATTGTATCTAGGGTAAATAAAACTGTTGGTTTCGTTATGAGGACCGCAAAACCTTTTCGTAAACCAGCTAGTGTGTTGATTCTATACTGTGCTCTTGTCAGAAGTGTTCTAGAGTATAACTCGATTATATGGTGTCCTCAGTACAATATTCACATCGACAGACTGGAAGCAGTCCAAAGGAGGTTTCTGCGTCATTTAAGTTCCAAACTGGGTATGAGGCGTAAACTGTCTACGTATGAGGCTCGCCTTAAATATTTTAGAATAGATACATTGAAGTCTAGGCGATCTATTCAGGATCTGTCAACACTGTATAAAATTGTTAATGGACAATTGGATGCTATGGATTTATTAAGCCACTTATCGTTTAAAACCGGCGGTAGTAAGAGAAAATTTAAACTTTTTTCTGTACAAAACTGCAACAACAATGTTACGTTTAATGACCCGGTGTTTAGAATGTGTAGGTCTTATAATACTTATTCACAAGATTTAGATATTTTTTCTCAAAGCTTGGGTTCTTTTGTTAGAATTATAAAACGGCTCCACATAGTATCTTAGAGAATTTGGTGTAGGTACTTATGTGTAATTGTGTTCCAGCCATTTTTTATTTTGGTTAGTTTTCCAATTCTTTTTATGTAAAAGCTGTGTGCAACATTAATAGGAAATCAATTTTATCATGTGACCTAGTATATTAACTTGTAATAATGTATCAAATTGTTTTCTGTAGTTGTACCTATAAATAAATAAATAAATAAATAAATGCATGGGCAGCTAAGAAAAAAGTAGTGCAAGTGAAGATTAGTGGCTATGACTATGATATAATACTAGCGTGGGAGTGAAGAAATAACACAAAGGAGCCAGCCCCGATTTACCCCAGGAGTGTCGTAAAAGTATGATTAAGGGTATTGCTTGGTGTAGACCAATAAACACCTTGGGCACCTGAACGGTGTAGGGCAAACTTCTAACAACAGCATAACCAATAAATAGGGATGTATCAAACGTCTGTCTGATACATCCCTATTTATAATCGACTATAAAACCGACTAATCCACTGTAAAACATAAACCTAGAGCAGTATGGATTGGAATGTTGTCACCCCAATCATTCTCTCTGTTCATCGGTCTCTCTAAATGGGCCATCACTTTTGTATACATTAATTTAATTCCGGTGTGATGGATAATATGAATTTGAAGGGGATCGGTGACAGGATTAGAAATGAGTACGTTAGAGGAAGTCTGAAAGTAGCGCCGATGATCGAAAAATTGAGGAGTAACAGGTTAGCGTGGTACGGGCATGTTATGAGGAGGGATGAATGTTACGAAACTAGAGGTATGTTAAATATGGATGTGCATGGACCTAGAATGAGAGAAAGACCGAAGAAAGGGATGGATGGATCGTGTGAAAGATGATATGGGAAAGAGGGGAGTTCATGCTGAGCTCACGTCTAACAGAAGAGAGTGGAAGAAGACATGTTGTGCCGACCCTACTTAGAGTAGGATAAGGGCAGGGAGAAGAAGAAGTGGATCGGTGACTTGAAGCCTGACCGATATGAATGGAAGTTGAAACGCACCGACCATCCCAAATAAACTGGAAGCCGGATAGGAAGGTGAAGAAAAGTAATTTTTTGCTTTTTTCAAAAAAAGCTTGCCTATTGAACCGCAGCCCACACAAAGGTACAAAGCGATTTCTCTTCACCATTAAAGGGCCATTAGCAACTTCATAAGAGGCTTATGGCCTACACTTCCTTTTCCGGGTTATATTTCGCACGCTGTTGAGGTGTTGTCATTTCCGAAGGGAATGCAGCAATAAATATGTTACGATTTGTTTTCCAATTCGGGGAAAATAGAGACAGCAATATTGTCAGAGTTGCAATAAAACAACTTTTAGGGATTTAACTGGGGTTTTCAGTTCGGCCGTCTGCCTAACACCAACCCTCTTTGGGTGTGCTGTTGTTAGTGATTTGTCTTATACCATTCGGGTGCCTCAAAGTGCTTATTAGTCTACACCAGGCAATCTCCCTTAGTCCGACTTATACGACTCCTCTGGAATACATCGGATTAAAATGAAATGCCAAATAATTTCACTTATCATACATACATACATACATAAATCAAGCCTATATCCCCGAAGGGGTAGGCAGAGGTGAACTAGCACCAAGGTTCCGCTAATTATGTTAGGTCCCATGTAATAAGTGGCGAGCCTATTGCCATTTATCGGGCACAAAAGTTGCAGTACTATTAGTTAGTTAGGTGATATAAGACGAACGCTGCTGCCCATTCTTCATCGCTGATTTATCCTTAGTGGCCTGTACGACAACCAGGGGAGAGATTTAGGGTGGTGACAATTGTATTCTACTCTGCCGTCACCACACGGCTAACATTACATTAACTTTAATTTAAAATATTAGAAAATGAAGCAGGGCGCAAGTTAATTAATTATGGAATTTTATACAATTTTGCGGGTGATTTACCTACCTACATTCGACAGCATTTAGGAGTACACAAAATTATAAAATATCTCCAAAAGAAAACCACCAGGTCGATTGTGATAATTTGTCACAATAATATTGCATATAAGGCATTTCGTCAGTCGTATTATTTAATACGACTGACGAAATGCCTTATATGCCCCTACACATTTATAGCGCAATGGTGAAAACCTTCCTAACCGAATTAATGGCCCGCGAAACGTTGGTAACAGACAAAACCCCGGACACTATTGAAACTCCGCCCGCATTATAGTTGCTACACTCCCCCGCAAAGAAATATCACACTTAAGATAATGCGGCCATTAAAAACAAACCTTCGGAATAGCGGTCATATTCTCCGGAGATCCCATATTTTCAGTTGCTTTAACACACGCCAGCAGCAGCGGGTAAAAAAATATAAATTTATAACCTGTTGAGCGATCCATCGACCCGTCCGTACCGTACTTAGCGCAACGTCAAAAACACGAAAATGGTTCCGTTGACACTTCTACTTATTTCGAATGAAGAATATGAGAAACACCATGTAAATAGAGTGAGGTATACCAAACTGTCAAATACTTCCAATTGTCAACCTACGGAAAAGCTCGATAGCATCGATATAGCGGCAAAGCTCGGCCTGCGATTGCGTAAACTAAGCAATGTTTGCTAAGGTCGGTCAGTGGCTGGGTGACCGAAAATATAATATCTGGAGTGCCTCCTTGCTTCGGAAGGCAAGTTATGCCATTGGTTCCGACTGCATCTGCAGTCGTTAATACTCGTCAATCCGCACTGGGCCAGCGTGGCGGGTTATATATGGCCCATTATCCCTATATTCTTCCATCCATGGGAAGGCCTGTGCCTCAGCAGTGGGAGCATTACAAGGGTGGTAAATAAAAGAGTAATATGAATAGATATTACCTACTGGATGGAGGGAAGAGGACTTTCCCCCTAAAAGAAGACTTTTTGCCCACCGCAGAGGTAAATACCCACTTTTCGCCAATTATGTTAGGTCCCATGTAATAGCGGCCCAATTCTCGGGTACTTAATTGCAATATATTGCAATGACAGGCACGCTGGTGCTGCCACTCATCGCTGTCTTTGCGCATAGTTGCCTTGTAGGATACTCGAAGTAGAGATGGGAGGAGAGGTGACAATTGTACTCTCTGTCCTCGCTACACGGCTTGAGAAACGAAAGGATGACCCCAAAAAAAAAATAGTGTATCGCATGAAAGACGGTTTTGAACGACGAGGGAATGAATGATTATATGACAGCTGACCGAAATGTATAGAAGCATGTTATAACTGCGCTTACCCAAGACACCCTGGGAACAGGGCAGGCGTATGATGACTGACAGTGATTGTCAACCTTACCTTCTTTGGCGTAAAGTACAAAGTCGATTCAGAAAACTTGTCTTATTCTAGTACACATTTACCTGTCGCGCTGTTACTGTTCCTACATTAGGAAGCTGTCAGCTCGACGAGCTAGTAGCGCTATTTTTAACAGTTGAAATACAAACGTTTTAACGTAACGTTTTCGTTTCAACACCAGTTGAAGCCTAACTTAAATCAGTGTTGCACTAAAGTTATTATTAAATTAATTAGTGTGATACGGAAATAATATCATCATGGGGTCGGCGGGGTACGTTGTGTCCTCTTCCATTCAAAACATTCAGATGTCATCGAGGCATTTACTCCATCCCTAGCCAGTGACGTATAAGTGTATAGAAAATTGAAGAATGGGCCATAACCCACCACGCTGGCACAGCGCGGGTTGGTGGGTTAACGACTGCAGATGCTCATCATGTCTAATAATAATATAACATTTTTATTTTTAATTTGTAGTTAGTAATAGTAGTGTAGTGTCACTTCTTTCTTAATATAGCTTTCTAAGTGTGCTCTTTCTCACTCATAGATTTTTAATACATTAGTTAGAACACTAGTCATTTTAGATAGTCAGTCAGTTATCGTCTTTGTGTTTTTTTTTGTTTCTATTTGCATGCTGTACGTATCTATTTATCTGTAAATGCTTGCTACATTCAGACCTCATGGTAATACTTAAAACTTATTCTAAGAATTAATGAGTACATGAGCGTTGGTAAATCTTAAATAAAGAAATCAGCATAATGACAATTGATATTAACATTCACCTCGCTCGGTATAAGCCGCGTTCCACACGGCATTGAATAGAAAATTAGCATCGCAACTTATCATAGGCGGAGAGAGACTAACGATATTATTTACATTTCCAAAGCGGGCTCCAGGCGTGTTGTTGACACCATTTGATATAGTGAAGCACGATACAGCTCTGGCGTAGGCGTAAAGGGTGGGTTTTCAGTTGGAGACCTAGAATCAATTGTGCGACAGATAGCGGGCAAGGCGATATGCGAAACTTATTGCACCACCACGAATGTTTATGGTCTTGGGTAGGTACGCGTCGTTTCGGGGATATGGTTAGAGTCGGATTGCAACCAAGAATAAATTGCAATTGGCACATGTAACCGTCTGGTAGTGAGCCGGTAGTCTGTCAGACTCCACTGAATCGTATTGCAATTAATAACAATTTCTAGTTGGCACATTAACACCTTATACAACTGACCTGATTGTCTGTCAAACAAAGAAGATGATTTAATAAAAATTAATAAAAAAATATTGTGGTAACGGAAGGGGTGGTGACAATAGTATTTCACACCACCCCCAATCTCCCTCGCGGGTGTCGTACGAGGCGACTGAGGGTAGAGAATTGTGATAAGTAATGGGCAGCAGCATTCCTCTTGAGTCTTTTCAGATGTGCGCACTTTCTCGAGCATTGTGTAAAACTCCTTTCAATCATTTTGTTTGCAAACGCAATACATTTAAATTGCGCCTTTTACCTCGGAGCTGACTTAAGCGAGGATAACGCCCCATGATGGATTCGGCAACAAATTCATATGTAGTTTTGAGGTGGTCATGAGGATTTTTATCTCGGCAAAACGTGTGGATCTCCAGGGACGGATAAATTTTGTTACACAGGTGCCTACGTAGACTATAAATTACGAGTATTTTACGCATCCCAAGATGTACTCTCGGTTTTTATGACAGTAAAACTGCGGGGTGAGTAAACAGTACGAAGTTAGGCCCCGATATAATAATGGTTTGCAAATACAGCAATTAGTATTACGTACATAGCAGCAGAGCAGAATACAATTGTCACCCCCCCTATCTCTAACATGGGTGTCGTACAAGGCGACTAAGGGTAGACACAGCGATAAGTAATGGGCAGCAGCATTTCTTTTGTACCACCTCGCAATATACTGCAATTTACGTGCCCGATAATTGTCAATAGGCTCGCCACCTATTACATGGGACTTAAAATAACTGGCGAAAAGTGGGTGTTAAATAGACCTATGGCCTCCCACTTTGGGGATATAGACGCGATTTATGTATGAATACATACATACATGTCTGCATTTATGCATTTATGTATGTATATTTATATAAAAGTGCGGAGAGTGTAAACAGGACGAAGTCAGACCCCGATAATAATGGTTTGCAAATACAGCTATTAGTATTACCTATATAGCAGTAGCGATTCATTTCGGAACTTTGTAACTATTCGCCCTAATGTGGGCTCGGAAAAAGCTAACATTGCGGAGCGGAGGGTACCCGCGGGTATCTACAGGAAGTCCCTCCCCGCCCCGCCAGACGAGAGGGTCATTAGGCAAAAAATAAATGATTACACTTGAGAAATGGAAAAAAATTTGCTTATTTTTATGTTTTGCTTCCTGCGGGGGGATCGACGGGCAGCCGCGGCGCTGTAAAACTGTAAAGCGATTTTTTTTGTAACGACCTGTTAAATTCCAAGTACTTGCGCGCCCTTGTAATGAATACCCCGCGACATTATACAGATATCTGGCGACGCTTTTAAAGTGATGTTAATATTTGTTTTGTTACTTGCGAAATTACTCCGTTTAACGGCATTGCTTGAAAGGTTATTAGGAATGGGGAATATGAGGTATCGAATAGGTTTATAGGTTGTGTAGGTTTTGATTTAGAAATAATTTTGCTTTTTTCACGGTCGCATCATACACTCAACGATACTTGTTTACCTATGCTCCAAGTGGTAGGCAGAAGTGGCCGAGTGGTATATAGGTATTTGACAAGATTGCGGAGGAAGCGGGTTCGTTTCCCGCATCAGAGGCGTTACTCTGGAAGTTTATTTCGTTCGATCGAGTCTGCGTCTTTGTCGCTCTTATTTTAACACGCAGTGGCGTGAGAAAGACGGATAAATGTGAGTTCGTTCGTTCGGAGTTTCAGAGTAGGCCCCCTGGGTAATACTATCTGAAATATTTCCGACTTCTTTTTTCTTGTAATAATTTTTTTTCTAAGATTTATAAAAAAAAAAAAAAAAACAAATAATAAGCTAACATAAGCCAACGCATAAAGGAGCCTGACGGACGATATGATAGTAAGAGCAGTTATTGTTTACACACCACCGACCAGTTCGTAACACTTAGTTCACAGAACGTTACATCACAATATGTGTACTGTTGCCGACAAATAGCGGGTCCGAGTCGTCACACTGCTATGCAATAGGTAAGCAATGAATAAGCGGCCGGGCGGAGTGTGCGATAAAAATGATATATGTAGCCCGCCGTGGACACCGTACAGTCGGCCCCAAGGCTTTTTACCACACGGCTACCCAAAAACCACCCTTGTTGCAGAACCCTAAGGCGCACACATACCGGCAAGTGGTGTAACCTGGCAAGCTACCCGCACAACTACTGCTTTATATGCTCTTGAACCTCGTTCCGAATCGAGCAGTTTTTGCAGCATTGGGAAAAAAACAATTTTTTTACGATATATACGGGCGCGCTCTCGGGAATCGCTTGACAGATTTCTCTCGAAACTTATTGCGTTGTAAGTTTGAACTGTATTTGGCAAAAAGTGCTAGCTGGCCCGCGGTCTGGTTATTGATGATTCTGTGTACCTACCTACTGCTAGGAGGTGTGTGTTAAGGTCAGTTTTTTGATGCATAGTAGTGATGTAATAATGGTTAAATATCAGACTGATACTAATGGTTCACCATTAGTAACAATTTTTAACAATTGGTTGAGTCACCGGTTTTTGATGCATAGTTAACTCAACCAATTGATAACATTTCAAAAATTATAACACCCCAAAATAAAAATACCGTTTTATTATTTTCCAATCCTGACTTCGAAAAATTTTTTTTGACATTTTTTTATTACTTAATTACAGAGAAAAAAAATTAAATGTAAAAAACACGCGATAACGTCACAGTCACGTAGTTAATCAATATCATGTCTGTCGGTCATGAATCAAATACATTGTCATTAATTGTCATCGTCGAAAATAACATTATTAAAGTAACAATAAATTTAAAATCCTTCCGAGACTTTAATTTATCTAATTTAAAACGTAATTTACTTGAATATTAATTTCAAACAATATGTTTTTATTTTTTTCCACCGGAAACGCCAGATTGTCATTCGCCATTTTTTCGTGACTGTGACGTCATTTGGCGCTTACGTCTGTTTAGAACGACCGGAATTTTAATCATGATTTTTTTGTATGAAAACGATGGAATTCAGAAAAAAATAAAAAAACGGGTGACTTCAATTTCTATCTATTTTTATATTATATCATATTAAAAGTATGTTGAAAAAATGAAATGTTGTCAATTGTTACTAATGGTTAAATATCTATTAGTAACAATTTTTAACAATTGGTTGAGTTAACTATGTATCTAAAAACCGGTTCTTAGTCTACGGAGCTCCCTCCGTTTCGAAATTGAAAACGAATCAAAAATAGTCAGAAATGGAAAGAATAGTTTTTGGCTTCGGTATACACGGCGCCGAACATGACTGACCAGACATGCCGTTATAAAAAATATGAAAAAAAAGCTTTTTGAAATCTAATCAGATGGAGTGCATACGGTAAAGCCACTAAAGGATTCATACTGCCAAAGAGTATCTATGCACGGTTTTTCACTGTCATAATAATTAATGTTTGTGTATTTTGTATGATTTATATGATATAAAGAGAGTTTTCAATGCATGTGTAATGTCTCTTTATACTCGACATCATTGATCAACTATCATTTATCTGTCGGATTTGGATTAAACCACTGAGTTTTGATTATATTTTTTTAACGCTGGAAATGACTTTGATTAGATTTCTAACCCAAAGGGTGCAAATCAACAAAAAATAAATGTAATGCGACATATTGCTTTTTGTTCCAAAGCTCATCATTATACAATAGTTTTACTCAAAATCATTTTCCCCTACCAAGGTTTTCGAAACTTGTAGTGTAAAATGATTTTGAGATCGAAGTCTCTCGGTAGGTAGTGTTGGTTTGTTCCAAGTACTGAAAAATATGGAGCAAAATGACCGAAATTCCACGAGAACTGCTTTCGTATATTGAAAGAAATTCGCGTACAACTAATTTCAATATCAGCTCCCGTGCACGCAATCAAAACCAAACATTGTACCTGCTAAAATTGTGGTGTTTGCCTCATTCATATGTATACGCCCACAGGTAAGTCCGAAGCGTGAACTATTTAATCAACTCATGAATATATGCATTCGCCGAAATTCTGCCACGGCAGTCCATCAGCTTGCCGTTATCAACGGCGGTGCTTATCATCAACAGGTCTGCTGCCGGCTCGTGCCACTATCTCCTGCTGCAGTAAGCTCGGCGCCGGACCGCTTTAAGTCAAGCTTTGCTTGAAACAGATTCAACCATATTCCTAACCAAATAGGTTAGTGTTTTGGACGCTGCAAACGCAGGCCCATCACGTTATCCTGCATAAGCGCAACGAAGTCAATCGTATTCCAAAATAAATAAGGCTGTAATTTACATGGGGTTGGCGAGAGCATAATCAGAGATAAACGCGTTGTCACTATGCATTACGGAGCCACGCAGCTAATTCACTACAATGTAGACGAGTGCTATCCGCAACTAAGTCGGCTATCGTTTTAATTCCAAGTTATTTACCACCACGTCCTCAGCACGTCACGGATGTAATTCCATTCCATCTGAATAACTTTGGCACATACAAAATTTATGCAATCCCGACTAAACTATGTGACGGGATGTGATTCCATTGTTCCCCTTTCGCTGTAAACTGGTAATAAAGTGGGCGACTTGTTCCAATATTGAAGTTGTTTTGATTTATTGGAGTGTTCGCATTATGACCTGCGCTAACGGGAGGGTGTCTTCCTGGAATTTCTGGACCGTATCTCCCTGAAAGTGGAACACAAGATTTTTGTCACACTGAAAAGGTTATATGTAATGTGGATTAAAGTAAAGATTTTCGAATAGCATTGAAATATAATTCACTACATAATTATAATTAATTATCATGCTAAAACTTATTTTTGCAAGAAAATAATTTTTTGAGGTGTTGGTTGCATTATTTAGTAAGCTTTTTGATTTTATTATAATATAGCACCATGATAAGCATTAAGGGTGTAACCAACTTGATCATGGAATTGTCCAGATTCAAATCGACAGAGTTAGATTTCACTCCAAACATTAGTTATGGAATTTTGCTAATCATAATAAATTCTAAAGGTTAGTAATAGAAAGTCTTTCTCTTATTCAATAATTAAGAGCAATTTCTATGTTTTGAATATTTAAGACGGAGAAAATGACTGGAATAACAACATTCCACCAATACTGCTTAGAGTTTAAACAACCTGGCACCTGACAGCAAATCACTTTGGCTATGCTGTAATTGGTGGTTTGTCATCCACCATTAGGTTGCCGCAAGGTGCTTATTAGTACACACCGGGCAATTCCTTACTTAGTTGACTTTTACGACACTGCTGAAAAAGTCAGGGCCGGCTCGCTCAGTCAGGGCCGACTGCCTTCTATGCTGGCCTGGGAGCGAACAAATAACGTAGAATAGGCCAGCCCCAACTCATCCCGTGGGTGTCGTAAGAGTCGACTAAGGGAGATTGCCCGGTGTAGACCAATAAGCACCTTGGGGCACCCGAATGGTGGAGGGCAAACCACCAACAACAGCATACCCAAAGAGGGTTGGTGTCAGGCAGGCGGCCGGCTGTAAAACCTAAGCCAAAACCTTGAGCAGTATGGAATGGAATGTTGTCATTCTAATCACTCTTTCCGTTCATGGGTCTCTCGACATGGTCCGTTCAGTCTCTTTTCTATACATTCATTCATCACTAACACCATTACGGTGGGATGGATGGTATGAATCAAAAGGGATTGGATGGCTTGATGACGTCTGACATATGATTGGAAGAGGAAACATACTGCGCCGACCCCAGATAGACTGGGAACAGGGCAGGAAGAAGAAGAAGAAGAAGAAGACAAGCATGGAAGACATACTAAGCTTATCTTATCTGAATAAATGATTTTCGACATTGAGTTTCAAAATGCAAAATCTCAGAAGAACTTTTTCACTTCTCATCTCAACACTTCAACCTCTAATGGAACCTAGAATCTAATTCTATCAGCTAGAAGTCACGTACACGCCTTGTCATTTAATTACAGAGCAATACATCTCGTTTATTATAGCAGTTTACGTGAATGGTGTGCGACAAATAGCCCGTTATATCACCGATATGTCATACAAATAGATTCCCTTCATCGATATCACTGGGATGGACAAACAATATTAGGCCATGAAACAATATCGAACAGATATTTGTCTTTTAGTCCGCATTACTCTGTGAACGGGCGAACAAAGAATTGGAATAAAAATAGCGATTGCATTTGTTTTCTTTTGCGCGATCGATATATTTAGACTATTGTAGACTAAAGTCTGACCGAAAAGGGAGTAAGTAGATGTAATAGGAGTCGAACTGCTTAGAGACCCGTTGGAAGGACCATGCCTTTTATTGTTTTATAGTGTTTAGTTTGGTATTAATTAATTATTATTACTGTAAGTATTCATCATAATACCTAAATTATAACTACATAGTTCTAACTTAATGGTACATTATTATCAGACGTCCTAAAATTGGAATTCCAAAATACAATATGCACAATTTGATATACTCTTATTAATGTCCTCATGCACATTTTTGCACATTTTTATTTTATTTAAATATTACAATTACCTAATTGTATTGTTGTTTTATTTGAAGTAGCAGGATACGTACGTTTATTTTATTACTGTAGCAGTACTGTACACTGTTCTAAACGAACAAATTTTATGTATCTAAAACATACTCGTAATATGACTGAATTTATTGGAAAAAATTATTATCATGGAATCCGAAAATACTTTAGAACAATGTTAGTTCTAAAGTAATTAGTAAAACGTGAAATTTTAATCTTCGAAATTCAGCAGCGGTCTGATTTCTTTTTCAACTACAAGTTATCTTAACGTGCACGCACGATGTGCATTCTGATGCTAGTGAGACATTTTGTCAAAAGGGCGTTCCTTTTTAACCAAATTTCATTCAAAACTGTCCTCTGTTGCATTATCAATAGAAACTAATAGGTCCAATACATTAGGCATTTTTTCCCTATCTACAATGATGTCAAAAGTTAACGCCAAGGAAAATATTCGAGGAAAAATGGAATAGAATTTTGCGTTCGTTGCTAAGGATAGAGGTAACATGCGAGTATATTCATAAAAAAGATTCCTTTTGTGAGATTTTTAAGGAAACCCAATAACATAAGGAGAAATTATAATAAAAAAAATCTCGAAAATTCCGAAGCACATGGACATAAAACTTGGGAGTCGAAGTACTCTGAAAGCGTGTGAGATCTCCGCGTTTACAATGTAACGATTATTTGAGTCACTTTCGTGGTGATATCTTAAATACATATCTATTTTGATCTACGTAAGGTGTCATAATTATCTCAGTCATAGCTCAAAGTTAACTTTAACCTGGTGAGTTATGACCACTGAACATATTGTTTACGTTTTCTTATCACAATATTTGGTTAGGCCTTATGAGGATGAGCTTTTGCAGTAAATTATTAGCTTGTACCGTGCGCTTCACAATTCGACTAAAAATATTCGCTAGACACCTAGTCGCCAATTGAATAATTTATTCTCTGTGTCCCTTTCTCATTCTCATTGGTGGAGAATTAGCAATATACCACGTTTGCTAGATTTGTATGGTTTTTTTTTGCTTACAAAACACCGCCAACACGCAGCTAATTTTCTATATCTAGCACAAAGGTTCACCAAACATACTAAGTTAATAATAAATATATACACAAATCACGTCTTCCTTCCTTAAGGGACACCTCTGTGTTTTACATCCGGCGGCGTTTCACCAGTTTATTCTAGGTCCCATGAAATAGGGGGCGAGACTATTGCCATTCACCGGGATCTTTCGTCGCAGTAATTTGCTAGATAGTCCACCAGGAGCGCTGCTGAACACTCCTTGTTCTATTATAGCTCTTAGTAACTTTGTATGACACTCACGAAAGATGCAAACATATAAATTAATTCTCAGTAGTTGCACGAACGTGTAAATGCGGCACGTTCAAGCTTGTTGGGGTAACACGGGGGTTTAATATTCGTAATGGTCGAAGGTGTTTTATTGAGATTGGATACAGAAATAACTTGGCATTTCATCTTCAGATTTCTGTTTACTTATAGTTGAGATTAGGTCAAATGGAGCGAGCTTAGGCTGGATTCTCCAAATGTTTATTTATTTCCACTCGCCTTTGGAACTAAGTAGAGCTAGTCACTATTCGAGACCTAGATATAGATGCTATTAAAGTTAATTCTATTTTGCAATTACTTAATATTATTGAATGAATTATTATTATTAAGTGCCGTGTGGTGACAACAGACTAGAATACAATTGTCACCACCCCAAATCTCTCTCGTGGGTGTCGTACAAGGCGACTAAGGATAAATCAGCGAAAAGAAATGGGCAGCAGCATTCCTCTTATACCGCCTAACAATGTACACCTAACAATGTACCGCCTAAAAATTCAGGATGGCTGCTATAGCCGTATGCAGTGCATTGCTTTAAAGCTATCATCAGCAATCGAGTTAGGCGGCAGGCCCCCAGAGCTGAACACAATTGTCACTACACCAATCTTTACCGGCGACTTAGGGTTAAAGTCATGAGGAACGGACAGCAGCGTTTCTGTTATACCACCTAGCAATAGGTACTGCGATTTACTTGCCTGATAGATGGCAATACAATACATGAAACCAAGCATACTTGGCAAAATGTGGGTATTAATATACCTCTGCCTATCTAATCGGGAACAAGTATGTATGTTGATGGATGTCGAGGTAGAGATAGAACCTTGAGAAATAGTGGATAAATTTTGTGAGGTATGATAATTAAGAATGAGTGATGAGTGAGGAAGAAGAAATGACGAGTGACATAAAAGAATGGAGACAGAGGACATACGGCGTGCGAAACCAAATAGTATGCGAAAAGGGCAGGGTGATGATGAATCGTTATTACTATATGAATTATAACTACTATGTATTCGTTACCTATTTTTCGTTCCTCCATGCTTAAAGCTTGATACGCATATTCAGATCAAGCGTGGACAAGTAAACAAAAAGTATATAAGCAAGCAAGGGGGAAGATAATTGCTAAAATCACCGACACTTGACCCGCATCTCCAAAATACCGTCAGCAACAGAAAAATGGCCACCGATCCCGCAGACCCTATGTGTCGGTTAAAAGCAAATAAACAAAGTTGTAAAATTGACGGCGGCCCAGTTATGTCTTTCACCCTCGTATTCGTTCACCTGCAAATCACATAATAAGGCACATAAAAATGCCTCTCCTAATTTTTACAGCCGCTGCCATTTACGGCCCCCGAAATCAATACGTAGTGGACACTACATTCATTTCGGCGCCTTACCGCGTGCCGCTTACGGCCGGAGTCAGCTGTGACGCGTTCGAAATAAGGCTCACTTTCGCGTGGCTCTCGAATATATCCTGCTTCTCCCCGCACAAACTTACTGGTGCCGTTATTGGCAGCTCTACTCGTAAGGCGATAAGGTGCGTTTCGGTGTGGGTGCCAGTGGAAAAGTGCTTAAACGTGTGGCGCATTCTGGCTGATCGGAAGGGGCATGTGCTACTGACAGTAGGTCGATTAGCGTACGGAACACGGGTACAAAGAGTACGTATCACTGACGACGAGAGGTTAACTTCTAGCCGCTGAATACGTAGCACGCTCCCATTGCTTTTCACAACAAACACACTCGCACAGATCTTGTGACCTACTAAAATATTTTGCGACTCCCGGTATATGATAAGGATAAAAAATAACGTTAACGACGTCTTGCCACGCTTTTAAGGCTTCTTTAGTGCTTTATAAAAATTGTTACAAAGAGCGCGAACGTTTCGGAAGCGTCTGTTGGTTTATCAGATAAAATAATAAGCCCAGCTTTTTTTTGCTTACATATTTCGTTAAAATAATGAGGGTTTTAATTGAATTTGACGATGATACTTGTATCGCTTATCAGTTAGTAGTTAAGTTAGTAGTTATTAGTTATTATAAAATCTTATGGATTGCAATTTTAAAACATTGTAGAGTAAACTAGTGTAACTAATTATTTTTGTTATCACATCATTCAGGCCTGTTCCCGGGTTATAGGGTATAAGGGATCGGTGCAGTACGTTTTCTCTTCCATTTATTGGTCAGACGTCATCGAGCTGGTGACTCGATTTTAATTCATTTTATACCGGAAGGACAAACATATGCCAAATATTGGCGCTCTTCAGTTGAAATGATGATTATATACTCCATTGAATGCATAAAAAGTGATGGAAAGGACCATGTCGAGATATCTAAGAACGGAGATAGTATTTGGGCTAACAATATTCCAATCCATACTGCTCAAGGTTTTGCATGGCTTCAATTTTACAGTCGGCTTGATTGACTACTCAAGCTGTTCTGTAGTTGGTGGCTAGCCCTCAACAGCTATTTCAAAATGTGTTCATTTATTCTTTGTTACTATTCTGCTTATTTATTACAGTGTGCCACTTCTAAGTCCAGAGTTGAAACTAACGCATCGTGCAGAGCCATTACAAAGTCACTGACATCATACCACCCAATAACACCGCAGAACGTATAAAAAAATATGTCACTCCACGTTACATAGTTACAATTAACGCAGCAACAAACTATCTACGAGACTATTAAAGTCTGAAAAGATGTTATTACACCCCCTTACGCTTTTGAAGAGGTTTACCGTCATACCTGGAATGGACGTATCTAATAGCTACCTGTTGAGTAAATAATCATAAAGTTAGCGTTTTACGTACGCCATGTTGTCAGGGTTTACGCCCCATAACAGCGCGGCTGCACTTGCAATTAAAACCGTTGGCGAGCGAGTAAATTGTACAAACCACTTCTATTGCACGGTTCTACTATGTAAGCGTTTGCCACCCTGACTGACTACTGAGAATAAAAATTGAAGTTCTTTATAGTCAAGTTTGTTATTAAAACTTCGGGTCATCTTTAACTTTCTGCACTGTAGTTTATCTGGGGTCAGCGCAGTGTGTTTACATACATATTCCATAAATCACGCTCATTTATTTTAAGGGGTAATTACCAATATGAATGGAAGAGGAAACATACTGCGCCGACCCCAGATAGATAGCTGGGAACAGGGCAGGGCGAAGATTTATTTTAAGGAGTGTAGGCAGAGTTGAATGCACACCCTGTTTCGCCAATTATGTTAGGTCCCATGTAAGGTGGCAAGTCAAGTATATTTCTAGGTGGTATGAGAGAAAATTAAACACTGCTACCCATTACTCGTCGCTGCTAAGGCAGCGCAACTCTTAGTAGCCTTGTACGACACCGGAAAAAGCGGGGTGATGACAATTGTATACCGCTCTTCCGTCACCACACGGCATGTTTCCTCTTTCATTCATTCGTATTAGTAAGACGTCATCAAGATATCTCTTTAATTCATATCATCTATACCACTGGAAAGGCATTAGTCATCACTCATTTTTAAAAGCATAAGTTATGGAAAGCAACACCGAGAGACCAATGAACGGAAAGAGTGATGGGGATGAAAACTTTTCAATCCATACTGCTCAAAGGTTTGGCTTAGGCTTTACAGCCGACCGCTTACCCCCTTTGGGTATGCTGTTGTTGGTGGTTTGTTTTTGCCATAAACCATTCGGCATATTCCCTTAATCAACTTTTACAACACCCCTGACGTGAGACGAGTCTAGCACATTCTACATTTATTTTTCGCACCCACCCCACCAGCTCAGTTTCTATCAGATTAAGAATCACAATTTACGCGTTTCACACCATAGCGTTACGAGGAAGCAATTATGTAAATAACTGCCAAGGTTTTTGTTGGCGCAACGCAATTATTCCAAAAACAACGATTTCAGCCGAAACAAAACGTTCTTCAGTCAACCACCGTCTTCCTTAACCGGCGGAGAGGGTACAATGATTATTTCTTACCATTCTTTTGAAGCGCTTTTGAACAATTTAATGTATCATAAAGAGTAGGCTGCCTCGGAACGCAATTAAAACCGCTGTCGGATGCGTAAATTGTAAACCCTTGCTATTGAAGACAGACATTGTAGCTAAGTGGTTGCCCAGTTGCCTTTTATATTGCCTTTGCCCAGCGAAAGGTGAACAATAGTTACCTACGAGGCTTTATTGTTGTCTTTTGTGACGACTTTTTGTCTGGATCGTCTAATCATTGTGGAATTCTCATAAAAATCTCCTTGGACACACATTCATTCAATGGACTTTTGTCAAGTCGGCTTGTTAGGAAAGTCCTTTGAAGCATTTTATTTATCTGTCTCTTCGGCTAAATAAAACTTATAGGTGGTGCGAGCGCGGTGATTGTCGATCAAAGAACGGAATCGAAAATGCTGGAACAATTCTTTGTGTTGTCTCCGTTTATTTTGGTTTAGGTATTTTTTGGCGTTTACATTTAGTCCCGTATATACCTTTGTATAAAATCTAGATTTCTTAAAGAAAAGTCAAAAAATACAGTACAGATGTCCGTTTTCATTTTTGGTATCATAACTTTTCACACCTTATCTTGCTAACCCTATAGAAAATATTACAATAATAATAATAAAAGGATGGGTGAATTTCACTCTACAACGCAGTTCAAAAAATATCAATGTAACGCTTAGGCCCATAGTTCTAAGTAAAATTCCTTAAAGTTTGCCGGTCTCCTTTGGTGGTGTTCTCAGCAAGGTATGAATCACACGAGAATCGTTTTAGCGTAGTGTATGGTTATTAGTTTTAACGTATTCTGGTTTCCCAGATCGTGTATATTCTGGACATCTTCAAGGTCAGAGTGAACAGACATCTACGCATATTATTCCGCTTTCCCGGATGAGCATAATCTGAACATCTTCAAGTCCAGAGTGAATAGGTATCTACGCGAGCGTGTACCATCTTAGGCCACAAACAATAGCGAAGCCCGGTGCTAAAAGCTGTCACACACAATAAATAGTCAACACATCAGCATTGAAGCTGCCCACTTCGGCTGTCGCTACAATTTTAAACCCACAAACAAGTATTGAGAGTTCAATATTTTTTTTGTATTGAAAATATAACAAAGTGGCCATTGTCACTTTGTCAGGGGAGCTCGGTGTCCGTAATGGAGGGAACCTCGGAACGTGATAAAAGTCAATACACCCCGTATTCACGGAGCATTTTCGATAATTTCCAACTGGAGAGTGAAATTTTTGTAACCGGAACAATTCGGGCCAAATATTTATTTGCGTACGGCATTGGAGTATTGGAAACGCGAAAAAAAATACACAACCAACTCTGTTAATTGAATTAACTGTTGTACAGTAGTGTCTTTTTGCGTTGCGGCTTCTGTATTTAAAAAACCTGCGATTTACGGAAACATGAGCCTTGTCGTGAGTAATAATCTACATCTATTCGTATATAAAAATGCCGTGTAGAAAACTTATACAGTAATTTAACAATTTTGCCCATCACACTATTCAATATCTACTGATTGACGTATCAAGATGTAAACAATACTTAATATTTTAGTAAAAACCATCATGATATAAAAGTTGTTGGCATTCATGTAAAATTGCACAGCATGTATGCAATATTGCGTAGCAACCTGTTAGTCATTTCATGGCGGCTTATAATACCAAATGAACCTCTACTAGGTTTTATTATTAGCGGTAGACTTTTAAGGCTCATGCACACCAAACGCAGGTCAGTAGCAGCGCAGTTTGAATGCGGGCCCGCGCAAGTTGTAATACAAGAAACTCTTTGAACTGCGTTACACCAAATCTTAACGCAGGCCCGCGCTGTTGTATCACTATGGCGGTCATGTAAGCATGCTCACCGGGGCAGTGCAGCGCAGCGCGTCGTCGTCTAACCCGTCATACTAAACGCGGTCCAGCGTTGCAACTGCTTTGAAACTGCCGCTGCGTTCAGTGTGCCCACTCCCGCGCTGCTACTGACCTGCTCTGCTCCTGACCCGCGTTTGGTGTGCAGGAGCCTTTATATCTTTTGTAAATAAGTTGTTGTAGGTTTTCCTTGCCAATTAACAACAGTTCAAACCAATTGAAATAACTCGACGTGGCGCTTTCAATGCAAATGCCATTATAGCAAGATACGTAGGTGTCTAGAATATTCCATGCAGCTGCTATTTTCTGTTCCATTGTCCCTTTGTTAGGAGCAGTATAGATTTTTATAAGGACAGACCCAATTAAAAAACAAAAGAAGCTTACTTAGGTAATTAAGAATCTCAGCAAAAGTGTCCTAGAATTTTCTTTGCTTTAAACAGAGAGGGAGCTTTGGCTGTGTTATTTTGAAGTTTCATTGTAAAGTTAAATCTTTACGCTTGCTTTGCTTGTTTAGTAAAATAATCTTTAATGTTTCCAACAAAAAAATTGTCGTCCGACTTTTGAAGTATTTGATAAGTTGCCTTTGGTCGAGAAATCGAGATAAATCATTTTAAAAAGTCTTTAGGTACTGATTAAAATACAACAGAATAATTATTATTGTAGAGCCAACAGCGGTGTAAAAGTGTAATTTGATTTTGACTTAATGTTGAACGTGTCAAGGTTTGAAGTTATATGTTAGAGAAAGCCAGTTTCCTGTAACTTGCGAACTCCTGACTGTACTTGTATAACAAAAGAATGATTAACAAACTGACGGTTGCATGCCACTAAATTTTGAAATTATTACACCACATTATTTTTGTGGTTACTGACAAAATTTTGATTATTAATGTATATTAAATTATGTACGTCATCTAGTATCCATACCACAAGTCCTTATGCTTCTTACTTTGAGCTTAATGATAGGTGTCAATGTATGAAATATTGATTTAATTTGTGTATTTAATCAACTTACGGTTCCTGCAAAAGCGAGACATGTGGTGATGAGTCACCACAACTCACTTGTCACCACTTGTGACCTGAATGTCGTACAAGGCGACAAAGTATTGTAACGGAAAATGGGCAATTCTGCTATTAAAGTGGGTTGAATATTTGGTACATTCTATTTGTACCTCCACTTTAACGCCATTTTGTGGAAGTACGTACCAGGAGACTTTTTGGTCACTGCAAATTTTTTTGGAATTCGTTCAGACCGTCAAACTGAACAAATTTCACTATGGGTGCTCCCATACCCCAAATTCACGAAAAAATAACAGCTGTTTCATACATTTGGGTCAAGTAGGTGTTATCATTTTGTATATATATTTGGAGTTGCTCCCATAGTGAAATTTGTTCAGTTTGACGGTCTGAACAAATTCCAAAAATTTTTGCAGTGACCAAAAAGTCTCCTGGTATATTTGCTGTAGGTACAAGTTAATAAAAACTTTACTGTGCGAAAAAACCCTACAAATAAGACTTAAGGTACGCCAATTAATGGAACTAGAACATATAACGGAATCGGTGGCAAACTAATAAATAAAATGCAATCTTCCAATTAAGCTGCCGGTACCCACTGAACTTAAAAATCCTCTGAGAGATATTGTCTTTCGATTCAATAGGTGCAAGTGAGAGCCAATAATGTGTTATCTCTTGGTAGTTGTTTAATTATGTAGTATGGTACTTTACATAATTATACAAAAATCTTTATACATGTGGGATTATGAGTGGAACGGAACGTGCACTGAGTGAAAGGGTTGAATGAGGTTGAATGAACGGGTGAATGAGAGAGATGATTATGACGGGGAGTTGGTTAACGGCGGTGTGAGAAGACGGACGGAAAGTGAAAGACGTGATTTTATAAATTTATTAAATAACTCCTTGCTTGGCCGTGTGGTGACGGCAGAGTAGAATACAATTGTCACCACTCCAAATCTCTCCCGTGGGTGTCGTACAAGGCGACTAAGGATAAATCAGTGATGAGGGATAGGCAGCAGCGTTCCTCTTATACCACCTAGCAATGTACTGCGACACTTTTGTGCCCGATATATGGCAATAGGCTCGCCATAAATCACGCCTATTAATACCCGAAGAGGTAGGTAGGTGTATTTTCCCACATTTAGCCATCTATTTTAGGTCCATTTAGCTATCTACCGTGCACACCAGGTTTACTGATGCATGGACATCATATTTGTTGTAGGGGCGATGACAATGACATTAAAATTGTATCTTTGTCTGATGTCACCATTCCTCCTATACATAATATAATCTTTTGTAATATGTTATCATTAAGATAGATAATATTCAAATAAGGATCTTGTAAGCTTAAAATAGCGCTGAAAATATGCACAGGCAAACTTTTTAAACCTTAACATAAATATAAAGGCACAACGGATTGTGTGTTTGTTATTTATACTTCTCCATTAACATGGCTTACTACATACTATACAAAAACTATTTACGCTTAAAAAACACCATAACATCAATATAAGGTATTTACTATTTTTTATACAAAACTAGTCAATTTATACGGTTAACTTTATTTCAATATAATTATGCTGAAAGCGTACGGAAACTCCTATATAAAGAAATAAACAGAAAGCCACTTGCCACATTTTTCTTAGACCATAACTTACAGCGTTTGTCGTAAAGATGCCACCACAACAATAAAATAAAAAATTGACGTCGAATAGACAACAATTACGACGGCCCTGCACCTCCACACCCTGCCCAGAAAAATATCCCCGATATACTTTCATAAATAATTGACGGCCATGTTTCCTTACAACAAATGTGGTATGTCATGTTTCCACACCTACCTGGACCCGAGATTCACAATCTCCCACTACCTGACCCTTTTGCTCGTCCTAAAATTTTATAAGCTATTTTTTCCATAATATTTCCGTGGAAAAACATAGAGAAGTGCCAAGGAGTAAGATATGGCTGCGTACAAATATGTTTGCTGCTAATAATTCACTTTTATTGTATCTTACACGCTCTCTGCTGTATTTATTACTCACCTACGTATTGTGGGTACTACGTCTGTATAAAATACAATGTAACAGGCTGCAGTTAATAGGTGATATTTTCGTTAGGCTAGCATTTACCTAAGGCTTGTTTACTCGAACAGAATTATTACGGGACGCTGGTGCGACATTGGCAGCTCTATCGTCTTGGAGGAATTCATTTGTTCGTGCGAGACTATTGCCAGTGATAATTTTTAATGCATAACTATATCATTGGGGATTAATCGAATTTTTAGTTTCAAATCTTAGTAATATCTTAGTATAATTTCCTCGTGCCCTCAGAATAAGATGTTGCCAATTATATTCATAATTTTGCGGGAACCAATAATAAAATACGAGGGCGTCTGTGTTAACAAACGCCTTCGAATTTATTTGAAAACTGACAAAATCTTTCACACCAAAGTTTTTAGGAACTATGTGCTATAAAATGAGATCCGCTAACTACTGTAAAATGTGAACCTTTTTGCTTATTAAAATTAAAATAGTTTTATTTATAAAATTCAGTCATTTTTAACAATATAACAGAATCGTGGTTCGTCTAATGTGAACATCTTGTCATCGAAAATTTGATAGTATGCTTTTTGATAGAGGTATTTTTGAGGCTCTTGTTACTTAAATAGTATTGTACTTGTTCAATTTGTAAAAACGGACAATATAATCATATATTTGTAATATAATAAGTCAACATATGAACATCCTTGACTCGAGAGAAAACGTCTGTTTATCACAAAGATTTGCCCCTACCATGATTCGAACCTCTGGGCCGATAGCCTGCGATCTGACTATTTGACCAAGCCCGCCTTAAAATTGATGGAACACTACAGTGTGTACTAAGCTGAGACTAAGTTGGCCCAAACTTTTTTAATTTCGAACGCATGCAACCGATGAAAGCTTTATAAAAGAACGTGGGAGCAGTGTGTTATCTGTGGAATATAGATTATCTGCGGAGCATGTTCCTGTTGAAACTCAGACAGGGCATGTTCATTTACATGTTAATGGCACGCGTGCGGTGTCTAAGGACGGGCTGAGAGCCTCCCACTCCAGACGTGCAAAACATGGTGCTTGGAACGCTACGCAAAAATATTACTGTTTTCTGAAGAGAGAGCACAAAGATTGTTGGGACGCTGATATACTTTACGGTCTTATAAAACATTGAACTCGAAAAACATTGTTGTTTTAGATTTTTTATATAAATAATAGCACGTCAGACAGTGCAAAACTCTCAAATAAACATACATACATATTGGACCGCCTGAAACACTTTTATTTATACAAAACGCCCATTTATCTCCGAAGCTGTAGGCAGTGCAGAATTAATCCGCGATTCCCCAATTATGTTAGGTCCCATATATTAGCGGATGAGCTTATTGCCCTCTTGCTAATTTACATATTGCTAGTTAAATTTTAAATAAATAATTAATACCTATCGAATCTAAGGGCATGTTAAGTATTAATTTATTTAATAATTTATAACCGGTATATCTAGCTTCGAGCTGCCTTCCCCTATATTTATTATTATCTCACAAAACTTAAAACGACGACGCTTAAAGAGATAAAATAAAAATCACTTAAAATTTTTATTCATTCCTCTTGGAACGTAAAAGGGCAAAAGCTTTTCGTCCTCTTTTGGGAGACTTCCACTTGAGGATTTTACGTGAAACTATATCTCACTTTCGTTTCCTCCTTAATGGGCCATCAATCTTTCAGTGCACCGTATAGGTTACGGAGGTATACGGAGGCTAATGAAGCTTTGGACCGCCAAAGAGAGCTTTGGAATATATTTGACACATAATTATAAAAGTTAACATACCTATCAGCTTTTTCATATTAGATTACTAGGATAGTAAAATAATTAAGTATTAGTAGACGTACCTACTTCATTTTTCAACTTATGTTAGCGTAAGTTATGAATGCACTTTACGAAATAGATGACTTACATTTAGAGACTACATTTGCACTGTCAAATGTAGTTTTGTTGATGTTTATAAACATGAAAGTTTCGTATGAACCGGTATCGGTAATTAATAGATAAAGTGTTAGGATCTATAAAATACTGTTGCTTAAGATATAAAAACAACAGCATTTAGAACAGAATGTATTTCTTTAATGAGAAAAAAAGCTTTGACAATTCATCTGACCATCAAAACATTATAATTTGCGTAGATAAAACGCCCGATTATCTACTCGGGTGCTTTGTCGATGTAGCAGCTTATCACAATTGTCATATTTATTTATCTTCAAATATTATTTATTCATAATCCACAAACGAAAAAATTACGCCAGGAATGCTTTGGAATTTCATTTTTAACCATGTATGTAACATGGTTAATAATTAAACATTTATCAGCACCAAAGTAAACGTGGCAATTTTTGCGTGCAATCTGCACGTTTTATTCGTAACGCTTGCGAAAGGTTGCCGAGCCCTGTTTCCGACGATAGAGCACACGTGTCTTCTTGGAGGACTCTTTGTCTCGGCCGAGATTATTTCGCGGTAATTGCTTGTGGGTGGTACGCCACTAATCATTACTTGCACGACTTTTTTCTTAGCTGCCCATGCATTAAGGTTCAATATTCTATCTTTAAATAAATATAGGCAAATTGAATCAGCCATTTCTAAAGATTGACGAATTGATTCAGTTCACTGATAATTTTCAATCTATTGCCATCAAAATAAGAAAGCATTTATTTGCATACATACATACATACATAAATCACGCCTATATCCCCGAAGGGGTAGGCAGAGGTGAACTAGCACCCACGTTTCGCCAATTATGTTAGATCCCAGGTGGCGAGCCTATTGCCATTTATCGGGCACAAAGTCGCAGTACTTTTGCTAGGTGGTATAAGAGGAACGCTGCTGCCCATTCCTCATCTCTGATTTATCCTTAGTCGCCTTGTACGACACCCACGGGACAGATTTGGGGTGGTGACAATTGTATTCTACTCTGCCGTCACCACGCGGCGTCCGTCACCACGCGGCGTTATTTGAATATTAAAAAAAATTATGAAGCCAAAAATAGAAAAAACGAAACATATCAAGAATTTTGTAACAATCCGTACCTAACAAATGATACAAATTTTATAAAAAGACAACTGAAAGCCACTCTTACCTCTTCTAACAAAAGTCAGTTATCTCTTGTGTCTGTTATGAAAATGAAAAAAAAAGACAAAATATAAATAAAACATTAGAAAAAAATCTCATGCACCATGCAAACACGACATTTTGGCGGCAGTCGAAAGTGGAGCCTCTGATTCGTCAGGGCTACTGACTAATCGACGGCCGATCGTAATATAGGCTGATGATGATGAGGCCATTATATTAATGGCAAAACTCAACCTTCATTTGCAGCCATGCCGCTTACGCCATGGAGTTCCGTAAGATTCGCTTGCGCCGCTGACAAATGGGCGTAATCGACTTAGGCACTTGCCCTAGGAGGAGCCCTCTAGCGCAGTGGCATAGCGCGCCTGGCCTGCGATTGCGTAAACTAAGCAATGTCGCCAAGACCGGTCATTGGATGGGTGACCAAAAAATTTATTTTCTCGAGTTCCTCCGTGCTTCGGAAGGCACGTTAAGCCGTTGGTCCCGGCTGCATCTGCAGTCGTTAATACCTACCAACCCGCACTGGGCCAGCGTGGTGGGTTATGGCTCAATCTCGCTATATTCTTCCATCTATAGGGAAGGCTCGTGTCCTAGCAAGTAGCGACATTGAAGGGCTGGTGATGATGATGACGCGCCCTGGTGATATCTTTTATAATATTAAAGTGTTTTTAAAGCCGTGCAGTAGGCTAACCAGCCCCCCTAACCAAGTGGCCAATCTATTGGAACGCGTAGAATATAGATGTCAATTTTTGACAGCTTCTCTTATATTTGACACGACCTTCGCACAGTTGATTTCTCTGCAATACGTCAGTTTCAAGAATACAATTGTAGCGACCCCCAATCTCTGTGTCGTACAAGGCGACTAAGAGTTAACTGCCGCACTCAGAGACGTCGAATAACGGCAATGAGTACTCAACGTCAAAAAATGACAATTCAAAACTAGTCGCTATTCTTGCCGGGTCTAGGGTCTAGATTTGAATGAAATTTTTTTGACATTAAGCACTCATTAACTTAAATTGACGTCTCTGAGTGCGGCAGTAAGATGGTTAACTGCCGCACTCAGAGACGTCAAATAACGGTAATGAGTACTCAACGTCAAAAAATGACAATTCAAAACTAGTCGCTATTCTTGCCGGGTCTATGGTCTAGATTTGAATGAAAAATATTGACATTAAATACTCATTAAAGTTAATTGACGTCTCCGAGTGCGACAGTAAGACAACGACGAGTTATGGGCAGTAGTGTTTCTCTTATACATACATAATATACTGCGATTTATGTTGGATTCGTGGGTAAAGGAACATACCTACTATATTATCAGAATTGTTAAATCTTTTCACTCGCCATAATGACTGTTGGAAACGTTAATCCATATCTGTCTTGACTTTAACACCAGAATTAAAATTTACAAGAAAACTGAACTCAAAAATGTTTTTAAAACCACTTTAATATTAGCAATAAAACCGGACACATGGTGACGGAAGATAAGAATCCAACTGTCACCACCCCTTTCTCTCGCGGGTGTCGTACAAGGCTACTACTACGAGGAATAAATAAGGCAGCATAGTTCCTGGTGCACTATCTAGTCAAATTACTACTATTAATTTTCACGTGTGTGCCAATAAGCTCTCCCCGTGCTACATGGTATCTTGCATAAGCTGGTGAAATGTGGGATAGATGTGATCTTCTTTTAGAAAACATGCACATTTTTATCTTTTTTTATTTATATTTATGTTAGACAGGGAAGCTCTTCATCTCTTCATCTCACCTGATGGTACGAGACGATAAGGGCTGAAGATGGAAGCGAGCTTTACCTGGAACCCTCAACCATAGAGGGACTGGCTGACTATCACACATTGTCGGAACACAATAATGCTGTTAACATTATTGTTATGGCGACAGATTTTGATAAGGTGGTGGTAGCTAACCAGGCGGACTTGAAAGAAGTCCTACCACCAACCAAACCGAGTACAAATTTCTACTCCCCTGGGGATCGAACCTGGGACCACCGGATCTTAATTCCAGTGGGAGAACCACTAGTCCACGGAGTCGGTTAAAATCTATTCAAATTGCTGAAGATAAGGTTTGTTGACATCGTAATATTAAATTTGACTTATAACAAAAATAAAACCGGAAGATGTCCCCTGCACACCACAGAACCCAATATTCAATCCCAAAAGAACCGTTTCATTTGCCTAATTATTATGAAATGAATTCTTTTCCCTACATTGTTCCGAGGCTTAAAAGTAAATATTCCCCGAGTGACTCTAGCTTAAAGAGTACGTTCCGCCCGAGCTCTTTTCGCAGAAACTCCCTCCTTATGGCCTGCTTTGACGCACAAATGACGACAGAATAGGAAGCCATTAACTCGTTCTAATTGCGGCCACCGCGAACCTGGGTTATTCGCATAGCAATTTGTACCAAAAGTAACAGAGAAATCTTAAAAATATAAGTGCATTTCGCATTTCGCTCCTGTATGTTTCAAAATCAGTGCCGTGTGGTGACTACAGAGTAGAATACAATTGTCACCGTCCCAAACTCTACCGCGGGTGTCGTACAGGGCGACTAAGGGTTAAAACAGTGATGAGGAATGGGCAGCAGCGTTCCTTTTATACGTTTTTATGCGTTGCGACTTTCGTGCCCGATAAATGGCAAAAGGCTCGCCACCTATTACATGGGCCTAACATAATTGGCGAAACGTGGGTGTTAATTCACCTCTGCCTACCCCTTCGGGATATAGGCGTGATTTATGTATAATTATATATTATGAATAAACGACTTTAAATAAATCTATCGTTTATTCATAACTATCGGCCCCCCTAGCCAAGTGGCTAATCTATTCGAACGAACAGAAAACAAATATCAATTTATGATTATCAATCAATGTTATGATTTCAAAACACAGTATGAATCGTCATTGTGCATTCATTCTTCAGTAGCACCTCGCCGGTGATGAATGATATGTATCAAAAGTGGGTGGGTGCCTCGATGACGTCTGACCGATATTTAGAGAAAACGTACTGTACCTACTTACCGACCTCAGATAAAGTGGGAACAGAGCAGGAAGACATGAGATGATAGAGCTGGAAACCAAGATCAAGGTCATGCTAATCAGGTTCAGCCTTATTTCTTTAGTCGTCAGGTCTAGTATTGCTGTGACTATTGTAATCGAAGTATCGAAATATCGGGTTAATTAATAATAACAATCTAACTGCCGCACTCAGAGACGTCAAATAACGTTAATGAGTACTTAACGTCAAAAAATGACAATTCAAAACTAGTCGCTATTCTTGCCGGATCTATGGTCTTGATTTGAATGAAAATTTTGGACATTAAATACTCATTAAAGTTAATTGACGTCTCTGAGTGCGGCAGTATATAATCCAAAATACATGCGAGTTGAATCCGTAAAAATGGTTTTGTATCAAATAGTAGGTATCTACGTCGCTTTTGTAAAATATTAATGTTGCCAATTTTAAGCGTTCCCAAGGTTTAATGAGACACCGGAAACTGGCTGGGCCTCTTAAAATTTTGCAGTATTAATATTTCAAGTGCTAGTCAAATATGAACAAGAATTAGCCCGTTATTCAAGAGGGTTAAGAGAGTAGGCAATTGCATCTACGTACTGTACACTAACGATGGTCAACACTAAATTATGACTACCTAGGTACCATAAATCAGATGCTGTCACTGTCACACACTATTGACAAGAAAGTGACAAAATTAGATTTGAACACTTCTTGAACAAAAGCCAAGCCAACACTTTTTTTTTTGTAATAAGACCGTACGATCTTGTACTGCTTACTTATAATCGCCTTGAATTAGAAACTGTAGGAGCTAAGAGAGGTTAGTTTTCTGTAGGAACAAGGGGCCAGGTAGAATATGTCCCATTGTCTATTTCGACAAGACATGCATACTTAAATCACGCCTATTTATCCCCGAAGGGGTAGGCAGAGGAGAATTATCATCACCTAGTAATATACTGCAATTTACGTGACCGCTATATTATGGTATTAGGCTCGTCGATGGAACTTAACATAATTAGCAAAACGTGTGTGCTAATTGAAAATGAAAAATGAAAATGAAAATATGGTTTATTCATATAAGGTATGATTACATACACTCATGAATCGTCAAAAAAATAACGTTAAACACTGGAAACGAAAAGGAAAACAGTTTCCAATATTTAACGTTATAAGCTACACCATCCGTTCGTAAACTACTAAGAGGCCTTTTTCAGAGAAGAACGGGCAAGAAACTCAGCAAGTTTGTTCCTCCCTTTCACCTCTGTTTACTACTCCGGGGATAAATAGGCGTGAATGTATAAATATGTATGTATGTAATTCCCGTAAGCTTCATTACCTGCTCCCTTAAGTTTCCACATTATGCACTTGGCTGTATATAAATTAATTTACACAAAAATGTGATTGAGTCTGAACAGACAGTTTTGGGCTCCGTTCCCCAAAATTGAACGGTCAAAATTGCTTTACAAAGTAGCGGCTCTTTAGGCACGTCAAACTAATCAATTGTCAACCTTCACTTGTTTGACCTAACGTACAAAGTCGGTTGAGACAATTTGACATCACGTTGACTGTATACATATGATTTTCAATATATAATAAGCAGAACCCACTGCGTATTGATGGCGTACAAATGGCTTAAGTTCGTGAAGTTGGCACGTTTATTTACAATAATTACTTGGAGGTATTCGACGACAGTGTAGGGGGCCTACAATATTCAACTAGCCCTCTACCTTCCCTATTGCTCGCGGCGAAGTAATTTAAACCGTATTTCGAACGCCGTAAGGCGCTAGGACACTACTGTCTGATTCACCGCCAAATCGTATACACTCATTAATTATTGTGTGGGTATTTCGGATCGCGGTATTTACTTGTTCGAAAACAAAATTTATGACGCGAAAGTGAATAGTTCAAACAAATTTCGGGAAAGGGTTGGAATCGTATTTAGCCGTTTCTCAATCTATTGGTTGGGACTTTAATCCTTTGTATAGATTTAATTGTTACAGTGATAGTTCAGTTTGTATGTTATGAATCCATATTTTTTATGCCTTAAAAAGTTATTGCCTGTTTGAATTACATTACATGAAACCTAACATATTTGGATAAATCTCAATACATATCTACTAAAATTTTCGGGGATAAAGAATAGGCGTAACATATCAACTCAAAATCGTCTTTTTATCTTCGAAGAGGTAAGCAAAGATGATTTAACAACCACGTTTCGCCAATTATGTTACGTCCCGTGTAATAGTGCGAGCCTTTTGCCATCTAAAAGGCACGAAAATCGCAGTATATTGCTACACTTACCTACCTACCTAACATAATTGGCGAATGGTGTGTGTTAATTCACAAATGCCTAAACCTTCGGGGATAAATGGGCGTGATTCGTGTATGTGTATGGATCTTCTTCTCCCTGCCCTGTTCCCAGTCTATCTGGGGTCGGCGCAGTATGTTTCCAATTCCATTCATATCGGTCAGACGTCATCAAGCCATACTCCCTTTTGATTCATATCATCCATCACACATGTGTATGAGTACGGTATCGAAAAGCAGACTTTGATTATGCTCAATCATAACCGCAAGCGTCCATTCTGTTTATACACGGCAAATGTCCATAGCTTATTTGCGCGCGGCAGTACTGACTGCTAATCGGATTACCGTGCACCCACCATTGCTTTAACTGTCCTAACTGGGCTCTACAGGGCGGATTTGGCAAGGACAACTCCTGTAGAACGAGTCCGTTTGATTATCTTTATGTGCAGGCCTGCCCCCTAGCCAACTGGCCAATCTATCGAAAGCATAGAATACATAATGTATGCAACTGGCGCACTACAGAGAAAACATTACGTCAGTTTCATACTTTAGTTTTTTATGCGTTCGAAAAGATAATCTACTTAGTAAGAATAGAAAAGACAAGTGGCCAACCTATTGGAACGAATAGAATACATATGTAAGAAACTGACGTATTTCAGAGTAAACGATAAGCGAGTGTCGTGTCAAATGTGAGAGGAGTAGTTGTCAAATGTTGACATTTGTTCGATAGAAACGTTGGATCATTAGCCACTTGGCTAGGCATCCTGGGTGCTTGACTGGTGAATTGCCTCACGGCGGATCCCAGACTCTCCCCGCTTGAAGGGCTAGGGGAACACCGGAGTGGTTTAGTGGGTATTCCCGATTCGAGAGAGTCGGGCGAGCCCCACACACGTCAGCCGCTTAGCTAGCGGCTGATATGGTGCCAAAGGCAGTCCACTCCGTTAAAAAAAAAAAAAAAAAAATAAAAAAAAATAAAGGCATCATGGGTGCTTAGACAAATAGCCAATCTGTTCGAAGAATAAAATACTAATGTAATGGAGTTCCGAGAGGGGCGACTTGGCGTTAAGCACGTTGATTTTGTGTATGTTGCTGTCCGGTTACTAGGTGCTTGAAGTAAATTAAAATCTACATGCTTGACGTCAAGCTGCTCGGCCGTCTAGGAACCCCTTAAAGACACTGAGGTATTATAGAATAAACGACATGGCGACTGTCGTGTCAATGTGAAGAGTAGTTGTCAAAAATCCTTGGCTAGGGCCCCGGAAGATTTGCAATAAATCTCAATAGTTATTCCCAGCCATCACACCTAAGTACGCTCACCGCAATACTTACGATTGTATTATTATTAAGTAAATATTTTACGTTAATGGCAGCATAAACAGCAGCCTGTGTGCCTCCGGGACATTTATCAAGCAAAAAGTGGTAATTACGTTGAACGTATATCTCGTTATGTCAGTTACGAGGACCATAATGCTTCTTGCGTTCAAACTTTGTCGAAACGTTAAGGGGCCTCGATAGGTATGTGAGGAGGCTTGAATCGTTTTATGGTGTTCCAAGAGACAATTTACTGGGTGCGGGATTTTAATTGGCACTTCCAAGTTTCAGTCATAACAGGGAACTAGCATAGTAAAGACCAAAGAAATAGTTTGATACTAATGTGACATTGCGCATATTTATGTACGGACACGGGCTAAAATTTACTCGTCAATCCACACTGGGTCAGCGTGGTGGGATATGGCCCATTCTCTCTATATCCACAGCGCACAGGGCAGGCTTATGCCCCGGCAGTGACATCATCGAGAGTCTTAGCAATGTAGACGTCGTAGCAATTTAGACTTTTATGCACACACCATGATAAAGAATCTAATTACAAAAATGATGAATATGCATCATCACCAGCCTATTAATGTCTGTTGGGGCACAGGCGTACCCTATGGTATAGGTAGTGGGGTAGTGCGGATTCGCGGCGATTCCACGCAGTCAAAACCAACGGCTTACCATGCCTTCCGAAGCACTAATTAACTCGAGATAACAAATGTTTGGTCACCAGCCTTAGCGAACACTGCTTAGTTTACTCAATCTACGGCCAACTAAACCACAGCGCTATCGAGCTTAAGAACGTTAGGGGATGTCTTCCCCCAAGCTTACAAGCAGAAGTCCCCTCCGCAACAACGCGAGAAGAATCACTTGTAACTCGCTGCGAAGTCAATCATTTTGAGTACAAACCGAGCGGCACGGCAGGACACAATGCGCATATTAATCAGACAATCTGAATGGCGCACTAATTAGCTCTGACAGTGACAGCAGTGTTTGTACACCGCACTCATTGTTTCTCAGTCATTGTGCCGGCAGCTTTGTACCCGGCTCGCAGATGTTATTGACTATTTAGAGGAGCTTTTAAAACTAGTTGCCGGGTTACAACTGCGTCATGTTAATACATAAACAATGACTAAGGATATTTTATACACACCTACTTTATGTTCTTACTTTCTTCATGTTCCATTCTTATAATAATGACATATTCTTTGCAGTTTTTCAATGACTTACTTAATTATGGTCATCCGTCATAACATTGAATACATTGTAAAGAAATTAGTCAGTATTTTAAGAATGATCGCCGATGCAATATAAAGTCAATAAAATATCCTTAGATAAATTGATAGGTGTACACAAATCACGCCTATATCTATAATGGAGGCAGAGGTGGATTAAAAACCCACTTTTCGCCAGTTAAGTTAGGTCCCACGTAATAAGGTGGCGAGCCTATTGCCATCTATCGGGCAAATAAATCGCAGTATATTGCTAGGTTGTAGAAAAGGAATGATGCTGCCAATTATTATTACTCATCGCTGTGTTTGCACTTAGTCGCCTTGTACGACACTCACGGTCGACATGGGGGTGGTGGCAATTGTATTCTGCTCTGTCGTCACCACACGGTTTGTAGTCGTGTTAATAGCGTTTTATTATTACCGGTTTTATTCGTATTGGAGTAGTGTGTGTCTAAAATCCTTATTAATAAACCGGTGGTAAACATGGTATAGCTATTCCGCGTTTTGTCTTCGTCTCGCAAAAGTGATATTGAATGTGAGGAAAAGAGATAAAACACTGATTAATTAGTCTTCACTTAAACCGTGTTTATTAATAAGGCCTTAAATGTATAGGCTAGTTGCTTGGTCTGCGACTGGTTCAAATATGCAATGTTTGCCGTGGTCAGTCATTGCATGCGTGTCCAGAAATATATTAAATCGAATTCCTCCATGCTTCGGAAGGCGTGATAAGAAGTTAATATGACATAGTGTTGTGAAATGTATGCCACTGTTGATGATGATGATGCATAAAATTTCACGACGTACTTAGTTTTACCTAAATACATACATAAATCACGCTTATATCCCCAAAGAGGTAGGCAGAGGTGAACTAGCAACCACGTTTCGCCAATTATGTTAGGTCCCATGTAATAGGTGGCGAGCCTATTGCCATTTATCGGGCTCAAAAGTCGCAGTATACTGCTAGGTGGTATAAGAGGAACGCTGCTGCCCTTTCCTCATCACTAATTTATCCTTAATCACCTTGTACGACACCCACGGGAGAGATTTGTGGTGGTGACAATTGTATTCTACTCTGCCGTCACCATCACCACACGGCACTTTTACCTAGTACTACATTATCTCTATTTCTAATATACTGCCTACTCCTTAGGGAGAAAAGGTTATGAATGTATTCATAAAACTGAAGTCAGAACTTCTAGCACAGTGATTCTAATGATTAATTAGATACGCTTTAGTCAGCTATAGTCAAGTAATACGAGCAAATCAGAATGACAGGCGTCGATCAATAAATTTTCGAGCGTAGTACCTAACATTATATTTTATAAAGAAAGGTCGTCTCTCATCTCGGAACTATTAAGCAGTAAAAGCTACCTTTAATTACTGAGGATCAGAAGCCGTAAGAACTCGGAGCGAACTGTAGCAACGTAGCTTCTACGGTTCGTTCGTAGCGTAAAGATATTCGTAGCATAATAAGTCTATTTTCTCATATAAAGGGCAAAGATTTGAACGAAGTTTCTGGTAATAATGCTTGAAAATTGAAGTAATTAAATTAGGAATTACATATATTATAATAATATGTTTATGAAGTATAAAATTTGTCCATTATCTAGTATCCATAACACATGTGCTTATGCCACTTACTGTGGGCCAGATGACAGGTGTAAGTGTAGAAAGTATAATAATTATTAAATAATATATTATAAATAAATGAATATTCGACAGAGCGTACAAACGTAACTAAATTATTTGATAGTGTGAAATGCGACTATAATTTCAACTGTGTTAACGAAATAGGCTGCGCTGTCACATCGCGAGTGAAGTCTTTACATTTCCATTCACCGGGCACATTTACATTCAACGCATCACCTACCAACCCGGATTATCGCTTTAATCCTTAACAGCTCTAACATTAGCAACTATCGGTAGCAATTATCATTTTCTCTGCCACCAACAACAACAATATACTCGTTCAAAATTTGGGAGCAGTGAGTGGGCCGAGTTCTTTTCAAACTGTAGAAATATAAATCTTATCAATTTTTAATGTCATATCAAACACCGAATTAAATTTGAATTGAATTTGATGGTTTCATGGCGCAAACGTAACTATTGCGCTCGCTTTACGATGTTTTAATTCTTATTCTTATAATAATATTCCCTTAATGACAATTTCTATCTGTGATAATATTACTGTAATTCGGAATGTTCAAACATATTTTCAAAGGCATTTTCAAACATACTGAATGTATCTCTGAAATTTTAATAAGAATGCACAAAACTCCTTGCTATATATTTAGAACCACGAAATAAATAAATTATTTTAAAATTAGCTGGTTGGCATACTTGACGTAAGAACGGGTTTCGAAATTAAAGTTTATCTTAAATCATAGTTGAGTCGAAGATGACTAACTTGACATATACAATTTGTAACATAAAAAGGAATGTATTAATAATTATGTTTATTATATAGTACATACACATACATACATACATAAATCACGCCTATATCCCCGAAGGGGTAGGCAGAGGTGAACCAGCACCCACGTTTCGCCAACTATGACAAGTTCCATGTAATAGGTGGCGAGCCTATTGCCATTTATCGGGCACAAAAGTAGCAGTACTAATTTGCTAGGTGGTATACGAGGAACGCTGCTGCCCATTCCTCATCACTGATTTATCCTTAGTCGCCTTGTACGACACCCACGGGAGAGATTTGGGGTGGTGAAAATTGTATTCTACTCTGCCGTCACCACACGGCATGTTATTATATAGTAGCATTGTTATTACCAAGTTATGTTATAAATGCAACTACACTATCACAAGAAATATAAATTAATTACTATCATTTACATTAAAGCACATAGCACAATTAGCTGCGTTCCATTTTCAGGTGAAATGTTTAGATTACTGGTGTTAGTAACTGTTCAGCCTAAAGCTGTTAATGCAACAGAAATGTTAATCTATTCGAAAGGTATGTCAATTTGAATGGTTTAATTAATTAGATCTGTACGCAGACTACATTTAGTTACAATTACAAAACCGTGCTGTGTGGTTACGGCAGAGTAGAATTGTCACCACTTCTTCAGAGTAGAATACAATTGCCACCTCTATACAATGGCAATAAACTGCGATTTACGTGCCCAATAGATGGCAATAAGCGCGCTCCTTATTACACGGGGCCTAACAAGATTGACGAATGGTGGGTGTTAATTTTTTAAAACATTGCAATAACCTTCGGGGATAAATAGAAGTGTTTTATGCAGTGTATGTATGTACAAAATGTAAACATTTTTATATGACAAATTCCGTCGAAACTCACTTGCCAAAGATAAAATATGAGCATTCCTGTGAGAAAGTATCACGCTAGAGTCTGGAGGCGTTGACAGCTGCGAGCACGACCCCGACACAAACTTAACGCGGCCCGAATGCAAATGCCCCAAACGGCAGTCACACTAGCACACAGAGAGCCGGCGCCCCGGACTACTTATCCGTACTTATATTTTAAAACACCTACAATCTGCGATTCAAATCAACTTTATCATCCGGGGAGGCAACAAAGCGTGTGTACGGGAGCGGCAAGTTCGCCGGGGCTCTGTCACACCTGCTACCTTCCCACAAATTGTAACCAGGCCCAAGTTAGCCTGCCAGCAAGTTGGCCTTATTCACTTCATAATTAATTCTTCATTCGAAACAACTTAGACTTGGACAGGGCCTCGTAAGCACTTAAGCAGTCCAAATTGCGCCGAAGACGCGCCCATTTTTAATTAGTTGGAAGGAATGGCTCAATTGTTAATGGGCTCTGATTAAGTTGGGGGATGAATAAGTTGCGTAACAGCTGATGTGTGGAAACACTGGTTTAGTAATAATTGAGCAGTTTAGAATCTTTAACTATTTTGGGCCGGTTCGGTAACTTATTTGAACGCGAGTTGGCCAGCGGTCTGGGGATCGTTTCGAACCTAGACCCAGCAATGGATATTCAATTGGATCTCACAAAATGAGTACATATAACATACTAAGGAAAGTCCAGGCTACAGTTTAACTCGTAAGCACAGTATGGGTAGCTTAAAATGGAATGTTAAGAGGGTTAATGGTGATAAGTATAACAATTAATTTTAGCTAGTGATTTTGAAAGTAGGAATTGCGTGTTCAGCAGTATTATGTTACATCTTTCATGCTAATTGGTTTACATCGGACAATCTCCCTTAGTCGACTTTTACGACACCCATTGGGTGAGTCGGGGCTGGCACATTCTACGTTATGTTTTCGCTCCCAGGCCAGCATGGGAGACTTCACTTCATTAATCGATTGCCAGAACTGACGTGGTAGTTCGTTCATTAAAATTACAAGGCGTACTAATCGTCTGTCGGCGACAACTGTGGTAGATATGCGTTTGACAAATCAATCCGAACGGCTGGCGCGGACGCGTTGTTTGTGCAACTGCCATTGTTTCTAGGCACAGTTTAAGTTCGTTATAGCCAGATGACAGATGGGTAGAGCATTGTTCACGATGGAGCTGTGACGATTTCGATTTGTTTGTATACAACATATTGTAACAGAAATAGCGCACACGCTTAACACTACCCATGCTAACTTACCCCCGAATACTGGAAAGCTACTCAAATATTGAGCACTGCTTATAAAGTTAAGTGGACAACACCTGTCAGAATTTGTATGGAAAAACGTCAATTTTGAAAATACTTAAATGTCAAAATCGTTCAGGACTTTGAGTGGCTACCCAATAATCTTTCTGTATTCGGGGTTAGTCATAAAAAAGATGTGGCGATATCAAAAATTCATTCAATAGTAATAATATTTTTCGAATTTTCCATACATAACAATTAGTAGTATATTATACTGCGCCGACCCCTAATAGCATGAGATAAGAGCAGCATCACCCTGGTACAACAAACAATTACACCAAAGCTTACCAAAAATATCACTTGTCAAAAATTAATACCACTAGTATTAATTTACAAAAACAAGTTTTCAATCTCTATACATTTAGAATACACAACGTTTCGAAGTATATTTTGAATTTGATCTTTTTTTTATGAAAAGCTGGATTAATTAACTTATTTTGTTTCAATCAATATAAACACGGCAGCGTTCGAAGGGTTAACCGCTCATCCTTATTCGAAGACAAAAACAGGCATATTTGAAAATCGACGCCGTGCCATTAGCCGGTTCACGGTCGATCGGATCCTATCCCCAATTACAAGGAGACTGCGTTCCATTAACCCCCCATGCGGGTTCGATGCAGATTGATTACGGTGTTAACTTAGCGGCCAGGCTCCAGCATAAAGCCTCTGACGTCTAAACGATTCTGTCCACTCTTTAAACTTTGAGTCCCACGTCCCAATATGTTTCATCGGTGGCAAACAACTTCATTCGTTCGTATTTGGTTGGTATTATACTAGTGCCCAAATGCGAATATCGTGTGTAATATTCATAATACACAATATATTTTTACAATATTGTTAAGTTTTTTTAAGATGTTAGGTGGGTGTAGTGCAGAATACAATCGTGACTAATCCTTTGCCTGAAATTTGTAATAAAAAACAACTGGGGAGTGTTTGGCGCGTTTCGTGGTGTTAGTTAGATATTTTATCGATAATTCTTAAATTGGTTCAGAGTGGATTTTGTGCAGTGAAAGTGGTGTTATTTTGATGCACAAGCATCCGTGTTGATGTGCAACTATGCAGAATCAAACAAGTCCTTTGATGTGTTTGATGTTGTGGTGAAGGTCACTATAAAAATGGGTTTTATCCATTTCATCAGTCACCATCATGAACTCTGTTACCATTCAATTCGCGCCAAGCGCTCCCTAGATGCGTTAAAATATGTGACACCCATATTTTAACGTAAAATTCATTTCATTCATACATTTCAACCACCATTTATTTCATATGACTACAGATAAAATGTACACTAAAGACATGGCTGTATGGGCTAGACCCTTTGCCTTCCCTAAAATATAGGGAGAATTTAAAAAAAAAACACTGTTAATAATCAACTTATATTGCGATAGCCGCAAGTGTAATAAATAGCAAAGTGCGGGATTCTAAACACATTTATTGTTTTGCTTTACATTGCGGTATGCACTTGAATAATAAAATGCATAGACTAAGCAACTTCGTAATAAAAATTGTATTAGTAATTACAGCACCCATTGAACAAGCAAATAGCTGTCTTAATGAAAAGTTAATTCCAATACCTACTAGACAATTTATAGGTAGAGGTTTATTAATACCCATATTTTGAGAGCTATGTTAGTTCCAATGTAATAGGCGAAGCTATTGCCATTATCCGGGCACCTTAATCGCAGTATGGCTAGGTTTTATACAGTGGAACGCTTCTATCTATTATTACACACACAAATCATGCCTTTCTCCTATAAGAGCAGACAGAGGTGTTTTAACACCCTTGTCTCGCCAGCTTGTTTCAGGTCCCATATAATAAGGGGGCTAGCTTATTCCTATTTGCCGGGAACAATTAATAGCAAATTAAAGGATGGATTTCCGTGTGGTTTCTGCCGCCACCACACGGCTATCCATTCCATATTATAGATTTTATAATCCTTCGTTAACTTGTGGGACTCCAGCGGGAGTGGGGTGGTGGTATTTGTATTCTGCTCTGCCACGCGGCATAACATTACTAGCGCCATGCGTTTATTTTCTTCTGTCAGAAGGAGACATAGATGAATACTTTAGTACTTAGTCATAACAACGACATTTGTAGTGGGCCTTGGAGACGGTCAATCAGCCTCGCGTCCAGCTCATTTTTTTCTGCATGTTTCATTCTTTTTCCAAATAAAACAATCTTTTTTATGTCAAACAAATAAAACAGACATAAAAAAGATCTTTTTGACCTAGCAACAGAATGAACCACGCAGAAAATGAACGAGCTTGATACGAAGCTGATTGACCGTCTCCGATGCCCTAATAATTAATATTTTGACAGGTCGTCCATCAACTTATGATGCCGACCGTAAGGTCTAGTCACAATTGGAATGTGCGATTTTATCCTACCTCTCTCTTTAAATAATAGCTAATTGCGATAAGCAATATATGCCCTTTAAGTTAATTCTTGACAAGGAGACTGTGTGTCCGTGTAGCCCCGTCATTTTTGACTTAGTTAGTCCCCTCTGGAAGTTTTAACTAGGCGTCCTTCTCTTTGACGCGGTGACAGAAACAATCACGCAAGTAAAACGTCATTATGTAGACCGATACGCGGCCAGATGGGAAGCCCCTATTTCGTGTGCGATGTCTGTAGAGGCTATTGTTATGGCTATTGCTATTGCCTTTGAAAACGATGTTTATCAGCCCCTTCTAGACTGACCAGTCTAGGAAATGTATGAAACTGGCGTATTACAGAGAAAACAATTGTTGGCGACCGTTGTGTCAAATGTGAGAGAAGCTGTCAAAAATTTACATTTGTGTTTTATTCGTTCGAATAGAATGGTCACTTGTCGGTCATGAGGTAGTTGTGCTCATATTTAGGTAAACTTTTTTTTAATTTACATTAAATAAACTACTCATATACTATATTATCATCGAAAGAATAGGCAAAGGTGAATTAACACCCGCTGTTTTAACCCCTAGTCGCCTTGTACAACACCCTCGTTCGAAAGATATAGGGGCGGGGACACTTGTATTCGGCTCTACCTTCGCCACAAAAAATCTAAATACATAAACCGAGCAGTGATTTGTATCCATCCATATTGCATAAATAATAGACAGAAATAATATGATGTTGAGCTGAGAGCGAGGGGTATACCAGCTAAATCCCTATAGATAATCCTAAAAGACCTTGGCTTGTCTAGAGCTTTCGTAAGTTCTACACAGAAACGTGTGTCTAAGGGACGGTTTTTTGATGCTTAGTTAACTGTTAACCAATTGTTACTTATCTTTAAATATCACTGATATCTAACAATTAGTAACAATATCAGCCTGATATTTATCCATTAGTAACATTAGTAACTAACATTGTTACTAATGGTTACATATCAGACTGATATTTAGCAATTAGTAACAGTTTTTAACAATTGGTTGAGTCAACTCAACAATGTTACTAATGGATAAATATCAGTCTGATATTGTTACTAATATAAAAATATCAGTTTGATATTTAAAGATAAGTAACAATTATTAACAATTGGTTAACTATGGTTCAAAAAACCGGCCGTAAGGCGGCTCCTACAGAATCTTTCCAAATATAGTTGGTCAGAGAGAGAAGTCGGGGTGACGAAGGTGAGTGTTGACATGTTGTGAAGTGGTACACTTGAGTCACAAAGTCACTCACACCGACCTCCCTCTCTGCCACACATTATTTTATGAATTATAAAGTATTTAGATTTTGGTGGTTAGAAAAAGAATTTCGAAAAATTATGATCTTGAGGCGGGAATCGAACCCGCGTCCGCTGCTATCCGGGCAGGTGCCTGACCGCTTGGCCACCCAAGTCACTAATTAACTTGCTGAAATTCTTCTAACCTTTACACTTCACGTTGTGTATCAAAATCGAATAGTTTATAAAGTATTTATTGTTGACTTTTACTTGTAACTTTTATGATCCAAGTTGGTCGAATGAATAAATGAATTGAATTGAACAAACAGGCGTGATGTGTATGTAATTTCATGTGTAATAATATAAGCAACAAAAAAAAATGTCTACCAAGGAAGACACAGTACGGAATAAGGCCGAGTGGCTATGATTAATACCGGTCGAGCGGGTGACTCGTGCTCAATCGCCATCTGCCCTTATTAATTGCCTTGTCAGCCGTAATCGTGTGTTCTCCGCTTTACTGTCCTGTCCTACGTAACGTACGCAATCCAATAAAAGTATCCTTGCTTTGTCTCTAATAAGACAGTCTGTTAAATTACACCGGTGATGTTTCTTGTTAGGCCATTGTGTCGGCTTCATCTCAGGGATTAGGGGAATGTTGTTCCTGATTTAGGTTTTTAATATGTACTTGATTTTTCCTTTTCAAATAATACAATATTTACCAATTAACTTAAGCCTTCCAACCTCATAAATGCTTGAGCAATATGGATTGGAATTTAGTCATTCCTTCACTCGTCACTCTTTCCATTCATCGGTCCCTCGACGCGGTCCTTTCTATTACTTTTCTCTTCATTCATTCATCACTAGCACCTTACCCCTCTTTTGGATGTTATGAATCAAAAGGTTGGTGGCTTCATGACACTTGGTTTCTCTATCTCCGAAGTAATATACTTCCTGAATATTGTTTATTCTCGATGTTACTTTAGTCGAGGTGTAATAAATGTAAAATAAATAAAATTCAATGTTTGGTGACAGTTAAAAGGCCACATAAAATTTAGAGAGCCAGCGATTGATTTTTTGTGATGTTGAGGGATGCAGGAGAAAAGCATGATTGCAGAAGAGATAATTGGAATGCGTGAGAGAAATGCACTGAACGAGTTACAGCTAACAGGAGTAAATGGAAAAAACATACTGAGCCGACCCCAGATAAAAAGGTAATGGTGAAAGATGATGACAGTAGGTATGTCACGCAGTGCAGACACACTGCAAACGTAATGAATTTATCTCGTCATGAGGCTATCAATTGCGGCATCCGTTTTAATTATAGGCAAGATCGCACTTGAGTTATTACCAGCTAATTACAGTAAGCTGTTGTTAGGTAAACTACTCGTTTTGACTAATGACGTCAACGGCCGCGATCAATCGGTGACAAGCTGTTAATTTAATTAATTGATCCTTATTTTCCGAATATAGTTGTCGACGAGACCACGAGAGAAAGAAAATAACATGTTATTATTATTATATGTATATATACATTTCGCCTAATATGTTGGGTTCCATGTAATAGTGGGTGAGCCGAATGCCATAAATCGGGCACGTACACTTTTAAGGAAAAGAGGCCAAAAGTGGATATTGTGCCAAAAAATTTCTTGTCTAAAATAATTTAAAAACAGGATTATTTCCACTTCCCACCCTTCTTATTTGATCCCTTGAGGAGTGCAAACTTAAGTTTCCACATAATTGTGTCTTTGGGTTAATTATAATTATTTCTCACAGGAGAGCTTCCCGCTTTAGCCCATATGCCGTTGTAGGCTGCTTTACCCTAACACATATCTTTTCATATACCTACTTCGATTCACGTGCACCTTTCTGTTGTACATTGAACAAGCCAATCTATCTCCAACAGATAAAGATAACCCGCCGGCAAGCGGCATTATGCAACATGCTGCCAAGACGCCAATTCTGTAAGAGGTGGTGTGGTCTTGATGCGACGACGTCCCCGCCTTATCACCTGGGCACGCTGACTAAACCCGTCCATTTGACAAATGGAACTCGAGATACCGATTCTATTTTTAGCAATTTATTTACCTATGACTTTAATTTTTGCAATACCTGGTTGATTTATATCTGTTAATATTATTGTGTGTTTGTAAGTTTGTTTTTATGACTTAATTTTGACCGAATTTCTGACAAGACAATAATAATCGTGTAGGATTGGTTTAATTGATTACACAAATACGCAGTAAGATTGCAGTCAGATTACAGATTGCAGTCACACTAAAAAGATTATTTATAAATTTAAAGATTTTCGAATAGCTTTTCAATGTAAATGTGCCGTGTGGTGACGGCAGAACAGAATACAAATGTCACCACCCCCATCTCTCCTGTGGGTTTCGTACAAGGCGACTTAGGATTAAGACAGCAATGACTAATGGGCAGCAGCGTCCCTCTCACCTGGCAATGTAATGCGATTTCCGTGCCCGATAAATGGCAATAGGCTCGCCACCTATTACATGGGACCTAACCTAATTGACGCAACGTGGGTGTTAGTTCACCTCTGCCTACCCCTATGGGGATACAGGCGTGATTTATGTATGTATGTCATATGTAAAAATAAATTTCCGTTGTAAGACAGTTGAACAAAAGCAAAATTTTCCACCGAGTAACGTGTTGATAATTTATATATCAGAATAATTAAGCACTGTTTTTCCAAACAATAATTAATGTCCCTGTTGTTTTGAAAGCGTCCATTTCCGAGGCCAACACGAGTAAATATCAAAATATCAACAAACAAGACAAATTATTGCGTTTGTCCGATGAGTGTTTACTTAAATTTCTACTTTTTAATTAATGAGGCAGTTGCGTAAACTAAGCAATGTTCGCTAAGGCCGATCATTGGATGGGTTACTAAAAGAGCCTATATTGTGTTGAGCTCCTTTGTGCTTTGGAAGGCACGTTAAGCCCTTGGTCCGTATTTGTAGGTCGTTAATAACCAACAATCCGCACTGGGCCAACATGGTCCAACTCCCTATATTATTCCATTATAGGGCTGGTGATGATGATGATAAAGGCAGGGTGATGATGGCGATTTATACATACATAAATCACGCCTTTATCGATCGAGTCGATTGAGGTGAATTAACAACAGTCAATTATGTTAGGTCCATGAATAGGTGGCGAGCCTATTGCCATATATCGGGTACGAAAGTCGTAGTACATTGTTCGGTGGTACAAAAGGAACTTTGCTGCCTATTCCTCATCACTGTTTTAACCCTTAGTCGCCTTGTACGAAACCCGCGGGAGAGATTTGGGGTGATGACAATTGTTGCTCTGCCGTCACCACACGGCATATTTATGTATGACAGGTATGTAATTAAAACTTGTTGGTGCACACAGCAAGCTCGCGTCCAGCCATGTGTAGTCAAAAGGTGCCCTGTCAGTAATAACTGCGCGCAGTTAACCTATTTCTCAAGAGCAAACTCGGCCAATGGTGGTCAGGCACCAACTGCGTCTCAATTCCAGGCCTTACAATACCACGGAATCTGTTCACGTCAGCACCGGCCGGTGACCTGCCGCTGCAGCGAACGGTGCAAATTAATACCTTCCCGCCTATGCTACCCCTGCTTTTAATTTCGGTAGGCACTGATTTACGATGTCCATACGAAAGAGCGAACGCGTGGGTTGACACATTGGACTTGCGACTTAATACATTAATGCATAAACCCCTTTTGCGTCTGACGCTGGTACGGCAGCGGGGGGCAGGGTAGGCCAAATGTGCGTGGCGTGCTTCTTGTAGGTAACGTAGAATTAGTTTGAGATTATTCGTTACGCGTCAGAACGTGGCGATGTTGATTGCCGATTGAAATTGTTGGATAGCCGGCTGGAAATCAGGATGGCTGTGGCTTAAAAGAAATCGATTTCCCCTAGCCAAATGGCCAATCTATCGAATGTATAGAATACAAAATATGTATAATATGAAACTGACGTATTAAAGAGAAAACCAATATGTCAGTTTCATACTTTTGTTTTCTATGCGTTCGAATATGTAAGCCACTTTACAAATGCACGTGAACACCTTTCGCTAATTATGTTAGGTCCCACTATAATAATAGATGACGAGCCTATTGCCATAAATCGCAGTATATTGCTAGGTGCATAACTCATCACTTTCTTAACCCTTAGTAGCCTTATACGACACCCGCGGGAGAGATTAGGGTTAGTGACAATAGTATTCTGTTCTGCTGTCATTACAATGTGTTAATTTTATATTACGTCTATAATATTGAGTATTGAGAAATACCTACAGGTGTTAACAACGTTATATCCAGTCAAGTCCAACTCCTTGCGTTACTTTACTCTCGTTAGTATACATTTTAATCGCACTCAAATATTAAAAGTAAACATATTTCATTTCACATGTATTGGAATATAACATTTTAACAATGCAATTATAACACCTCTTCCCCCGTTATCCGGGATTCTCATATTTCAGATCAACGCTCGTAATGCTTCAATCAGATTTTTCTTAGAGTGTGATTGTCAATTTTCTGGCGAAAGTGAAATATTTCCTTCGGTATTTTATGTTAAGTCGTGTTGTATAAAATCTCGTCGGTTGGTGCTATTTACTAAAAACGTCTCAATAAGTATTTGATGAAACAGTGATGTTAAGCTTATATGAGCAATACTGTGGCTGTGGTATCAATATAGTTTTTCGACATCGATGAATAAAATGTGGTGACGGCAGAGTAGAATACAATTGTCACCACCCCAAATCTCTCCCGTGGGTGCGTACAAGGCGACTAAGGATAAATCAGTGATGAGGAATGGGCAGCAGCGTTCCTCTTATACCACCTAGCAAAGTACTGTGACTTTTGTGCCCGATAAATGGCAATAGGCTCCACCACATGGGACCTAATATAATTGGCGAAACGTGGGTGCAAGTTCACCTCTGCTCACCCCTTCGGGGATATAGGCGTGATTTATGTATGTATGTTTAAAGATTTTAGTGGTTAGAAAAAGAACTAACCACTAAAATCTTTGTACTAATTTTTCTAACATTTATATAATGTTAAAATTAAAATCAAATAGTATGTATGTTTAATTTGATGTGTAGCTAAATATTGTATATTTATTTCTTTTATCTTAATTGTATTTTTCCGTTAAATGTTTAAATCAATATTGATTATTACATTATGTTATAAATATAGACGCTAAAGGAATATATTTAACTCATACAATAGCTTAATTTCCGATTGAAATATAGTTTGACATTTTGTAACTGGAATGCTTGTAAAATAATGTTCAAGAAACTATAATTAATTATAGTACAAATTATAAATAAATACATTTAGTTTAAGAGGAAGAAGCAAGACATTTTAAATAACAACACGTTGCATATAAATCTGTCGAGCGTTACTAATTTCACCGAGCGGGTTCCGAACCTAAGCCCTTAAGGTCCGTGTACATCATACGAGTAACGCCATGACACACGGCTTTGCGGTATGATGAAGCACCTGTTACTATATTTTATATTACACACATCGTTAACGGTACTGTGTAAAATACACCGATACAAAAGCCATGAACAATTTTTATTTGCTACTTTATTCCTTGAGACATCGGTGCTATATTTATTTCGTTTTTATGAACTTTTTTCAATCAATTCTTGAAAATTGAGCTACTATCGTACCTCTCGTTTCTCGGCCTGCCATTGCGTAAACCAAGCAAAGTGATCTAAGGTTGGTTAATGGTTAGGTGCCCACAACATAATGGCCCCTAAAACCCTGTAACGCAGCAGTGGGGCACTAAAAGGCTAGTGATCATGATAATCAATATAGAACATTATAAAACATTAGTATTCTTCCTTATTTTTTATTTCTCAGTTTGAACTGTTTTTGGCTATATTTTATAAACATTTTTGGAATGATTATTAATTAAATTATAATTTGCTAGGCATACCTAAGGTAGACTGGTGAATTGCCTCACGGCGGATCCCAGACTCTCCCCGCTTGAAGGGCTAGGGGAACACCGGAGTGGTTTAGTGGGTATTCCCGACTCGAAAGAGTCGGGCGAGCCCCACACACGTCAGCCGCCTAGCTAGCGGCTGATATGGTGCCGAACGCAGTCCCTCCGTTAAAAAAAAAAAAAAAAAAAAAGGCATACCTAAGGTGCGAAGCTTATTAAAAAAATCTGACAGCCTGTGACAGCTAGATGCGGTGGTGTCTACACAGAAGGGTAAAGTTTAAAGCGCTCCATTTATTGGATTCAATCCTAAACACACAACAATACCTACTAAACAGATCTCCGCATCGAACAAAACAGGGTCCCCCAAAATCTCTCGAAAACTCATGACAACGCAATAGAACTTGGGGAACTAATACAGAAAAACTTGGATATCTCCGCCATTGTAACAAAGTTAGTTATATTAAGTAAATTGCGAGTTCACCAGATAGCATTAAAGTTAGACGGCCAATGCTGAAATAGGCCATGGTGCTGCTCTGTTGACTCATCTTCACTTCGAGTATGTAGGTAGGGGAAGGTGGGGTAAGATGGGGTAGCGAGGTAAGACGGGGACAGCAACAAAAGTGATGATACAATGTAGAAATAAATGTATTTGAATGCTCTCTGATAGTAATTAGCAAAATACATTTCGTTTAGTTTGGCTCACCCGACCTTCCACTACTCGATATCATTTCAAATTTCAATTTATTATCTAGTTTCTGAACCAAATACTATATAGGTAACAGATTTTACTATAGACTACCAACGAGTTTAGGAGGTTGTTCCCGTATTTGATAAAACATATTGTTTTAATTTAACTTAAAATATTAGCTGTGGTGTGTTGATGGCAGAGCAGAATACAATAAATAATTGTCACCACCCTGCCTGTCTCGTGGGTGTCGTACAAGGCGACTAAGAGTTGTAATATAACGAGTTATGGACAGCAGTTTCTGGTGTACAATCTAACAGTTCTAACAGATTATTGTGACTAAAGTTCCCGGCGAATGGCAATAGGCTCTATTACATCACACCTACCTCCCCGAAGGCAGACGTGTTTTACCATCCACGTTTAGCCAATATGTTAAGTCCCATGTAATAGGGGGCGAGATAATTGCACATATTCCCCATACGGGAAAGCAGAATACATTTTTTATTGTGGTATATTTTCATTCGCTTTTATTGTCTTGCTTACAAACTCCTTTTATATATTTTTTTTCATAGGGGCGCTGGTGTACCCCTATGAAAAAAAATTACCTTTGTAAAGATGACAAATTATGATAGTGATACTGTATTTACAACGTTGGCGTTGGCTTACAACGTGAAGTGTAAAGGTTATAATAATTTCGGCAAGTTAATTAGTGTCTTGGGTGGCCGAGCGGTCAGGCACCTGCCCGGAAAGCAGCGGACGCGGGTTCGATTCCCGCCTCAAGATCATAATTTTTCGAAATTCTTTTTCTAATCACCAAAATCTAGCGATACTGTGTCTCTAATAACAGTTTACGTGCATCACCTTTTTATGTATGTACAGACAGACTACCACAAAATGTTAAATTTTCTCAATCGACTTTTGGCTCTATTGCCAACAAGATAAGGTTGACAATCGATTGGAGAAATTTGACAGTTTTGGGTAGTCTGAAGAGCCGTTGACTGTACAACGTTCTGTCTATTAAAAGTGACAGGCAAATTAACCGTCTCCACAATTTATTCGATTTTCCCACTCTATTAAAAAAGTGAGGCAATAGCTAGTCGGGTATATAGAACAACGGGTTCCGTACATTCGAATTCATGCTTCGAGAAAATTAAAACGAAGCACAGTGGCGACCGCTTGCAACAAATTTCAATTTCAACTCGTTTGATTGCCATTAGAAATATGGACCATTAGGTAAAGCTATTTCGTTTACTTTACATTTGAAATGTAGTGTAGAATATAAGTTAAATTCGAATAAAAGGCATTCATGAAACATGTTTTTTTTTGTCAACAGACACTGAAGTGGTTCACGATGTATCAATTTAAAGCACGGGAACCCTAAAAATCGGTAGCGTAGATTTTGTCACCGATAAGAGCAGTGTCCGTTTCACTCTGATGAAATAATAACAGTTATTAAGCCCGTGCTGTAATGTTTCGTTAAAGTAATGGCGGAATTAGTAGTTCCATTTAGGTACATCAGTCGCAAACGCAGCAATTGTTAAGATAATTATGGTGTTGTATTGGGTCAGTTACTTGATAAAGTACATTTCTGGTGATTTATTAGGTACGTTCGCGCAATTTAGTACATTGTAAACTTTAAATACTGGGGTTAGAATACTTTTTTGAGTCGTCAATGATACAATTACAATTTTTGAAAAATAATAGGCTCATAGAATTTTTTCTCAATATACTAATTACTGCATGCCTCTTCCCCAGTGGTAGAGTGGTGGGTTATGATGTGTTATTCCTATATTCTTATATCTATGAGGAAGGCTTTTGCCCCAGCAGTGGGGATACTAAGGGACTAGTGAATTTGATGTTGAATTTATTTTCCAAAGAATCAAATACTTCTTGAAAATTTCATCTCAATTGTAAGTTATATTACGGAGAATAACTTTACAGTTTAGAGGATCTAAATTTCTCTATTTCTCTAAATTGGGAACGGCATTCAGATGATTCATTAGCTTTTGGTAAGAACCGAGAATTTCTTGTCTTCTCAAAACACAGCTTTCGCGGAGAAAATACCTCACAGTACATTATGTCTGAGCTATTCAAAGGCTGCGACCGACGTCCCAAAATAAATAATTAATTTTATCAAATTAATAATATGATGAAGAAATAATTTCATCGTCGACCGCTTTCCTTAACAATGAAACTTGAAGACAATGTTATTAACGTAGTCCAATCCAAATTGCTCCGTCCCCTTTTTGCGAGGAAAAACCAGAGTTTAAGCCGGTTGTCTGTTCCGCAAATTATTCAATTACATGTCCATCTCTCAAGAGCGGGCTAATCAAAGGAGATATACAAAAGGGAATAAGTTATTCGATTTATCCGCTAGTAGGGCTGCGAGTGAACAAACAAAATCAAGAAGGAAAGCTGGACTAAGAGGAAACTAGTTTCTCTGAATATACATAGACACATAAATAACGCCTTTTTATCTCTGACGGGGTAGGCAGATGTGAATTAGCATCCAACGTTTTGCCAATTATGTTAGGTCCCAGATATTGCCATCTATCGGGTACATAAATCGCAGTAATTAGTGCTAGCTTTTGAAAATGAATTCATACACAAGAATGCATTAGTGATCAACTTTCCCTACGCCTCCCCCAAGGAACTTCTGCGTTTGTTCGTGCACTGCTCGCAACTTGAAGCTGTCTGGGACCTCCACCAGATCGTCAGTCAACCTTGTGCGGGCTTACCTAATGCTATGAAACCCGTTTCGCCTCATAGCCGTCAGTTCTCTTAGCATGGGCCCTGCCCGCTGTCACTCAAGGCTTGCAATGAATGTTTTTATCAATTGCTTTGGTACTTCTACGGATATCTCCATTTCTGATTCGATCATATTATAGAGAAACTTTAAGCATTACCCTTTCAATATCCCTTCAAGTGACCTTGATTGTTCTTGAGACCCATCGAGAACGGTCGAGTATAAAATACAAGCGTCATCACTGGCAACGCGCGCTAATTAAAGACTTTCGTCCTGAATCACTGCGAATAATGCCGTGTAGCTTCTCAAACGCTGCCCAGCCGAGCAGGAATCGTCGATTGACCTCTTTCTGAAAGTTGGACTATTTGTCCTAGGCACACATATTCGTCAACAACCTGTCTAGAGCTTCCAATATTCACCGGAGTTACAACATTGGGAGTTCGACATAATTTTCCTGTTGTCTGTGTTAATTTTTAGACCCACTTGTTGAGAGATTTTTTTAGTACCCTAAATAGATTAAATTTGTCAAATAATTTTTCGTTAAAATAAAAAAATTGGGAAACTTAAAGCGTTTTATTAATATCGGCAATTTGAAAATCGTAGAAAAAAAATTGGAATAAGTGATTGGTAACCGATTCTAAGTGTAGGTACTGGTCAAATCCAAAAACAATAAATTTCTAGACCCCTACTCAAATTTATCAAGAATAATAACGACTCAGAAAAATTTTACTGTGAACTCTGAGCTTTTGCCATCTTCGATAAATTTCCTTATAATGGAAAACTACGGAAAAGTTGTAGATCTTATAATATTCTCACGAACTGGCATCGTCATAGATCACCGATTGGATCGGAGTTTTGACTCGCGAAACTTCACTTTGAGTACATGAAGCGTTTAATATCTTTTCCGTTAGCTACTCATGGTAATTTATGCGACGTTATCACCAGCAGAAGTAATCAGATAACGCACTCTCCAATAATGAATAGGAACTAATGTTACTTGGAGAACTCTAAGGCAGTTATAGCACCAGTGCCCGCTGACCCACTCGTACCCTAGAAATTGTTATATTCTTGTTAAGCAGGGGTCAATTTACGACATTCCTAGGGCTCAATGAGGATTGGTCGAGCCGCTCTTTCATATAGGCCTCGTAAATCAGAGCCATCTACTGAAATTAAAATACCTCACAAGATTTGAGTGGACCCTTTAATAACAGTTTGAATGAAGTTCAGTATGTTGAGATCTAGTTAGGTAGTGTCATTTTGGTTATAAATTGTAATTAATTGCGAGTAATTTCTTGGGAGGACAAAGTTATTGTTGTAATAAATTACACCTAGAAACGTTTATTGTTTGTATCGAATTCGTCGTTAGGATATTGTTTTAATTGTTCGGCCGTGTTTTGTTTCTGCTTGTATTGTTTGTAGGTAATCTATAGTAGGTATAATAAATGTCCTTTGTGGAAATAGACAGCGGAGAGAGAACTAGGGCGGGGGCCTTTTAAGCCAATAAGTAGTATCTCAAAAAATATATTTTTCTGATGTTTGTTGTAATCGACAGTTAAATCGATAATCTATCTAATGGGCTACGTCATAGGTTAACTCTTTTATAACCTATAGAAAATCCATTGTGCCTTGAATGAAGGAAGTCTCTAAAAAGCCAATATACTGCCGCCAATACATATTTAAAGATATTCGGAAGTTAATTTTTTTGAGTAAACTCTTTTTGGCCTATACATGCATACATAAATCACGCCTATATCCCCGAAGGGGTAGGCAGAGGTGAAGTAGCACTCACCTTTTTGGCCTATAAGGGTAGAATATATCATTTGAACACTAATCTCAGCACTAGTTAGAGCAGAATGCAATGAAAAGGGTTTCACTTACGCAACCACTGAATTCATACGGTACAGTCAACAGCACATCGGGTTACTACAATTTGTCAAATTTCTGCAATAAATTTTCAACCTTGACATCCTTATTATAAAGTTCAAACTTGATTGGAAATATTTGACATTTTGTAGTAACCTGAAGTGCTGTTGACTGTACCAACAACACGACAAGGCTTAAGGGTCGATTCAGAGAAAACTGCAAAAAGTGTCATACGACTACTACTCTTGGCTGCTTTTTGATGCTTGAGCTAGCCCACGGCTTCAAGAGATAGCGAAATTGTGAACGAAAGAGAAATAGTGAACATAATTTTTGGTTGACTGTCAGCGGTGAATGGCGAGTCATTGCACGTTACACTGAACTATTGTTTTATTTTTAAAGATATTTAAGGTCATATTTTGTTTAATTAATGACAAATACATTTTAATAATAAAAAAAAGTGCCGTAACTTTGCTACTAAACAATACTTACTTTGTTATTTTCAACACTTCTTAACGCTTATATGATTATTATAATATCGTCTTTCATTTAATCCATTATTCTTTTCTGAGTTAGTCTTTTTAGCCTCCATCCACTAACATCCATTCGCATTTCTCTTTGGCTCACATGCTCGTAATCGGTTCTCATTACATGCTCACACAAGAACAGCACCCTTTATATTGTAAGTATGCATGTATCACGTAAAAAAGGGTACGTGTAGCAGTTTATCGAGACCGGCCGTAATCTAAAATCTATTGCTCCAAAGTGGTGGTAAATATTACCAGTGAAATGTGAGTACCCATCACCAAAAACATGATAAAGCCGTGTCTCGTAGCTGAAAAGCCTGCACCTCAGGTGAAAGGTCCCGGCCACCGGCTGTTGGTTTAGGACCCTAGTCCCTACATTATTTGGCTTTGATTCTTACATACACATAGCTTTACATTTTATTAACTTGAAATATGTTTTGAGGGTTCGTTTTTGTTTTCCTTTGCACATTAATTTTGACTTGGAAATTAATTGACTCTTACTTTTACTAAATTAAATTTTGCTTCTTGGCAAAATGTTGTTTTTGGCGATAGAATTCCATAGAGATTTTGGTCCTTCGAGCCGGATTGTGCTATTTTAGTTCATAATCTATAGTGTTTTCTAAGACAAGCTCGTGTGTTAATAAAAACTTGTGACAATATTACTCACCAGCTTTATAGGACTTACGTGCATGTACCGTAAAATGATCTCAATTCTACACAGAATGAGAAAAATGGACATTTTATAATACTCTAGACCGAGTTAACCCAGGTAGGTACAGTCCAGTTATTACTGCAATAACTTGTTTGAAGCGGATAACACCGGAACACGACAATACACGGGGAGAAAAGGAGATTATCTTGGATTTAGGTGGCGGTACAATTTCGCTACCCGATAGATAAAAGGAGAATCGATTATAATCCAGTACCTGTAATATACAATAAGAAGCGTCAAAGGCGCATCCACTTTAAGCTGAATACGACCTTATTACAATTGCAATAAGCAGACTACGTATTAAGTACTGAACTGTGCACAATTGTAGCTAAAGCCGCGGCATTCGAATAGGTTCGCCGGGATTATTCGATACACATTAATGGTGTTGGGGTTCGATTAAAATTATTATTGTCGATGTAGGTCTTGTAATGCGCCATATTGGATTTAAAACGACGATTGTTTAACCTCTCCCGACCTTTTATATACGTCCCAGAGGTTTTAATACTAATTCTCGATACAGTTTTATGATCATCTGTTTGAATGTTAACATTTATTAAAAAATAATGTTTCAATTGTTAAAATCATGTCAAATAAACATAAGAAGACTTAACGTAATTTTGCCTATTAAGACTGTGACATCAAAATAATGATATCTCGTAAATGAATTCCTGGAATTGACTCATTTCGTAAACTTCTTCTAAGAACTTAATACGCACGGTGATAAAATTAATTGTATTTTATTGTGACAAAGTGTGTTCTGTTAAGTTTGTTCATTTCATTCACACACGAAGTTACTACAAACTGTCTGAATTTCTTAATCAAATTGTTATTCACTTCGTTAATACATTCCAGCACACGCTGAACTGTCAACGTTAAGGACAAATCAATACGGTGCCTTAATTATAAGGAATATTAATTGCCTACATAAACACATAGCTACGTTGATGGGAAACATGAGGGTCCTCTAGAAACTGTCTATGTTGAGTTTTACACCCTCAACTCAATTACTCTGGGTTGGCTTTCGAAGGAATATATGGACTTATAATAAGAGCCTGACAATGAGTCACCGAGGATTTTTTGAACATGTGAAAATCGCCCTTATTATCCAATGGCATTCGGAGCCTTTTGCCTTCAATGGCAGCGGAAGCCGCACAAAGTACAAAGTCACTTCCTAATACACTTTAAGCGGTATTCATTGAGTGATATTTCGCCTAAGCACGTAGAATGTACTGTTGGCGAAACGCCTTTTGTCTGCTTCGTATGTGAAGAAAAAGAGTAGTATTACGTTGAACTTGCATAATATTTTATGTTCTATTCGGGTAAAGAAAATAATGACGCATCGTTGGTTTATCGGCATTGTTGGTAATTATGTTGAAGATGTGTTTATAGTGTTTTTAATTTCAGGCATCATACATATATAAATCACACATATTTATCCCCTAGGGGGTAGGCAATGGTGATTAATCACCCACGTTTCGCCAATTATTTTCGGTCCCATATAACATAGGTGGCGAGCCTATTACCATCTATCGGGCATGTAAATCGCAGTCTCTACATACTTAGGTGATGTAAGAGGATCGCTGCTTAATTCTTAGTTGCCTTGTACGACATCCACGGGATAGATTGGGGGTGGTGACATTGTATTCCGCTCTGTCGTCACCATACGGAAATATGATTGAGCTTATTGGCTTTAACACACATTTTGGTATATTTTGAGGTAGGTGATTAATCTATTTTTAACGTTAATCTATTTTCATATTATGACTTACATTTAGATGGGTCAGTAGGCTAGCGCGCTCGGCGATTGGGTAAACTAAGTAATGTTCGCTAAGGCCGGTCTTTGGATGGGTGTCAAAAAAATATTATCTATAGCTCCTCCATGCTTCGGAAGATACATCAAGCCCTTGGTTCCGGCTGTATCTGGTGTCCTGAATATTCTCCAATCTGCACTAGACCAGTGTTGATGGTTCAGTGCGGATTGGTGTTTAGTAATAATATGGCATAAGATTCATAATCGCTTGGCTGTGAATTGAGTTATGAAATTGTGAAGACCTTCAAACAGTTTAAATCTGTACAGCATTTAGTCTAATTCATGCCAGTGGGACATAAGCCCTGTCGACACAATTAGTATTGTAGTGGTAATAGCCAATTTGTGTAGATTAATGGCCCCTTAAACTACGCACATGACCATTATTGTAGACGCGTGGTTGACAGTTCGTATGTTATAGTATGTGCGTACAGGATTTAAAATGTTTTTATAACCTTTTCAGTTTTTATTATTGTTTAATTTTAATAATTCAATGCATCATTTGTTGTCCTAACCTTCTTTTAAAATGGTATTGTCAATAACTTCAATATTGTTTCTCTAGTCAAACTAGCTTTACCTAAGTGATATCTTTATTCATTGATTTTTATTAGAAATATTACAAAGAAAAATATCTCAGAAATTTTACCGAAAACTGACTTTTTCTGCTTATGACATCTTTTCTTTGTTAATCTGACGACATTATTAGTAATTGTTTTCAGATAAAAATTTCTGAAACATCTATCAAATTAATTATCAAGATACTTTTTGTACTTAGTTTCAAAAGAATCGTCCATGACGTGAAATTCTGGCGGATCCTTTAATACCTTAAAGTCTCCAAATACTTTCATTCCAAACCATTTAGTTGGACTAACAAAAGGCTAAAAATTCTAAACGATCTGCTCCCGACAGAAAATACACGCGACGTTTATGGTCCAGTAAATTTTTCTGACTACCCTCTAAGCACTCGAAGCCAAACAAAATAGAATATTGTGTAGCTGAAATATCTATTTAACATTACCTCCACAGAACCAGCAGAACGAGAACAAATTGCAACATTCACACCGCAGACGATTTTATCAATTCAATACATGATCTGTTCGCATTCAATAAAGTAATCTGATTTCGCGGATCGCATTGTTGGTTCTGCGCTATCCCTCTAGGGAAGCTACTATTACGTCGATGATTAGTTTCATTATTTTCCGTTTGACAATATTTCGAATTCAAACCAGATTTATATTACTCTAACACAGGGGATAGCGTTGATTTATATGAATAAGGTTTGATTTTCAAGAAAAATACTTAAATTACGATATTCCCTTATATTCAAGTGATTTCTCCCTGCAATTGCGTAAACAAGACAATGTTTTAAAAGCAACTCATTTATTTGTTGATAGAGGAACAAAATAACATCTTTGTGAGATCATCATCAGCTGGTTTAGTCGATTGGTCAGTCCTGGCTGTTAGCCCGCGTTCGAATCTTGGTCGGTGCAAATGTTTGTGTGATCAACACACATAGTGTTAATTTATCACTATCATGATGAATGATATTATTATGAATTAAAACGAAGTGGTTGGCACTATGACGTCTGACCGATGTAAATGGAAGAGGAAACACACTGCCTTGAACGCAGATAAACTTGGGATAGGGCAAGGACATTGGTGATTGAATTAGTAAAGTAAGTAATGCGTCTAGCTGATAGGTGGCAATTTTCCAAATATTTTTCCATTCATAATAATAATTGTCCATTCACAATGGAAGGCCTGCCCCATCAGAGACAAGATGACAGCTATTGAACTGATGACGATGAAACAGATCGAGAAACAGCTCAAGTTGCCAAATAAAATAGATTTTACGTACACAGTGCAAATAATCGACATTTCACACGACTCTACCACGATCGCGTATATTGAACGAGTGTTGTGCAGTTGGCAGGCGAAATAATCTTTACAGGCGAGTGGGCGAGGCGGATAATTAAACCGATTGGCCCTCCGACATAAGATGAACATTACCAGTACCTATATCCCATTCACATGGGCTAGAGACAAAATGTAAACAATCTTGTTATGTCTCTTTATCTACGAAACGCTCTTAAAAACAAGAAACGTGTGTTCTAAAACACATCGTCAATTATAGACAAATAAAACTGTTAGTTCTCTCTTGTTTACATTTTGTCTCAAGCCCAAGTGAATGGGGTATAGCTACTAGATATTATCGTCCGCACGTGAAGCTTTTGTTCTCCATGCTGACCTGGATGCCGGCAAATTAAAAAAATAAAAGTTTAAAAAAAGAACGTCGAATATTCCAGACTCGACTCACTCCCAGGGGTGTCGTAAAACTCGGCTAAGGGAGATTGATAGATGTTTAGCAATATGCACCTTGGGGCACCCCTGTGGTGGAGGGCAAACCACCAACAACGCCATGCCCAAATGGGGTTGATGTCAGGCACCAAAATCTAAGCCAGAAACTTGAACAGTGTGGACTTGATTGTACATCCCAATCAAGTCCTTCTGGTCCTCCCATGTCCAGATACCAAGTATCGGAGATCATCACTTTTCTATACATTCATTTATCACTATCAATACGGATAAAAGGTAATTACATTCTGCAGAAAGCGTAAGGTGGATAGTACATCTTATTACCTAACTTGTGGTCGCCCGCGACTTCGCTTGGGTTAATGTCGGTTGTTATATAGCCTTATCCAACACAAAAAACAAAAAAAGGATTTTTCAATTTGAACCCGTAGTTTATGAGATTAGTGCGTTTAACCAAACAAACAAACTCTTCAGCTATAAGATATTAGTATAGATAAATATCTAATTACTTCATTGATTTAAATAAAATGTGTACATATCTACTCTAACTATTTATTAGGTTAGTAACAGCTATATTTTGCACCCAATATAAGACCTAAATGCATTTGAAAAACGGTTGATTTTTCTATGACTGAAAAATTGGTCTTTAGGGTAAAGCAACCAGAGAGTGCATATAATAACAGAGTATACAACGCTTATTTATAATAATTTATTGGTGTTTCACTGTAAAATGCAATATTACATACGTAAATCACGTCTAATTTTATCCTCAAAGGAGAAATCACAGGTGTATTAGCACAAACATTTTGCAAACTATTTTTACTGCCGCACTCAGAGACGTCAATTAACTTTAATGAGTATTAAATGTCAACAATTTTCATTCAAAACTAGACCCGGCAAGAATAGCGACTAGTTTTGAATTGTCATTTTTTGACGTTAAGTACTCATTAACGTTATTTGACGTCTCTGAGTGCGGCAGTAAGTCCCATTTAATAATTGGCTAGGATTTAACAATTTGCTTTGCCGTCACCACACGGCTAAGTACAAAATGTAAACAAAAAAAATTGGAGCTTGAACTTTTTTATTTTAACAAGAAAGTTATGTCGGCAGAAGAATGTTAAGAATAAACATAGAAAGAGAGGAAGACCAAAGAAGAGATTAATGTATTGTGTAAAGGAGGATGTGAAAGTGAGAGGAGTTGATCAGAAATTGATGAAGGAGAGAGAGGATTGGAAGAAGAAAACATGTTTTGCCGGCCTCGATAAAGAGCGAGATAAGGGCAGTAAGAAGAAGAAAACAGATCTTAAAGCTCTTCAAGCTTTTGTTGATTAAACAACAAACGCTTGGTTTTTAAACATTATCTTAAATGTGTGGGATTATATTATCTTACTAATAATAAATTATTTATATTATGTATGTTTTGCAGTTTATGTATGTTTGTATTTTTATTATTTCTGAGTGTTTTGAACAGTATATCCCCGCATATAAATGTTTAAACTATCGCTAGGGTTGGCTGGAATAGACCTCTGCTAGAGATAAGCTCACCTTTGTAAATGCCTTTTCTTGTGTATTTTTGTCAATTTTTATGTGTACAATAAAGAATTTATTAAAGCGTTTGTTGTTAAAACAACAAACGCTTTAAGATAATGAACAAAATAGTTACAGAACACGTCTCTATTCAACAGTGCGCACTCTGTGCGTATTTCTGAGCAATTTCAGCCATACGTCCGCTTCAGGGGTCTTTCTTCAAGTAGCTATAAGTGAAAGGCCTACTTCAATACAGCCTGTTCTTGGGTCGTACGTGACCTAATCTCTCACGAAAGTGGCCTAACACGTCCGGCATGTTTAAAAATGATTCAATCTGATTATTTCAGCATCTGATAAGGCCAATGTTCAGTTTGTTTGAATAGAGCTAGCTGATTCTGTGCTGTTAGTCTCAGTTTTGTATTGAAGGCACATGGTTAAGGTACGTACTATTCTGAGTTTAAATTAGTCCACTGATTATTGTTTCGATTATTATTTGACAATAATAAATTAATTAACGCCCTGGTTGGCCGAGTGGTGTATAGATAGTCTCTCGTATCGCGGAGGATGCGGATTCGCTCTCCGCACCAGTAGGCCTATTCGCTAACTTTTTTGACAGTTGAAAGTGATGATCACCGAACTATTTACTTATCCATTGCTGTTTTCACAGGACAAATGTCACAATAGCGTTATAGTAAAGTAGTAATGGTTCAGTAAAGAGTTCGGTGATCATCACTTTCAACTGTCAAAAAAAGTTAGCGAATAGGCCTACAGGACAAAAATTTTTTGAAAACTTTCTGATCTCTTATATTGTAACAGTCTAGCAAGTGATTCCGTAATAAGTATATTTTTATAACTTATTTTGCCTATTGTTTTACCTGCTTTTTCCCTTTACTAGATTGATACTGAATAGATTAGGGAAAAAATTATCTTATTTTGTGAGCTTCTATATATATATTGATCTATCTGATGGCGCCTAGGATCTCCGTCATTATCTTAGTAGAGCGTGTAACAAAATAAACACACAGAGTCAAAGTTTGCTGGGAATTGATTTTTGTTTGGAAAGTTAACATTTATATGAAATGAATATTATCTAAATGATTTTTTTTCTGGCCGTGTGGTGACGGCAGAGTAGAATACAATTGTCACCACCCCAAACCTCTCCCGTGGGTGTCGTAGAAGGCGACTAAGGATAAATCAGTGATGAGGAATGGGCAGCAGCATTCCTCTTATACCTACCAACTAGCAAAGTACTGCGACTTTTGTGCCCGATAAATGGCAATAGGCTCGCCACCTATTACATAGGACCTAGCCTAATTGGCGAAGCGTGGGTGCTAGTTCACCTCTGCCTACCCCTTCGGGGATATTGGCGTGAATTATGTATGTATGTATGTATTTTTTGACAAATGGAGAGAAATTATGGTTGACGTTCTTTGTTGAGGTTAGGTAGGTTATTAGGAAAAAAATAGCTAGAGACGATTGACGCATGATTGTGTCAGATTAGAACGTTTATTAAAAGATTGAGTAAAGTGTATTAAATTTTGAATCGTTACACAATTATGGTGGAATAATTAATATTAACCATAATTAACAACGATTCAATGGTTGGTTCCCAGTAGACTTTCAGAGAGTGCGTAAATAATGTTACATGTATATTACGAGAATGTGTGGAGTTGGGTGTCATGCTTGCAATAAGTTGTTGATGATCATCATCATCATCATCAGCAGCCCTTTAATTTCCACACTGCTAGGGCACGGGCCTTCCCTATGGATGGAAGAATATAGGGAGATTGGGCCATAACCCACCACGCTGGCCCAGTGCGGGTTGGTGGGTACTAACGACTGCAGATGCAGCCGGGACCAACGGCTTAACGTGACTTCCGAAGCACGGAGGAACTCGAGATAATAAATTTTTGGTCACCCATCCAATGACCAGCCTTAACGAAATTGCTTAGTTTACGAAATCGCAGGCCAAGCGCGCTGTGCCACTGCGCTAGCGAGCTTCTCCTTAATTTTATTGATTGTTGATGATGATGACAATCAATAAAATTAGTTAGTATCATATACGAAAAACATCGCTTCAACAGCAGCAAAGACTGTTTATCCCCGAAGGGATAGGCAGAGGTGTAATAATATCCATATTTCGCAAATTATGTTAGCTCTCATGTAATGGGTGGCGGACCTATTGCCATATCTCGGGCAAGTGAACCTTTTGCTAAGTAAGACTTTTGCTAGGTTTCACAGAAACGCTGTTGCCATTCCTCATTATTGTTTTTATCTGTATTGGAACTTTTACAAAAATACAAAGGTAGGTTCAAGAGCTCTTTTTGCATTATTGTCTTTATTTTTAAAAGTCAAGTTCCAGCGTGTCTTTTTATTTGCTAAATGTCTATAGTTTTTGTCGTAGGTATACTTGCCAAACACACAACGGAAAATACTAACGAAGATTCCACTGCGGTTAAAATTGCTGCGTCATATCACCAACCAGCCTCGTAGCCTCAGCAACACCCAATTGGGCTTGGAGTGAAAGTTACTTTTTAAATTCAAACTTAAGTGCTACCAACCTATCTATTTATGGCGGTGTCTTAAAGAAATGTCAAAATCTATGAGTAAATTGTAGTGCCAATTTACACTTCCCGGCAAGATACAAGGTGAGATAGACAAGGTCTAGATTTTTCTAAAACTACCTTCTTTTTTTACTCCACACAGGTATTCCTTTTCTTATGGTGGGATATTATTAGCTTTTGACTATTGTTGGAAGGTGTATATAGCGTAATTTTAACTATATTGAATTATAGGAACTCAGTGGCGCTTTGGTAAATGTTGAGAATGGTTTGTGCACCAGGTGATAATGATATTATGTTTAATGTTTAGCCTGCTAAGAGGTAGGTATGTATATAGGCTGTTTTGTTCATAAAGGTAGATAATGTATATCGTACGTAAATGGGAGATGAGAAACTCTTACTACCCGTATACAGCGGTCATCATCATCACCAGCCCTTTATTATCTCTCCTGGTGGGGCACAGGCCTTCCCTATTGGAAGAATAAAATAAAAAAGGCCCATAGCCCATAGCCTATGCTCGTCGAGTTCAGATTGGTCTAACGACTGCAGATACAGTCGGAATCAACGACTTGGGATGTATAAACATATTTTTTGTCACTCATCATATGACTGGCCTTAGAAAACATTGCTTAATCTACGCAACTGCAGCCCAGCGCGTTCAGCCATTGCGCCATAGATGTCCTCATCGTCTACAAGCTAGGTACTATTTGTGTAAGAGTGGGTGGGGTAATAGAGCTCTTCTGTATCCTAAGATTTATAGTGCAATCCGATATTGAAAGTGATATTAAAATTACTAGATTATACATTTCGACTGCATAATACCGATACACAAGAGCCCCATTTAATAGGTAATCTGATTAGAAATAAAACGACCAGTTATTGTTTGAACAATGTCCATATTATATTATATTATTATATTTATTACCACATACACACGGCACGATGTGAACCTTGTCTTAAATCATTGTATTATAATAGGTATATGTACATTGCACAATGTGTATACATACATCGCCATACACGCGCGCCCCGAGAGGCTGTATGATTATATATCTCATAGTATTATGTACGTTATACAATGTTATATTCCAATAAGAAAGTGCACTGGTGCACGTATCGGGGCGGCGGACATACCCACCGCTCTTTACAAAACGTTTGATATTACCATTATATTAATAAAGAGATGCCGTAAAAACTAATTTATTCATCATTACGATTTATATCCATATTGTATACAGATTCATGTAACATATTATACACGAAGAAATGACGAAAATAATGCGCCGAAGCCACGACTGCGCGTCGCGGATCGTTCGCCAATCGTTATCTCCCTTCTCTAATATTTTAAATGTACATGACACCAAATTCGAACGTATATAAATCCAAATTTATTTAATGTAAAATCTTAGGTAATTGATTTTTATTGCTATAGAAAATCAGTCAGCACGCGAAGCACGCAATCGAGAATTAACCGCGAGAACGAAACCAAGCGGGCGGCGTTGCGCGGGGGGGTGTGGGCGCGGGAGGGGGGCGGAAGCGGGGCGGGTGCGGGGTGGGGGGTGCGCGAGCGCCGGTCATGCCCGGTGGAGAATTCTCATAGCTATACTCATAGACACGCTCAGATGCTGCAGTGAAACAACCGATGGGCTGCGGCGGTTCGTGCGGAGCCAATGCGCGTCCGGTTCTACGCGAATAAGTATACCTTTGGTCCTTGAAACATTTACTTGGCCATCGCCGAATATGCAAAGCTACTGATCTATGGCCGCCACAGCGACTCTACGAACTTTACCAGTCTGTCACGTTATTAGATTAAAATTAATTATTATCTTTAATAACAATATAAAGTAGTTCAAGTGTAAAATAACATAGAATGTCATTATACAAAATATAATAAATTATCTTTTTAATTTTATTACATATACATATATACGATAAGTCGCAATATTAGGATCACAATTAACGAATTTTTAAAATAAATTTGAGATCTCGCTTATCATTACGTAGTCTTTATTCTGATATAGAACACATTTCTAAAATGGTGACTGAAACAAACTAATGCGTATACGAAGAAGCGAGAGAAATCGGCGCGGCGCGTGACTTCCGCGCCGGGGAAGGCTGCTCTTCGCTCATGGACTATAATTTCGTTCACGCAATTAATATAACATGATGACTACCGAAAGCTACCCGAGGTCTCCTTTCTATGGCGAAATGACTACACTCCAACACCCACAACGAATTTAAATGCAATCTCTTAACATAAACACGCTGATCAATGATCAAACCGTCTTCATAGTCCATGAACAAAAGCGCTAAGGATGAATACTAAAACAACCTCACAAAATCGTATTAACAAACCATAACAACAACAATGAAACTAAATTATTCGTCAAGCTAATCCTTATTGCAGCTCGAATGAATCTAATATCGATCAGATGGTATCTAAGCAGCGCCATACTATGACCGATTACACACTGCCTTTTTAAGTGACCTAGCGCGGTCGAGACAATCGATTCTTAATCGATCACATCGGCTTACAGTTCGATGCAACTTGTACTTGTCGTACGCGAAAGAGTTTTTCCGAAATTTATCGAGAACTAAATATACGAGTGTGACAACAAAAATAGTGTTTTTCAACAACAAATTTCGAAAAGGTTATCTCCAAAAAACGTAACGCAGATCAGGTACCAGGTCTTTAAAAAAGCAAGCGTATACAATGTCGCTGTAGAGGTGTTCCGTCAGCCGGGTCGACGGTTGACTGTCGGACGGTACATTGGTCGGTCGCGCGGCACAGTGGCGCCTTCCTACACGTCATACATGCGGCTAACTATGTATTTACAAATCGTGAATCGTCCCGATGCAATCGCGGCGAACCGATGGCTTCTCACGAACGCGGCGAAACGTACGACTCTCACTATGTTTGTTAGTATGTTTGTACTCGCACGGGGACAAGCGGCCGTGTGCGCTTCTCCTACGTCAAAAAGGTCGGTAAGAAAATATAATCATAGTGAGGATGCGAGAGTGAATGAGACGGCCGACGGAGGCGCGCGCGACGCCCCACCGCCGGCCAGGGCCTAACAATTGTAACATCCCATCGTAATAATTAAATAGTCTAAGAAAAAATGTCTTAAATACCTATAACACCGTAAATATAAAACAAATAATTACGTTAATTTGTTAGGTATGATATCGTAATTCCGACCGTCCTATAGACTTCACACCTTCGATTTCATTATCAATTTCCTAGCTAACGTTTTTAACAAGTTAATTGCGGTCGCGTCTCCTGCGGTGTGCGCGGCGTGGCTCGAGTTGCCTGCCGCACGTGACGTCATCTCAGCGAACGAACAAAAACGCGAAGCGAGTGCGCGGGCGCACTCCGTCTAACACTCCATTATTCAATTAACTACGTACTCATAAGTAATAAATTACCATTAAAAAGAATATTGATTTATTTCGTATCATTTTCAATATTTTTTTTTTGTAACAGGAAACATTTATATTTATAACGTATTTATATAATAATAGCATTTAAAAGATTGTTTATTATTATTACCTAAAATTTAATACCTAAATTTATAATATTAATGTTTAATTGATGTAGGTAATGAGTAATAATAATAGTAAATAACGAATGGATGCAACTGAGTGCACGTGTGTAGCGAGCGGCAGGGGCGCGTGCGCAGCTACATGCGTAGCTACGGCGTAGCGTCCGCTACGACGGCCGGCGTAGCAGTTGGTATGGCGGTGCTACGCGCGCCCCGCGGCTCAACCTAACTGTTGCAAACTAGACAAAGTGGTCGATAAAATGTCACCAGTACCTAACGAGTATGATTAATGAATTGACTTCATATTTTATTCTATTACCTCAAACCTGCGCCTTTGGCTGTATTTTTTATTTATCCCTGTCTTTATTTTATTGAAAAATCTTGTGTCATGTAACTAGTACCGTATGTACGAAAATTTTCTGTTGCAAATGTTATTTTTATTAAAATTTTAGATACAACTAAGTACGGTGTGACTCCGCATTTTATTAAGTGTAGTGTCGTAATTTTTCAACAGTGGTCTTAAATTTACGGTAAATACAATCGTAAGAAACAATGAAATATTATTACGTAATGCACAAAATTGTTATTTAATACAATTACAATACCTACTTTCAAAGGTACAAGATAGAAATGAATTATCTTAACGCGATGAGAGATATTCTGAAATGTTCCGACTTAGCTTTCCAAAACGTCCTTATGAATCGTAAATATGATCATATTATCCTTAGGATAAAATTTTATATCATAATACATAATATTAGAAGTATGTATACTTGTAACTAACATAGTCTTATACGGAAGTAATCGAGAAACTTGTTCGCTACTGAAACAGAACAGCCGTTCAAAGAGGTGATTTTATACAATTCGAATTAGGCGAAAATAATTACATTTATAGGTAAAATATGCATAATATATAGTAGTATAATAATTATGTTAATATTTGACATTAATATTAAAAATAGATAGAATTAAATATGTGTTGGTGGACGAGCGAGGAGGCGCAAGTCGCGCTCTTATTGTCTCCGGGCCCCGGCGCCAGTGGGCCGGGCCCGGTAGGCCGGACAGGGCCCGTGGGCACAGGCCCAGGCCTAGGCCGGGCCGCGCTACGCTCGCTGCCGCGCCAGCGGCGCTACTCGCGCGGTGCTCTACCAAATCCATCTACATATACGAAACCGCGCGCGTCGAGGACAATTACACCTTACACTGTAATCAACTATGAATAATAAAATATTTAAGATATTATACTTCCCTGCAATACATGTCTAGATGCAACATTATATAATTATGAAATGTATTATTTTTTTTGTAGTTTAATCGTTTATTACTCTGACAACACATCTACGGTACAGTCGAAGCGAGAAAAATTTGAAAAAATACCAGTTCAATCGACGACAATGACTAACTCTCGTTCACACGACAAAAAGTAGATTATCGTTAGGTATTTACAATAGACGAGTTTGGCTCGTGTCGGGTTGGTGGTGGGATGTGTGGAATGGGTTGGGGTATCGAGGATGGAGGGTAAGTGCGAGATCGCCGCGGTTGGGTCCGAGCGAAGCGGGTCGGTCGCGATGGTTGCGCGAGCGGCGTCAGCGTCGCGGTGGTGGTGATGGCGCGGCGGGTGGCGGGTGGGGAGGGGCTGCGGCCGGCCGGCGCTGGGGGACGCTACGCGCCGCCACACCGCTCGCCACCTGACACACACCAACCGGTTACAACCTGCCCTCAAATTATAGTTTAGTTTTAGTATAACTAACTTGTGTTTAACCTTCTTTCGCTACTTGTCTTTTACTCATCGCCTCATTTTTATTATTAAGTGGCATGAGATAGTGACCTGTAAAACAGGTATTTTATGCCTAACTCAGGCATCAGTCTCACACAAACTTAAGGTATTAATGACATATATGTAATCTTTACAGTGCAGTTTGTACTGAGAAATAATTACTTATTATTATTATTACACAATCATCGAACAGTTGAGCCCATCACAAACGTAGCTATAATATAATATTGACTAGCTTTTACCCGCGGCTTCGCTTGCGTTGATGTCTTTAAATAACAAACGCATAATAAAATGGCAACGAAAATCAAATAATGACTTTTAGAGACAAATTTTTAAAACCTTTCTTGTAATTTTTATAGAGACCTGTAATAAAAAAAAATAAAACAGCCTACTTTACTCGTTGGTAATGTGGCTTCCTATTGATGAAAGAATTATTAAAGTCTGTTCAGTGGTTTGGGTGTGAGAGCGTAACAAACAAACTCAATATTTTCTTTGCAAAACTTCTTTGCCAACTCACTTTCGCATTTACAATATTAATTAGGATATACGGTGGCTATATAATAATATTATTATAGCTTTGTTTATAATGGGCTTGTTTTTTTTTGTCCTAGCAACAAAGTATTATGCTATTAAATAATTAATAATTATTTGTAACCATTCTCCAACCTACTCTTCAAATATACTTAATAATCCCATATTCAACATAAACCTCGTTAACACCTCCACGCAACATAGTTTAATCCGATCATCCCATCGTATTTAGTTTCATCATGTTAAAATATAATACTATTAAACCACTTTTGTGAATAAGATCCCACGGGATATAAAGTGAAACACTTAAATACACGCGAGTTCAATCCGCATAAGTGGTTTTAGCCAAATTGTTGTTCCTGAATTATTTTTCAAATGTGTAGTGCTCGAAATTAGATCACATCGCACCATTCGCACAACAATCTTAATTTAACACTTGCCTGAGGCCAATGATAGCATAAAAAAACTGTCTGACTAGTCGAGTAATTTATAAGTTACATCAACCAAAATTTCTGTACACACATGCGTTGAAAAATGTTGAGACATTGATAGTACAAAATAGTTCATCTTTCACCATAATACTTGCCAAAATGGCTAAATCGTTTAATTACCTGTAATTATGATCTGGGTTTGTACTTATTTATAAAAAAAGCTTTTTTGAATAGTTACCGGCTTCTATTAGAACAGACTTTCGATATATAATATAATTAAGAGAATTTATCTATTTTATGCCAGTCAATTGATTTCACTTCTCTCAGTTGGCCTCAACTATTAAAAGTCGATGCTTCCTATGGCAGCAAATTTCGACACGACAAAATGGCCATAAAAAATTAACTACAGCTAGCAAATAGACCATAAAAGTGACATTTTTGAAATATTAAGTCTCCAAGTAATTATTTTTGTTGCTTTAAGTTCGTTAAGACTCCCTTAGCTCTCAGAAAACTTCTCTCTAATTAATTATTATGGTCCTCGAAACACTCCTTGTAAATAATAATGTGGTTTTTGGAGAATTTGCGAAACACATAAATAACTTAAAAGAATAATTAGAGACCGAATTTTGTAACGCTCTCAAAAGCAATAGTAGGCGAAGGCAACGTTTTCAACAAACTGTTTTAATTTCTCGTTAGCGCAATAATTATTGCTCTGACCCCGGTAACTATTCAGCCATTAATTTTTGTGACCACATGTAATTCTTATGAGGACGTTTAAAAAATCATTTGCGTTAATTCCCAGCGTTCATTTCTGCGGCGGCAACGATTTCACACGCCGCCATTTTTATTGCGTCGTGTTCACGGTAATGACATTTTAATAGAGTGAGACCAGAGTGCACATAAAAATTATACTCACGTAAAATATTTGTGCTACAACACTTTCAATGATAACCGTTGGTAAAAGCCGCAGGAATCAGGGGCCCCTGGAAGCAAAAAGATCCACAATCAATACGGCCCCGCTGCTATGCACAGGCGGGGGTGTAGCTAATCGATAGAACAAAAAAGGCGAAATCGATAGAACACAAAAAATCGAGTTGCGAATATAAAATTGAATTAGTTAATCGGGTAGCGCGGCTCATAATTGAATGTGGGGTGTAAAGCGTTCAATCGAACATTAACCTCTCGCGGGGCAAATTTAAAGGTAGCAAGTCTGGTGTTCGCAGCCGATAGAGCGGTAGCGAGCTCGGTGGCCAACAAAATAAAAAAGCGAGCGGATGAGTTAGAGCTACGCGCGACCGCTCGGCAACGGTAATTACACCGCTTGTTCTCCTTGATTTACGGTTATTGTCCGCGGGGGCATTCCTGTTACCTAATAAGACCGTTTTACACCCGGGAGCCACATGCGCCGACCGGCCGACGGCTGGACCGTTCATTCTCTCATTAGCGACGTATTTGTTTTGCTCGGGCGATTACGGACGATTGAGTTAATATCCCGTTTGATATATGACGCCAATGAAACGGAAGGGTGGCTTAGAGTTGCCAAGAACCACTCGTTTCGCTTGCCTGGAAATGGCCTGCCACGAGATGTAAATAACGCCGGCTCTAAAACAAAAGTGTAGGCGGATTTCGGTGTTGCTCCACGCTCTCTGGCGGATGGCTTAGCCTTCGGTGGAGTTTCTAAATCGTTTGTCGAATAAGAAATGCAGGCGTTCGCGGCAAACGAATCGCTTCCAGTATTCGGCGTCCCGTCGGAAAATTCCTTCGCCGCACCACTATAAAAATTAAAGAAGCTTTCGAGCGCAATATGAAAAATGTGTTCGAGATACAAGCACGGGAGGAGTTAAGATCTCGGTGGCTGGAGGCGCCGACAAGCAATGAAGACTGATGGAGTCTAAGGAAGCAGTTATGGGGAGCGGTCGCAGTTTTAAAAAGCCATTACAGGCAGTGCACCGCGTAGATTGCGCCCGTTCGCTGGCTCGCCTCATATTTCGGAACACTTTATAATCGCATCTCCCACGGCTCACTCGCTCGCTAACTTATGGTGATTACGCTTTAAGAACGACAAGGAGGATCGGTTCAGTAATGAGATTGGACCGTCTCGGTAAAATTTTAGTGTCGTCGACTGCTAATTGCGTTGGTGCAGGGTTGCCAGCTCGAGCATTATTACTACGACCCTTAATACATTTTAAGGCCCTTGCCGCTACAATTTATGGCTGCGCGATTTCGAGAATATTATTTAAATGTAAAACCAGCTGGCCGCTGGTCGAGTTTTGAGATGTAGTCTCTAATTTATTGCAATTCGAATTTCGATCCAATAAATTTTTCTCGAGCGTTTGAATTCGATATGAAATTGACCAACCTGTTGGACGAAATTAGATTGGCTGTCCGTCGAGAAAAAATGAGGCCCACATATCTCGTATAATTTTCACTCAAGAAATGTCAAATTTCATCTCGATTTAAGACTCGATTGCTCGAAAAATAAAAATTTCCTTCTGAATAGATTTACCTAAGTTCAAACTAAATCTTCTCAACGTCCTAACATACGTACCTTCCTCGGCCAATTCGCTAAATTTCCAACCCATAGACGGTCGCCGTGGTACTTACGCATTAAAGATATAAAACTGCGCTTCCAATATCTCGAATCGCAAATCAAAAGCCCCGAAGAAAAACACAACAGAACAAACATTAATTTGAATACCGTGACAGTTGAAACTTTCCCAACAAGGACAATTTTGGGAATTGCCTTCGTTTGGCCCCCACTGAAATACGCATTTTGAACATGACGTAATAAATGAAAAAAGTTAGAATCAAAAGTTAATAACTTTATCACATTCATCAAGAAATGAAATAAGTGTGCGAGTTTTTCTTATGTAAGTACTTACATATTCCTTCAAATATTACATTGCGCCCTTGTGGGAGTGTGACGTTTTCGGAAGATTTAGCGTTTTAATTATGTCCAAAAACTGTGGTGTTCTGCGGTCGTATTATTTTAATATTACAAGTGATTCAGCGGCGCATTTCCATAGTTCGAATTTTTATTTGTTATAGTATCGATTTTTTTGTTATTTTTCGAGGTGTAGCAACGTGCAGCACATAGTAAGAAAAAAAAAAGAAAAATTCGATATTATTCATAAATGATGAGCAACATTAAAGTAATGATTAAAAAAATGTGTGTGAGACAACAATGAAAGACGCGTAAAATAAAGAGAAAAGCTTTATATAAAAGGCCTGTTCCATCATAGTTTTTGGATAAAAATCTTAGGGACAGTTATTGATTGGAAATGTGGTTAATTTTTATTTAAGAAATTTTAATTATTTTTAAATTCAATTACTCTTTTCGTAGATATTATAAAGTAATAATGTTACCAAGTAAGCATTGGATCTAAAACAAGAATGGAAACTAACTTAATTGGCGAAACGTGGCTGTTAATCCTCTGCTCATCCCTTCGGGGTTAGATAAGCGTCATATATGTATATATTGTCTGTTTAAGAAAAACGCGACATTACAAATCTAAGTGGGTGTCAATGTCAATTTACCTCTGCCTACCCCTTCGGGGATAATTAGGCGTAATTTATGTATCAACTATGTAAAGTCAACAGCAGGTCAGGCTACCACAAAATGTCTAATTTTCTCAATCCATTTTGTTCTTAATACAAGCAAGTTAATTATACAAACATAAACTAATAGTTAAATAGAAGACTGATATATAATACAACCATTGGTAACAATTTTTAACAATTGGTTGAGTTACCTATGCATCAAAAAACCGGCTCATAACCGACTTGTACGATACCCACGGCAGAGATGGGGGTGGTGACAATTGTATTCTGCTCGGTCGTCACCACACGACTAATCGATTGAAAAAAATTGATTGATTTGGGTAGCTTGAAGTAGCGTTGACGTATGTATGCTTGCACAAATGTACAGACGGAACAGGCCCTTCAGCAGTCCAAGAAGCACACTCACTGGGGTGTAATTGAGGGGCGCGCGGCTTACAGCGATCGCGGGGAATCCCGACGGCTGGGGGCTGGCCGCCTGCACGTAGCCAACGCTGTCCGCCGCCGAGCCGTACACGTCGAGCGCGGGCCCCGGCGAGCTAGCGGCGGGGAACCCCGCGCGGCCGCCGGCGGCGTGCGGCGAGGCCGGGGGCCCGAACCCGGCCGCGGCCGCCTGGTAGTTGTTCATCACTGGGGACACGCGACAAGCAATCAGTTTATTTATTTGTTTAATTATCAAAGTTCACATAACAAAAGACAGTCGTGATAGTACATTTATTACCATCCCGGCCACCGAAACACGATATGATAAAGCCATTTATCGCTTAGAACTGACCATTGTTTTTTGACAGTTTAAAGCGATAAATGGCTACAACATATCGTGATTCGGTGGTCATGGTAGCCGGGCAAGGGCGATAAAATAAATAATGTCTCAGATCGCAAGCTTTCCTTTTTATTGCCCGAGGTAAGATAGTTTTGCGTCACCCCCTGACCAGGAAGTGATACCTTCCTGATCAGGGGTCAACCCCTGACGGGGTACACCTGACCATAAAACAAATTGGAGTCATTATAGCACACTTATTACCAAGGGGGTAAAAAAAGAATGTGTCAGATCGCAAGAATTTGCGCAAAAATATGCGGTCTGAGGCTTTTTTACCGCCCGAGGTAAGTCATAATTTTACGCCACCCACTGATCAAGAACTGAAAATTTCGTACGCGTAGCGGGTGGAAGGAAAATGCTTTCATGTCATAAATTAAGATGAAAATAAAATAATTTTAAAAATTATACATATAAGAAATTTCAGACTAAAATGGTGCAGTGTGCACGTCCCTTCAAGATCAAGCCTGCCATATTGCGGGACCATTTTCTCTTGTAATTTTTAACAATTGCAAATCACCATGCTTTCTAGCAAAAGGAAGACAACGCTGAATACTTAACAGAATGCCCCAAATACGATGCAAAATATCTAGATAATAATAAAATTAGCGAGCTAGAAATATTTTGCTGCATCTTTGTCTGTATTTTAAGTATCCATCTTGGCACTGCGGCCATTTTGAATACTTTAGAGAACCTGAAACCCTTCATTGCGCGCGCACTTGCTCGCGTGATTTATTCTGCACGCGCCAATAGTCAGAACAGACAGTTCTTCTAGCTTATTTAGCGAGTAGTATTAAGGCCTCATACTAATGAATTCTTTGGTCTCTAAAACAATGCCAACGTATGTAAGGCTCGAGATCACCAACACGTAAAATCGCTTGATTAAAAGATAACCGTCAGTTTTTGACACTTATTTCATAAAATATAATGTCACAAGCCGCCGGTTAAATAATAATCGTCTGTTTATGTGTTGGTGAAATCTAGCCTTAATGAGGCAGCCTCAATTTTTGGCTTCATCGCCACCTTCGCTAGCGGACTGTGCATTCAACGTAAGCCATATAAATGTACACAGTTCAGTTACAAATGCGACTGTACACAGAACAAACATATCAATTTACTGATTTAACCCATTGGTATAATATCACAATCCAACTCAACCAATTGTTTAAAATGGTTACAAATGGTTGTAGGTATATGAATCTGATATTTCACCATTAGTAACAGTCGCTTTAGTTAACTATGCATCAAAAAACCGGCGAATCAACTAATTGTTAAAAAATGTTACTAATGGTTAAATATCAGACTGATACAACCATTAGTAGGTAACAATTTTTAATAATTGGTTGAGTTAACTATGCATCAAAAAACCGGCGACTCAACCAATTGTTGAAAAATGTTACCAATGGTTAAATATCAGACTGATACAACCATTAGTAGGTAACAATTTTTAATAATTGGTTGAGTTAACTATGCATCAAAAAACCGGCCCTTAGACAATGAAGCCACATTCAGGTGCGAAGTCTGATACGAGTGCTGTTTAAGCTTGTCTTTGGGAGATGGGGATCGTGAGATGCGACTAGCGGAGCACACGAAGCGACACACATTACCGGTCCAGCCCAGCGGGGGTGTGATAGGACATGTATGATGATGAGTGAGAGTGATGTATGGGCGGGCTCACCTGAGAGCGCCTGCGCGAGCAGCGGTGTGTTGTTGTTCGGTGTGAGTTGGCCGTTGGTCAGGTCAACTGGAAACATACACACGGTTCGCATTCGCAGCACGGACACGAGTGACGAGCACCCTCGTTAGTGACACACGTCCATGACTGAACCATCGAACTCCCTCAAAGGCGGCGACTGACGAGCATTTGGCCGTATCGTAACATTCGAGGCGAGCGTGTCACGTTTCGGCGTTACCTGACTGATCTGTATGTACCGCATTGGCCCAAATTGTAACATTCGAGGCGCGCGTGTCACGTTTCGGCATTACCTGACTGATCTGTATGTACCGCATTTGGCCGAATCGTAACATTCGAGGCGAGCGTGTCACGTTACCGCATTACCCGACTGATGTGTACCCTTGCTCGTGGCGAGCACTATGCTCGACTGCGCTCCACCACTCGTAATACGCTTAGGGTTGTACTGACCTCAAAGGGATTCGCGAAAATACCGACAACCCGAGCACGCGGCGCTCGCAGCGAGCAGATCGGCTCGCTGTACTAACGTGTAACATTTTGTCGTAACGTAACGTTACGTTACGACAAAATGTTAGAGACATCCGGCAGATCTAGCAGCCCACTACAAGTTAGCCGCGTAAATGCATGAATAATTTAGCCGTCGGGCACACATGCCGCGTTGACGAACGGGGACGAGACTACCCGCGCCGAGATTATGTCGGAACAAAAAAATATCACGTATGTCACGTGCATTCAAATGAAAAAGAGAGCTGGAAGTTTCGTGGGTATAAATCACGGAGGGCGAAAAAAACTTTTACAAAATATCCAGTAAATTATCCGACGTGAGTTCTCTCTGGCACGCGGCGGTCTGCTTATTGAATAGGGAAAGGCATTAGCATACATTGCACGTCGGAGCGTCTTGACGCCGCGCTGCCGCCGCGCCGCGCCACCGCCCAGCCCGGCTTACGCACTCTCCGCGAGTAACTACGCCACTTAACGACCAAATGGTTTTTCGGACTTATGTAGGTAGACGCAAAAATTCAGCGAAACATTTCGTTCCATTCCAGGCAGCCATATTACATGAGACTATGTAGTCTTTTTTTTATTTTCTGGTAAACGCGATTATTAGCATTTTATATTACTAATTTCCCGGACCGTGCCGTGTGGTGACGGCATAGCAGACAATTGTCACCACCCTATCATCTCTCCCGCGGGTGTCAAACAAGCCGATTAAGGGTAAAGAGAGCGTCGAGTAATCTACTCTTATGCGATCTAGCAATTTACTGCGATTTATGTGCCCGATAGATGGCAATAGGCTCATGGGACCTGACATAATTGGTGAAACGTGTGCATCAATTCACCTCCTCTACCCCTTCAGGGATAAATAGGTGTGTTTTATTTATGAACATAATTGTATTTGTGTAGTCTTGGGAGGATGTCCATCGGTGATTTGAATTATTACTTAAGCACGGTTCCAAGAATAAATAAATATTCACCAACTGCTCATATCAGGTCAGTCCAAATAGTAACAATGTAACAGAATCACATTCTCGTTTTTGCTGGCTCATAGCGCCACCATTACCCCTATTGGCTTGTAGGACAAATTTTATTTTTGTCAGATGCGCGAGTTATGACTTAGTGTGAAAAATGGTGGGCCGCGGTCGCACCAGGTGATTACCGGTCTACGAATGACTTGCCGAAAAACGTACAATATAAGTAATGGAGGATGGATGATAGATGGCGACTGTCCCGCACGCTCACACGCTCTCTCTCGCTCGCACTAAAATGCTGACACATTTTAATAACATTACTTTGGATGTGAGAGGCTATTCAAGGGTCGCCATGTAATAAATAAGAATTTAAGTGATGGTGCGGTTACTGGCGTGATCGTTAGCGGTCAATCATTCTTTCTCCATTACAGGGGGTCATTACAGGTCAATCGGTTTATTATTTCCATTAAATAACAGTTTCACAGACTCTAGGGACAGTGGCTCTTGGTGTAATTTTGACGTGACCGTAATAATAGTATTTATTTATTTATTTTAAGCTTTATTGCATAAAATATACAATTGGCGAACTTAACGCTATACAGCATTCTCTACCAGTTAACCAGTGAAAAACAAGTGAGTTCAATAATACGGTGCAAGGTAGTATCAGACAATCAATTCCAGCCACTCAAGATTTTATTTTCCTAGAAAAAAATCGATTTTCTATAATCTTTATAATTTTTTTTTTATAAATGTTAGAAAAATTATTGTATACTTGACCGAGTGGTATACGCAGCCGCCCATATTGCAGAAGTCGTGATTTAGATTTCCGAATCAGAACATAATGTTTCGAGAATTTCTGACCTCTATTACTTTGAAAACGATTTTGGTTTTGATAGGTAACCGTGCGATTTAATTATTTCAGTGGCACAAATGTAAATAGAAGCAAGTGCTCACAGTGTAATTAGTTCAACTGTTGTTAACTGGACTCTATTCAAAATTTCAAAGCGCACACACGAATAAAAGAGCGGCCCTATTAATTTTACAAAGCAGACCGAGTGAACTGAGATTAATAAATGAAAGCACATTTACGTTAACGAACTTTTTGAACTGTTCAATATTGTTAATGTGTTATTTCAAAAAACTGCACGTTAGTAGGTTACCGGAAACTGTAATTTTTTTTTGGATTTTTTACGTACCTACGTCTTAAGTCAATGACATGGCTGTTAAAAACATTCTGCAGAAAAATGTAATGTGTAATAGATTGTACAAACCTTGTAGGTAACCGTCATGGGACACATTACACAAATTATCGGATAAAAAATTTCGGCAAGTCCAAATAATATAGGGTTCTAAACTTAAAAGAAGTTAAATCTACATGCTTAATTGAAAAATAATCCTAAGTGGAAAGAGAGTATCATTGGCAAAAAGAATACAGGTACATTGAATGTGCACATCATTAAGAGTTAGCCTCAGGAATGTGATGAATGTATCACTCTGATCGTGTCGCAATATTGGGCACGGCCGCCAGAAGTCATGATTGAGGCCAAAAATAAATCTATAAAGCCTAAAGACTCTGAATAACATTGTCTGAGAAAAGAATTTAAACGCATAGATAGATGAAACATTAAAAAATTTTGTCATTTCTGTTCTAAATGACGATTCACGCACATATACTTTTTCTAACCAGAATATTCTTTGTACTAATTTTTCTAACATTATAATAATATTCAACTTACAGCAAAATACTAACTGAATGGTTTATTAATATCTTGGCAGCCATAATATTTTACTAAATATTGCTTTGCGGAGTGAGAAGTCTGAGAAGCGAAGGTGAGTGTTGACATGTTGCAAAGGATCCCCGTAAACATAAAGTCGGGACACAAGTACCAAGGGGTGTCTGCAACACTATGGACCCTGGTGCCCGCTCGTGAACGTTAAGAGTTTTGGTCTATACACGGTGTTTGGTACATGGAGTATCAAGCCGGCACCTACCCATGCTAACATAGTCATATAAATACTATGTTGATATTAAAAATTCAAATAAGTAAAAATGTTTTTAAAATTGTTCATGCATTTTGTTTTTCTGATCGAACTAACTACTACAAATGTATGGAGAATTAATTTTTTTTACATATTATTTTTTTTAATTAGTATTTTTATGACTATATTGGCATGGGTAGGTGCCGGCTTGATACCCCACGTATCAAACACCTTGTATATCTAAAACTGGACGTCTCAACTACAAGTCCCCTTGTTGATAGTGAAACAGCGCGTAAATCACTTTACGTTCTGATTAGGAAGCAGCCTTAATCCAATGTGAATTCATAGCTCTCACAAGTCAGAAACAGACACGAGTAGCCCGTGTGATGCGTTCCAACTTAATTTACCACTTAAATCGAGTTAGCAGACCACCGGCGCCACCTACACCGCCTTTTCTGCCCCCGACATTTGCGAACAGTTTACATACGCCCTAAACGTAATCGCTGCATGTACTAGTTGAAGTTGCGAAGAGCTTTAAGGGTCTCAAAGACAGACGCGGTTAGCTGTGGCGATAGCGGGTAGTTGTAACGTAGGTAACATAAGGCTTTAAGCAGAGGTGGCGGGACGGTGGCGGTGGCGAACCCGAACAAACGATGACCGCGCTGGTTTAAATAATGTCCGCCCGCTACCGCTACCACCACCGCTGCCCGCGTCTGTCAGTGAGACGCTTTACGCGGCAAAGCAACCAGAAAATTGAGTCATCTAAACAGAAAGCGTGTTTGCGGTTTGCTAACCGCGTTTAACACCCGGAGCCGTTATTATAATATTGCGACTTGGGTGCTCGAGCATTCTCCTAAAATGACGCTGAGATTCCAAATTCAACTTCTTAAATGCGCCAGTGGAAGAATTTTGGAGTTTCATCTGTGTTTTGGAGGAATCAGGTTTCTTAAGTTTTCACAGAATTTACGGGAGTTTTCTGAATAAAATTAGTGGTTCCTTACGCCATAGATTTAAGCCTTCTTTTAGTAACAAAATACCCTAATCGCTAGTTAGATCTGCCGGATATATTATTTTCATAGACCGGGTGCTTCGATTTAGAACCAAAGTTTTTAGACCTAGCACCTTTTATAGCAACTTTGTCGATGCCATCACATTTTGTATCTCGCAGTTTAATACAAGTACCAAAGCTGGCTTCCCTTATTTCAGCCTCTATTCAGTGGGTTGAGACGAAACGATTGCTCGTTAAGGAACACTAGTAAGTACGGTTCGTGAAGCAACAAGCTCGATTTTAAGCGACTGAGTACAATGCCCACGCGTTATTGCTACAGACAAGGGCAAAGGTGGGGAAGTCGGCCCAAAGCTAGTAAAAGGCTTAAAACGGGCACTCTTGCGTACACATTCATTTTCAAAACCGGTATATATGTCCCCGTCAATTATTCTGGCTTGAGGAGTTAAATTTCACACAAGGGGTATGTAAAATTAATGTAGCAGGGCTCCTCTTTTATCATCTAGCAATATACTGTGATTTACGTAGCCGTTAGATGTCAAAGATGTTGGTGTTACGTTCTCTTATATTTGCCCGAGCACTACACATTTGAAATAAAACAACTTATACGGATTGGTGTCGTCACGGGGTGACCACGGCCGCTGTAAAGTGATCGAAACGTCGGGATAAATAATAATGCCAAACATCTAAACATACGCGAGTCTAATCCTTAAAAGTTGTTTTATTTCAAATGTTGATGTTAATTCACCTCGAGCCCTACTCCCTGTTCATCTACATCTAATCTTTCGGGGAAAAGTAGGCGTGATTTATGTATGTACGAAAACAATTTTACATGTAAGGCGGGCTGCCTTCGGCTCCCTTCCCCTATCCGCTCGGTATGTCGCACCTTTATGGCGAGCACACATTCATCTATAAATTCTGAGGCCGTCTTAGGAGAGCTATTCGAACTTTCATAATTGCGAAGTTCGGAAAACTTAATAATTCTTCTTCTGAAGTGGGATGACGGCCGAGAGAAATATTCACGGAGCGTAGTACGTACTCCGCCCTTCCTTCCAGTATATTACGTGGGCCTTTTTATGTATAACAATGTTCGGGCCCACTTCGAAAATCGGGCGTTGGAATTTTAGTAAGGTATGTGCGAGTTACACGAGAAACAGTATCCGGAACTGGATTTTGTGGAAGTGAACCTTGTTTCGACGTTTTAAGGATTTCATTTCCGTGCACGTTAGACATATAATAGCTTCCAGTGCTACCAGGAGACAATGAGCAATCTAGACCTTGGTATTTAGTTAACATAATGCTACTCAGGTGAGCACTTACAAGTTTTTATTGACATCCATTTTTTTTCTATAATGATAATTGGACGTGGTTAAGGCATCCAACTGAACCGAAACAGTTGTAAAATGTCTGTTTTGAGTGTAAATTAATAAATTGGTTTCTAAAATTGTGGCGACTTTTCGATTAACTAAGTCCAATTGTTGTTGAATTATAACTTCATATTTTCAAGCCGTGTACCTAATGCTGACCGGAGTTATAAAAATCTAATTATTATAGTTATTTCTTTACCCCTAAAGAAAATAAGAGACTTTTATACATAGGAAAGATCAGGAAACCCAAATATCTCAGTAAGCAGCCGCACTCAACGAAACCCGCGCACTCATCCCTCACGAGCTAGATCCGAATTCTTCATTTCCCACTCGGCGCGATTGAAATGTTTTATTTGAGCGTTTACTAGACACCCTGACTCCCGCACACGTTGTGCCGCCGTAAACGTGCGTTTAATAGGCACCATCAATAACCCGCCACGAAGATGATACCTACTACTTATATACACTTTTGCGAGTTTTCGATCGCTCACCAACTTATCTCAATTGCAAATTAAACGACTTTCGGTGCTGGCTGCACGCACGGACATTTGAATAACAAAATAAGTAGTCCCTTCTTTGTCTCCAGAGACAACAGTGCTACCGTTTAATGTGGACTCTGGTAGTCCATTTCTTTGTACCGAGAATCATTCTCAGAATGCTAGACGCGTGCCATGGTTCAGCCATAGAGTACAAAAAATGACATGTAAAGCGACATTAAAAAAGCACAAAGAATAATCACGACTCTCCGTCGAGAACACACAGGAAACAAATGAAAAATTTAACGTCTACATTTAACTAAGTCTCGAATGAAATTTCTACCCATGTAGTCAAATTAATTTTAGCGGCGGATTAGCTCCGCTTACTTCTACATAATTAACTACAGCTTAAACCCATTACAGTATTACTATTCTATGTCAAAATGGAAACTCGACTATTCTAATTTGCTTCGGGAATCGTAATAAATAATATAACTCGACTCTAAGTACCATTATTACGTTATCTCTTCAATCTAAGGCACAAATATATTAGACACAGTAAATATCTATTCTAGAATAAAACCTTAAAGCTATATATCACAATTAAATACAACTATTAAAAGAGTTTGCACCACCAATCACAACGTGTTGTTTTACCACCTATTCTATTGGTTTACATTACTACCTGCTATGTCGAAAGTAAGCGAAAACTTCATTTCGACAATTTTTTAACAAAATCTTACGACTAATCTTAAAGCTCGACTAAGTACAATTAATTTGATCGCCCGACAACAATGTTTAACTAGATTTTCTAAATTTCTAATACACGTTTGTTCCGATCGAATCTACATTTTGCGCCTACACACTTCTTTAAGATTTTTGTACTAATCTCTTAGACTATTACACTAGTGTCTAATTACAATGATGTCTAATTTACTGTTTAACTTTGAAACCACTATAGGAAACTTTCTACGGATTTTCTTTTTATTTCAACTGATCCTGTGTTACAATAATTTCCACCTACACTATTCTAATTCCATAATTACGATAAAGATCAAACGTTATAAATGTTCAAAAGAGAAATTACTCGCCCTATAATTGCAGCGGTCGTCTCCTTATATTCACCGAACTGGGTTTCTTGGCGTCACATACTTTTTTGTAAGCTCGTCGAATATTGCTACGTATAAAATGTGCCGGTAGGTAAATCCCTTATCCCAGGAGCGACGCGGAAAGTGACATATATAAGGTGAATATGGAACAAGGTGTCGGGACATTAACTCTTCGGATATCATCTAACACTGACGCCTCCATGCAGGGAGAAAGGATTCACTACGCGCGCACCATGTATTTGCGCAGGGTTTGTGCACTCAATCTGATTCTAACTAGAAGAGATTAGTATGCTAATAGCATCCATTATAGTCCCATGGACGCACTCCATTTGGGTGAAATTCTACAATAAATATTTATGAGCGATGGAGCTCGCTAGACTAGCGTTTTATAGACAAAATCTATGTGGACATCCATAAAACCAAATCTATAATCTAGACAAACAAAAGGAAACAAATAAAATTTCTGACCCATCCAACAGCACTTGGTTCTAAGTCGACGGCTGACCGCCGATCGCTAAGGAAGAGCTCTAGGAGCTATTACGAGTTTCTACGAAGTGCTGTGAAGGTTCGCGCTGAACGGGCGCTCCAACCTAAGCAACAAGCACTAAACGTAACAGTTACTAACACAATTAACGGTCAAATATCTTAAATTACAAATGGAGTTGGCACCGCTCGCGTCGCCACTCGCCGCCTTGCCAGTTAAATAATTATTTGGATTCAAACCGCGACGCTCGTGTGAGTCTTCGAGGAATTTCGTTTCAAGGCGCCAATTAGCTAGCTTGGCGTTTTTCTCGCAGAATGTTAATTCGGTCTCAGATTGTACGCGGCCGTGGTGGAATTTTTCTCGAACTTGCAGTGTGGAGAACTATGCAAACTAGTCGCGCGGCTGTCTGGTCCGCGGGCAGCATTCTGAGGGCGGGCGTGTTGAATGTGCGGAATGTGGGATATGCGGCGGCGGGCAGCCGCGGTCTCACATGCCTCCTTGAGGCAGCGCGTCGCGTCGTGCGTATGCGCTCGGTGCGGACCTGTGCGGACCAGCACGATGCGGTCCGTTACGACAGCCTCAGTAGTACACTCGCTTACCAGCTTGCTGAACGTGCTTGTGGGTGCCGCGTTGGATGAGTCAGAAAACGAAATCCACCCTTAAAATACATTCGAAACCCGACTGAACGACAAGGGATATAAAATTCGACCGCACGCTAGCCAACTCCGCGCTAACACACTATCTCTTCCAGTTTATTTCGGTCGCAATCGATATGCGAACGAACGGTAAATAAGTGAGGCACTGATCGACCTCGATTTCTCAATGATTGGACAATAAACGATAAAACGTTTTGCTTATACAACGGCAATTTCCTTTATTTTAAAATATAGCGGCTTCACAATAATAGTAATAATAATATCATAAACTTATGATTAATGATATAAGACGATATGTCGGAACAGCGATAAGAACAATGCTATTGACTTACAATTAGTATGAATAAAGAGTAGACTTAATTACATTAAAATTTGACACATGGGTTACACATTTCATAAATTCATTTGCGCTTTACAAATGACACCTTAAATTACACCTAATGATTGGAATTACTTCCTGAGGGATACCGCAATTTACACAAACAACCTCGAATCGTTAGAAACGGGTGCGAGTAGGTACAGGCAAGTTCGTATCGGGCTATATGGGCGAACCTAGTCGGGCGAACCGCAACACGCATCTGCGAATCCGAGCATGCATCGGTAGATGCTGACTTTGCGACATTGCATTCCTTGGGGTGAACGGTGGGGGATTCGTAATACCAAAGAGCTATTTTCGCTTGACAAAAGATTTTTATTTTATAAGTGATTCCGGGAGCCGTTAACGGGTGTCCGGGGACAGTGGTGACGGCGGCGGTGACGGCTTACGAGCGGTTGCCCACCACCGGGCCTACGTACTCCGCGGCGAGCAAGTGACGACTTTCCGGCGGTATTACTCCCACTACACCTGCGGCAACAAAACAATCAAGCTACAAAGCCGGCTACGGAGTCCCGTTCAAACACGCGCTACTAGCGATGTAACCGACTTGAGTCTTATCTTTAACAGAGACGTCAATTAACGTTAATGAGTAATTAATACAAAAAAAATATCATTTAAATCTAGACCGCGACTAGTTTTGAATTGAGGAAGAGCACGGGTTTTAGTCTGTCTACGGCTCAGACCAACAGTAAGACTCTGGAATCATAAGTGTTAGACTCAAGCTGTGGCCCAGCTATATATTGATAGATTCCATAAAAAAAACTTCTTACAAATTCTCAAGCTTCCCGGCGCGTACTGATTCATATTTCTATTGCGGTTTACAAAGTTTAGTAATCCTTAAAAAAATATTCAACTCGAGTCTGCAGCTTGAAAAGACTCGCTGACTTAACTCCCTTTCAAAGACTTTTGACTACCATTTTTGAATCATTCCAAGACTTGTTTCCGTACCGAGACTCGAGTCATTTACATCTCCACCCCCGCGTTCATTAAAAAAAGAAAACCAAAGGGGAAACAATACACAAAATCAAATCTATGTAACGCAAAGGAAAGTGAAAATGAAGAATACCGCCCAGAGTATACTGCTCGTCGAATCTTTATGGGCAAACTTTGAATTGATCGTTTCCTGTTTACCGTTCTCTACTTAAAATTGTTTGCACGCTCAGATACGGAATGATAGGCTGGCCCCGCCGAGTTCCGTATCGGGCCCATTCGTGTGGGTAACACGCGTAGACACGGTGCAAGGAGTAGGGGTCATTCCGTGCTACTTTAATACCGGATCGATCGTCAAAATTGTATCAAGAACATGGTGTTATTTACTGAATAATTCATTCGGTATTAGTATATCTAAGCACGCAACAGATCACGTAATGGGGGAAAGTCAATTTCAAAGTCCGCCCTAGTTCGATCACCAATTACGAATCCCGCATTAAACTCGGCTACGTTATTGTTTTAATGTCATCAGCGTTATTTAGACGGTGTTTAATTTTACTCACATCGCTTTATTGATTAGGGTAATTTTACACAATGCGATACAATACATCAAGCGTATTCGTTTAACTAGTTTAGAGGATGGCGATTAGGACGGTCGCACACGTAGCGATTAAAGTTCCAAAGTTCAACTTATAGTTAATTAAGTAATGATAATTTTGATAAAATACCTTAATTTTGACAAATAATTTATTGCGAGGTGCTCAGACTAAGCAATGACTGCTAGAACAGGCAGTATCTCTGGGTCGCCGTGATTTGCAACTCTCGCTTCGCCGATACATTTCCTGGATCCGATTACGATAAAAATACAACGACGAAGATCGCATACAATAGTCCCTTCCAAAAATATACAACAACAACGATAAATATATCAATAAAGTTATTATTTAAGCAGTGTAAATATAAAATGTAACAGACAAACAACTTTGAAACGAAAATTAAAATTATTTTATTACAATAAGAATTATATAGCAAATATTTTAATTAGGTGTCAAAATAACACTTTTCAAGCTCGATGTATAGTGTTCGTAAGTAGATACTACAACGAATTGGAACGATAAATTAATTATCTAAACTAATTCTATGATAACCGACATGATGAGCTACGCAAATGAAAAGTCTAATTAGTAACATACTCATCCTCTAAACTTAGTAATTCCAAAAGTAATGCCTAACCCTCTAACAGTTCTTATCTAAGTTAATGTTCATTATGATAAGTACTTGATTATATTTAAGACTCTATTTAATACGTAGCCGAACACAGCAGATAGTGACAAAGAGACATGGGAAATAGTTTTCAGTCCCTCCCTCTCTTTCCATCGCGTTGAACAAAAAAGTCTACGCAACGGTAACTGTGATTAAAACACGCCGGCGTTCATATAGTTACGAATAAGGTCCACATGAATTATTTAGCGACTACCGTTACTCCGAAGGAAATGCGTCGTTCCGGCCGACGCGTGTAAAAGCTTTAATTATTTATAGGTATTATGTTAAAACGTCACGTGGATATGCCATTGCGCCGTGTGGACGGGGACAAATTGTTTGTGATTAACAACAGGCAGCGTTTTACGACACAAGTCAGTAAACACCAAGCAGAATTTAACAGGGGCAGCCATTTTTCTGTCTTCTCTCTACCTGGAGAGTGTATAAGGTTTATGGAGCTTTTTACCTATAGTTGCTTCATATGCTTCTAAAGAATGCGTTCTCATTAATTCACTACACTTGTTTACAACACTGACGTCATGATCACCCAAGAAATATCCATTTATACAGCCCGCCTAGACAGCACAGTATCTCATTTATAGAAGACATGGAGTCGCAAAACTTATTTTATTACAAAATAAACGTACAGTTGGGAAAGTTTATGTCGTTACTATTGGCATAAAACGCACATATTCGAGACGCAGAAACTTCAGTATTCAAATGATTAGTTACGTTTATTGTAGCTGTTAATATTAATAATATGACTAAATTTGTTGGGTTCGAAGACGGAAAAGACAAATGGCCGACATATATTTAGTATATGCTGTATATGGCTGTATTTGGTATCCAAGACTGTTCTTTTTATATCACACATTCAACAGCACTAAACATATTAACTAAACTGGATATTACGTTCATTTCGTGAAACCCACTAATGTCCTATTACTGTGTTCGACCTATCCTATGCCTATTGAAATTCATACGCTACCTAGTTATACCATGCTCTGAAGTATGTATTCTAAACCACTACGGAAACATTCTATTTACTAAACGATTAATATAATTACACCTAATAGAGAGATAAAGTTAAAAGATAGTCTAATTTTTTTAAATCTAGAAATCGCTAAATATCCTAAAGTTTATCTATGAAGAGCTAGACGTCCTAAGATTCCGGACTAAACACTACAATATCCATTAGAGCTACTGATTAAACCAGAGAAACTTACAATATTGCTATGGCCGTGTGAATATTATTTTAGCCCATTCGATTTCTATGACGGATTTTAGAGTCAAGAAGCCATTTTTTCTTATTTGCCGCGCTGTACTCGCAAAACTGCCCTAGCAAGCTATGAACGCCCAAACGCGAAACGCACAAACAGATTTTACGATAAAATGTCGCCGAAACGCCCGAATGCTCGAAGCCGCGTATAATTTAACATTAATTCCGTTCCATTAGGAGCGAACAAAGTTGTTTATACGTTCGAAAACTGTCTTCGTGCGACAGAATGCGAAGTCGTTCCAAGTTCGAGACTACTCCATATTGAAGGCTCGCTGCGAAGTTGCGGCTGCACTCTGTGGCGGCATCGAAACGTCAAAGGGCGACCGCGGCGCACTAGCTCGCTTGCACAAAACGAATTAAAGCGCGTAACGTCTAACCTAGGGACGCCTTATTAATATTCACGTCGTGAAATTTAATTAACCGCCTCCGACCGGACATATTATGTTATAATTTATGGCAGATTAGATATCGGCGTGGTAGACGATGTTACCAATAAGCTGGTAGCGGCGTCGGCTGAGGAATGCTAATGGGTCAGAATAGGTACACATTAAATTGTGGGCAGGCGGCTAGCGTACCAACGCCGCAGCGACAGCGTTGGTCTGACGGGAGCGAAACTGATTTCGGTGTTTGCATACTAAGCTTATCATATCTAGCGCTATCAATTCAATTAATTCTGGCATCTTAGCGGTAAGTGCAGCGTGGATTCAGATATGAATTTGACTCTTAAAGTTACGACAGGAGAACGCAATATGTATTTGAAACGTAGAACGTCGAGCCGCGGCGAACTGATTGCGCGGCCACCTCGCGCTCGATAACGTCATTAATTTGAACGGCCCGTTCGAACACCTGTGTAATTACTGAGCCGCTTCATTGTTCAATTATATTTACAATTGACCGCGCGCACACAATCGGCCACGTTTTTTAGTGGGCGCCGCCTGAAACGTCCGAGTCGCGTGCCGAACACGCTCGCCCGAAAGTAATTAACGCGGGACGATTTGTAGGACTAATACGGAAGAAAAAGTTGACCGACAGTCCGGCACGATAGCGCCAATCGTATTCGACCGAAACCGAGCCGCCACGATGCCGGTCTCTCGGTCAATTAACAATTTCCAGCGCGCCCACATTCCGCCTATGTTCAACCGAAAAATGTGCAGGGCGTGCGGAACCGCAAAAAGTGGAAAGCCAAAGCTTAGTGGCGTAATTATGGTGGAGCAGCGGCTCAAACACGGAGTGTGGACAAATAACGGGAAGAGTATTTGAGCAGCTGCGCCCGCCGCCCCCCGCGCCGCCCCCTCCCGCCGCACGCCTTGCGAGGTTAGTTTTTCACCGCACAACGCAACAAACTAACCTCGAAGGAATAATAAAGACCTCTCAAAAATTAACATTCCGGTCTCATTCGCCGGGATCGGCCAACCTTCGGTAGGTTCCACTTTTAATTAGTGCAAAATTCTTTTTCGTCCGACCCGAGATTTACATAGAAGTCACCACAAAAAGGACGTCACTTTTTTCTGTACTTTTGTTTGAATCTGTTTAAGACTCTTTTAAAAGCTTTCTCTGTTAATGAGGTGTGGGTGATGGCGCCGTAGCAGCCGGGGTGCGCGGGGTGGGGCGGGCGGAGGCGCGCAGCGGTATTTGCGCTGGAGTGTTTGCCTGACGCGTAACATTTGAGAATCGTTAGGGCGAGTCGTCTGCAAACAGAGCGAGGCGCTCACGATTGGCCGGATTGTCTCGACGAAATTCCGGGGATAAACAATAAGCAGCACTTGTCGGAACTTGGACGTTTTTCAATTGACGGCGTGGCAGATACACCGAGATGGTTCAGCCGTTGTTAGTGTTAACTTGTTAGCGAAGTTGTTAGTGAGTTCACGCGAGTTAGTCGCAGCGGGAAGTTAGGACACGTGAACGCGGAAGGTCGGCGTATGCGTTGTATGAGTGGCATGTCAGTATGTGAGCGTCGGGTGCCGGTCGGGTTTAGCGGTTAGTGGAATGCATTGTCGCAGGCGCGAGTTCACAGATGCATGGCGTGTACATTGTAAACCCCGCTGAGCTCGAGCGGGTGGTACGGCAGGAGTGTCGCCAGGTGATGGTAGTGATTGCCAGAAAGTTGGTGGTGCAAGCTCGCCAGGGGATTACCTGCTGGGTAGGGCAGCCCGAAGCTAGGATAGCCCGAATAGCTACGTCCTGCCGCATAGGCGGCGTACGCTGCGGGGAAACCTGCGTAACAAACAAGACACATTATTCACACACACCATCACCAAGTGAGACAGTAGTGTTAGTTCGATTGCATGCTATGACGTTAGTGAGGGCATCGCGGTGTAGTTGGCCGCCGAGCTGTCGGCGGTATAATGATGACGAGTGCTCTGCTAGCCCAATTCCAAAATAGAGGCGTCACACATAAAGGTGCGCGTTGTGTACGACATCGCCTTGGAAAATGTCCAGCGAATGTTTGCTACATTGTTCCGTGTATTCCTCGCGGACATCAAGCGGCTTTAACAAGAGATACCTACCGTTCTTTCAGAACAAACTTACTAGGTTACCAAAACAAACAACTACTCAATACCAAACATGACATTATTGAAACAAATAGTACACACACCACCAAAGCTTACTTCACAAAAGGATTAATTCAAAAAGTAATTAGCACTGTCTGTTTCGTTAACATCGTGAAGTCTGATATAAAATGTAAAATGAATGATCGCCGACGTGCATATCGGCCGATATATGATTACTACACCGGATCGTTTATCATATTATTGCCAATCAAAATAGTGTATCTGTCAGGCCACGTGATCCATCATACGCCAGACGGATGTACCTACGCGACACTAACATACCATTAATTAAATGTAATTAATGTCTAGCAACAATTAAGTTAGTGAGTCCTGATTAATGCCATGATCCATTTCAACCCCAGTTAGCACTTAGACATATACCGTTCCCGTGTCGGCTGAATAACGAGTGGCATGATCAGAGAGATGCAAGAGGGAAAGAAGAATGGAGTGACTTTGAAATAAATGTGAATCAACTTACCGTCAGGAAGAGCACCCAATGACCACATGAAATCTAGAAATGTAAAAACATTTACATAAATCGATCGATCCTTACACCTTACATTTATAATTATGTGTGTTTTTTTAACATTAGATAGTAATATTTAATAGTGTGCCGTGAGACACTATTTTGCTTGGCGAGAGAATTTCATATTACACAAATATTGAATATGCGAATATAAATACATACTTAGTTTACGATTATAATAGAGATAGCATTCAACTTTTTGCTAATCAGCATCTAACACCAAGTGACTATAAAGACTTCTTATTGGGGTAAGTTAGTATTTCCGCTCGTAATACGGAAAATTTACTTTTAATGTTAATCTATTCTACACATTGTTAGTCTATGCTATACATGTTAAACAAACAGACGATTTTAAATATTTTAGAAATGATATTTATTAATCTAATATCTACCGAAAACCTACTTACGTTAATACAATTAATTCTATTAGTTTACGAGAACTACATTAAATAATACAACTTGGATGTAAGATGAAACCTTACTGTTAAAACAACAGTTTCAGTTAATTCATTATGAAATACGGAAGATAGTATACAACTAAGTACAACTAGAAATGAACATAATAATTATTTGGTCCTAATTTGGCAATGCATATAATATAAATATATAATAATATGTAAAGAGTAAGGATTCAAATTAAATAAATTAACTTAGTAGTTAAAACACACATAGTAAATAATTAAGTACCTAGACTAGACTCAATAATATTACAATACATTCGTAATAAATTAAATTATAAACAACATTGTCTAATAATCTCACAAAACTCATAATTATAACATCCAAAGATAATAGGTACCTCTTTTCATCCACTGTAAACATTTTTTGAAAAGCCGACATCAACTGTAAAACTATTCATGGTAAGAGCTAAAGAATATAAAGTTCAATTATGAAAATATTTTTGAGAGATTTCATCAATATTTGCTTGTAACCAATTGTATAACTAGGCTCGATCGCTAAACGGATTTAGTTCAAGAATGGATGGATATGTAGCAAACTGGCAAGAATCAGCAGAGCCACCTGGCTCTTAGTATTAATATTATTAAACGCTACTTGAAATCAAAACATCACCAGGCGGTGTACTATCTTCGCTATCTATTTGAAAATCATATTCAATTAAAGCACCTACTGCCTGATAGAAAAATATTGCTCTCTATCAGCCTTACTCAAAATTGATTCAGTATCCTTTTCGTCTACTACATTTCATTTACAATTAATAATATGATATTTATTCATAAAAAGTGATTCTATGGCTTTTCTATTTATGTTCGTACACATTTCGAAAATCTGCTAACTATCTGACTTGCTAATGGCATTACTAAAAATAAGACACTTTGGATATTATCAGTTTCCTTAACGTAATATTCTAATATTGTCATTTTGGCTGGTAGGAGAAGAGATAGGAATGTGCTAGAGAGACAGGGAATCGAGGAGAAGGAAAATGGAAAAAGTGGCGAGAAGAATGAGGAATGCAGTGAAGATAATGAGAACTGAAACCGGCCTGCACACAAGGCTAGCTTAGAAGGGGTGGTGGGGATGCTGCTGAAAGAGGATCGCGGATCAGAGTGGCATCGGGGTGGGAATGGCGTGGTGGGTGAGAGGAGAGTAGAGGGTGGGTATGTCAAGCGCGTGAGCGCCAAGAAGGTCGGAGACGGAGTAGGCGAGGGGTGGGATGGCGAGCGGGGTGATCGTAGGACGTGCGGGGCGGGGCGAGGGACGGAGGGCGGCCAGGGCGCGTCGGTAGGCCGCGTGGGCCACCCCCCCTCCTCCCGCACCCGCGCCCGCCACTAGGAGCTGCGCCGGCGCAGGGACGGGGTAGGGCGCGTACCGTACGCCGCCGGCGCCCGCGGTCACGGCGCTACCAAGGAACTCACCGTACGCGCCGCGGCCTGCGGCTCTCGTCTTAGCCAAGTTAGCTGGAAGCATGACTTCTTTGGGCTGTGCTTTTTTGCATTCCACCTGCAACAAAGAAGGGGTAGCGTGAGACATTTTTCTGCAATAAAAAAATTCTGCTAGGCTGGAACTAGACTCTCTTTATATTGTTAAGATCTATGTAAGAACATGGTGCAGTAAAATATTTTGACTTTGAATTAATGTGTAGAAAAAGGATGAAAAAGACATACATACATACATAAATCACGCCTATATCCCCGAAGGGGTAGGCAGAGGTGAACTAGCACCCACGTTTCGCCAATTATGTTAGGTCCCATGTAATAGGTGGCGAGCCTATTGCCATTTATCGGGCACAAAAGTTGCAGTACTATTGCTAGGTGGTATAAGAGGAACGCTGCTGCCCATTCCTCATCGCTGATTTATCCTTAGTCGTCTTGTACGACACCCACGGGAGAGATTTGGGGGTGGTGACAATTGTATTCTACTCTGCCGTCACCACACGGCATTGCATGGCATGGCATGAAAAAGACTATGCCCGATAAATGACAATAGGCTCGCCACCTATTTATTACATGGGACCTAACTTAGCGAAAAGTGGGTGTTTAATAAATAGACCTCTGCCTACCACCTTGGGGACATAGGCGTGATTTGATTATGTTGTGATCTGCAATTTTCAAATTCTCCCTATATTCTTCCATCCATAGGGAAGGCCCGGGCCCCAGCAGTGGGGACATTAAAGGGCTGGTGATGATGATGATAATGTCGAGAGTCCGATGAGTAAATTTTGTCTGTAGAATATATTTCTTTAAATACAAATTCATTTTCCAACTTTGTCCAACTTTAGAATGATTCTAAACTTCCATTTATCCCATTTATTTATCTAATAGAATACTTCACACATCGTATAAGACACACCTCACAAAGCCTGTATCTAAATAATACGTGAAACAAGATTATATTTCTAAACTGAAGCCGTTGTCACGAATCGTGAACAAAATGAAAGTTAACATAAATCCTCCGCTCATTGAATACAATTAAGACGCAACTCAAAATATACTTAAAGGGGACATTCTATGTCATAAATTTATTACAATAAGGGCCTGTTTCACAATCTACAAGTAAGTTCGAAGTAGCTTACTACGCAGTTCAATTGACATATATTTCATATTACAACTGTCAAATGATCTGCGAAGTAAGCTACTTCGAACTTACTTATCGATTGTGAAACAGGCCCTAAGACTTATTGTTGCAGGAATGCAATATAAAGTTTGATCTATTCTGCATTTAAGTAGTATTAGTAGTAACGTAAAGAAATTTAATTAATGCATTACTGTGCTATTAGTAATTACGACACTCTATTTTATATTAAAAGGGAAGTTTGGAAGCCACTTAATTGATTCATTAAGTAATTCTAACAAAGACCATTGCCTTGTTCAGTACTTGTAGGTGGGTAGACTCCCCCTGGTGGAAGGGATGGCAAGAGGCAAGTATAAATTACCCAATCTACGCTAACCCAAACCGCTACCAATAGGATTTACGCTACCAAGTAGCATCGTTACAGAAAAGTACGTAGGCTTAAATTAAAGTCGGCGGATAGATCGCTTTAAATTTACTCTCGCTTCTTGTTTGGGATTTACGATTTCTCCTAAATAATATGCAAGCTTAAAGTTAATGACAAGTCGGTAAGTACATTTACAAGCGCTCGGTGGGTAGACGCAAAATTCTCGGTGAAATTTTTCATCGCGTCGCATAATCGGGACGTGTCCTCGGCGGCACATAAGTCGCATCCACATTTGTCAAGCGCCCGTCACGAGCCGACAAATGAAGGCTTTGCCACGGCGTTCGCGCACTTTGTGCACTTTGCACAACTTTCTGCGACGACATGGAACTACGTGCTTTTGCATTAACGCGGGGAAGTGAGTGCGCGGGGCTTTACCGAGTTGAGTGTCTTCCCACCAAGTTTTATGCCTAGATAAGGCTGAATAATCAACATGTAAAATAAGTGGAGTCGAGCCCGGGTTATGGCTGCACATAATACGAACGAACGGTTCAGCTTTACGACGCAAACAAATGGAAAGAAGTTTCTGGAAATAATATCGAGGAGCGTCATTCCGAAAGTTCGGAAGCCGATACTTAAGCTCGGCCGAATTCGCCTGATGCGAATCGCGGGATCGATTCGCAGCCAGGCCAGTATTCTGCGATCGTCCGCGACATAAAAATAGTGAGTGTCGCCATTTGTCAGGTCCGATAAAGCTTTACAAATGAACCGGCGCCTACAGCAGCGGCGGCCGCTCGCGCCGTGGGCACCCTCCATTTGTTCAGCGACACGCAACCGAGGGGACATGCCGGAATAAATGCCGTCCCGCTTAAAACTAAGATAGTGCCACACAGAAATTTGTTAAAACCCCCCTCTGCTATCTCTCTCAGACGCTCTGCGCGGAATAGCTCCAGAAACTTATACACAGTCCGTTCTAAGCATTGTTCGCCAGTGGAAAATGATTCCGTTTTAAATCTACCTACAAATAATGGCAGCCATGAAGAAAATTCAGTCGGCGGGGATCCGACGTTAATTGATGTCGCGTCGCTGCCGACCGGAGTGGGAAACAAAAGCTCGCAAACAATTCGCATCGTAGCTCGCAATCCCGATCGAGCGTTCGAGATCGCGACGCAGTTTAATGACACGAAAAATAACAAAGGTAAATTGTATTTAGCCCCAGCTAGGTAGCGGCCTCTATCAACCCTGCAATCGAGTACTATTCGACGCCGATCCTCGAGAAGGCTCAGCCGAGCGAACTTAAGATCTGCTCCAGTGAGCGCTGGCTTAATTCGTGCCAGACTCCAGATACGACCGAACTCGCCTCTTAATCCCGACGATGTATGAGGAATTTAATTGTTTCGCGAGAAAACACCGCGTTTTCTGCTCCGTCACCCCGGCAAACGTTCATACGTAAAGGTGAATTAATACGAATCTGAAAGCAGTCATTAAATTTGCGCTCGATTGATTTTGAGTGAAAACCTTTCAAGGCAAAACAGTAGCGTCAATAAATTCGGAGGCGAAGAATTATTGTGCCTACCTTTTAGGAGCATTGATTTTGTAATCACCCCGTGAAACACGTGGAGTTTATAAATTACTCCGTCCAAAATTAGAATGGTGTTGGAGCGTTATTCTTATTTCGAGCTTCTAGACGTTTCTCGCTTGCACAATTGGGGGTCGGTTGATGTTCTTTTAATCCACATTTACGGACCTTCGAGGGAACATAAAAACTGTCGAAATAAGAAAGATGGAATAAACGTTGTGGAGTATTACGCGTAAAGCCTATGCATTTAACTAGATACGGCCCGGAGTTGATTTATTAATTCGGGAAGATAGAGGTTATATTATATTGCGGCTGGTCGATGAGTTATAGCCGAAACAGGTCGGGCTGGGGACCTTTTGAACAAAGACGCTTAAATTAAATGCCGTAAATGTTAGGGGTTCGGGTGGTTGGGGACTCTGTGACACTTGCCACACGCTAGCGTCGAGCGCGAAGATTTCCAAGTGGTGGAAACTTTGGCTTTACACACTCCTGCAGAGTTCGGTGCAGTTTCAGAAAATAAAGTAAACCTGGTGAGGGCGCTCACTGAAGCAGTTCTCATGTGCGCTGACGTTAACTGCATTTTATAAGATTTCGCGTTTGTTTTCCTGTAGGTATACTTGAATTTCTGTTTCCTTTGAAACTCTGTGGCTTGGATGGCTCGGCAGGAGGCCAAATAGACGTCTTTATAAAAAGATAATATATCGTGACTCGTTTTGAATGAATATAAATCGAAATAAAGCAGAAGATCAGACCGTTTAGAACTTTATAGTGAGCGTGGTTTATTGTGAACGCCGTGTTGTGACGGCGGAGCAGATTACGATTGTCACCACCTTCAATTTATATGGGACCTACTATAATTAGCGAAATGTGGGTATTAATTCACCTCTGTCCCTTTGGCGATAAATAGGCGTGATTTCTAAGAGCGATTTGTTGTGAAGACAATCACAAATGTAAACACGGCGCATAGGTAATTTGCAACAATATCTTGGGAATGTGATATAGCGCACCGATAAAAAAACGAGTCAAAAAGCACAAGCCAGCAACTCTGTAGGAAAGTAATGCGGTGCGGGCGTAGCGTACGAACATACGTGAGAGATAAACGTAGGCGACAGGGGGAAGGGTTAGGGGAGCCGGGGGGCAGGGGCACGCCAGATAAGTTTATCAGGGAAACCTCTCGCCTTCGTATTGACAGAGCGGCGCAGTCTGAGCCTGATTGCCGCTAAACGGAAGCCCGGGCGTGGGAACCGGAGCCCAGTAAGAGCTTTAGAAATATCTATAGATAAAAAGTGTACGGCTCGCAATGTCGCCGACAAATTTATGCTCTCCGTAACACGGAGGATTTGCTAAATTGTTATCTGAAACAAATTCCCGGCGCGATAAAGCGCTGACTGTATTAAAGGCCTATTTACTCCGGGCGTTTTGATCGCGAAAACGTTTGGGCCTATATTAATAGCTTTCGCGAGCTAGGAAATTTGATGAGCCCTGCAAGAAATCTTTTTCGAAGCGGTCGCTATTACGCGAAAGAGATGAATCGCAAATTTCGCGTTCAACAGGTCACGTTTAATGAAACACTCCGCCGCACCGCGGGAACTCTTTCCCGTATTTACGTAACTGTTGTTCCAAGAAACAAGATAAGCGGCAGTCGACGTTTTCCATCGAATTTCAGCGGAGTTACTTAAAGTGTTGGAGTGTTTAGAGAGGGCGCGGAGAGGGCGGCTGGCTCGATGGGTCGTAATGCGCGAAATTCAAATCAGATATAAGCGATCGACTCGTCGTCGCTCGTCGATAAGCGAGCGGGAACGCTACCTGTCGGCAGGGTTGCCGATCGGACGGACCACCGTTGAAAAGAAACTTTAATTTCGACGTTTGAATTGAAACGTTTGTTTTTTTAGTAGTTATTTTTTTATACATTTTAATCTTTATGATTTAATAATTATGTGTTAATTTTAAGTTTTGATTTGTGATTTGTGTGAACATGTGATGCAAATACATTTTCTATCTATCTATTTATCTAAACGGTTTTGCGTCCATAGGGCATTTTTTATGACATGCAGCAGAGAATAGGATGCTTGGAGGAATGTATTGATGGGAAGAATATGCATACGTACATGAATCATGTCTAGTTAGAGGCAGGCAGAGATGAATTAATACGCACGTTTCGTCAAATTAGATGGGGAGCCTATTGCCATCCATCGGGCACGTAAATTGTTAATCGCACTGCTGCCTATTTCTCGCCTTGTACGACACCCGTAGGAGAGACCGACACCTTATTAACTGCTCGCTTGCGGGATACGGGGAGAATATTATTCCCATTTGTCTCCTTGGGTATTTGGAAACAACACTAGAGCTTCAGACAGCATGATCACTTTGGCCAACCTTCTCTAGGCGTGATTTGTATGTGTATACATATATAAATCACGCCTATATCCTCGAAGGGGTAGGCAGAGGTAAACTAGCACCCACGTTTCGCCAATTATGTTAGGTTCCATGTAATAGGTGGCGAGCCTATTGCCATATATCGGACACAAAAGTCGCAGTACATTGCTATTGCTAGGTGGTATTAGAGAAACGCTGCTGCCCATTCCTCATCATTGATTTATCCTTAGTCGTCTTGTACGACACCTACGGGAGAGATTTGGGGTGATGACAATTGTATTCTACTCTTCCATCACCACACGGCACGGTGTATGTATCTATACTAATATTATAAAGCAGCAGATATGTACTAATATTATAAAGCTGAAGAGTTTGTGGTTGGTTGGTTAAACGCGCTAATCTCTGAAACTTGAAATATTCAAATTGAAAAATTCTTTTTGTGCTGAAAAGTCCATGTTATTGAGGAAGGCTATAGGCTATATAACAACGGACATTAACGCGAGCGAAGCCGCAGGCGACCACTAGTGTACGTATAAATACAATAAATATGATCTTCTTTAAAAACCAAATCTACGACTTGCAATATTAAACTTGACTGGAGCCGGTTGTCAGCCCTGAGAAGTGCTCTGCAGATAGCCCTCGAGCTACTTGTACATAGCCGACGTTTTATATCGAACATTTCAAATAGATTTAAAACCGTAACCGGAAAGTTGCCAGCGCTTATCTCATATTTTCCAAATTCAAAAGTTTCCAGATATTTGAGACACGATACCTCGGAAACACCACGGGCGCTCCAGAAATAATTTGGATATTCCGAAATTCGAAAATCGAACGATAAAAGGAACACCTCAACTGGTAAAATAGTAGACATACCTACATAAATCACGCCTTTATTCCCGAGGAGGTAGGTAGAGGTGAATCAACACTAACGTTTCGCCAATTATCTTAAGTCCAATTTAATAGGGGTATGTCTATTGCCATGGTAAAATAACAATAAAAAATATAGTAAGTGAACTTCAAAAATAATGGCAATACAGCCGACAAAATGTATCGGCTGTATTGCCATTTGCTATATTTGAGTCTAGATACCTACATACATACATACATAAATCACGCCTATATCCCCGAAAGGGTAGGCAGAGGTGAACTAGCACCCACGTTTCGCTAATTATGTTAGGTCCCATGTAATAGGTGGCGAGCCTATTGCCATTTATCGGGCACAAAAGTCGCAGTACATTGCTATTGCTAGGTGGTATAAGAGGAACGCTGCTGCCCATTCCTCATCGCTAATTTATCCTTAATCGCCTTGTACGACACCCACGGGAGAGATTTGGAGTGGTGACAATTGTATTCTACTCTGCCGTCACCACACGGCAATTCCAGGCACCTACATATACATACATAGATAAATCACACCTTTCCCTCTAAGGTGATTTAACATCTGCGTTTCGTCGCTCTGCCATCACCACACGGCACATCCCTTTTGCGTAGACAACATACGACTCACAACACAAGTCTCAGGCCAAATAGATCAACTGTCTAAAGTTCAATGAATTCATAAGAACTGTCAAAAATGTCTACATTTATGCTTTCCTCAACAATAATCAAACTAAAGAAACACGTTGCATATAAAATAGCAGTTCAAACAAAAAGGCCAAGCGGCATTTAAGCGCAAATTATTGATGCCTTTAATAATACCCCTCATTTGGTCTGAAAACAGAGCATGCCAGACGTAGAAAATACCATTATGTGTCACATTCGAGTTGAATTTTATATCAGACTGGAGTTTCACCGTCATAGAAATGTTAGTTAGGTATTAAATATTAAGAGACGGCATAGCGCGCCGCTTGCAACTTTCATTCAAGCGTAGCTTGTCTACCGCCTAGGGCTATTTCTGGTGAATCGATACCGTCTATGGTAGCTGTGAGTAACGCGAAAATGCAAGCTGCTTACATTAGATCGAATATCACTGCCGTAATGGGAAATGTTGATCCCAAAAAGCAGGGTTTGCAGAAAAATAATCAAAATATTGCTAAAGATGTTGCTGGTATTAATGCATAGCTAAATAGCTACATAGATAAAGAAGATAATAAGCCAGAATATTATATATATAAGAAGATAAGGTTTGTTTGGTAAAATATCGAATTTAATTTTAAACGCCATCAGTAAAGTAATGGCACGCAAAGTACTGACGCGGCAATTTAGGGAAGAATAATTACTTCATTGGATTCTTCTATAAATTACAAAAGTTTTAAGCACCGAACGAAAACACAAGATACGAACATAAAACACAAGTAGGGACGAAATAAAAATGCGTTCGGATGTTAATTCTGTTATGAATCTATCTACATTGTCATAATGTACTTTAATTATGTTCTAAGTCTTTTTATTAGTATACAGATTCCAAACGACGTTACGTTCTTCTCTTAATTGCTTTTAGCAACAGGAAGAGGTAGTTAAATGAAGAGGCCCCGTAAGATTAAATCCGAAGCACTGTGAAATCCAGCACTAATAGTGGAAGCTGCCGCAAATTCGAATAAAAAGGCCAATTAAGCCGAAAACAAAACAGGAAACAGTGCATTGGCAGATACTCAGTTGAATTAGTGACCATTTGCAATTGTAAGTGAACACGATTATCCTGGACTCGCCGCTTCACTAATACCTACTTTGGAAAGGAATCCTAACTGGAAAATGGTACGTTGAACCAATGAACAGGTCTGGTAGCCGCTTAACAATTCAAACGCATAATGAAATTTGTATATTAGCCACAAACGGAGCGCTACCCTATAAAAGTGTTTTCATGTTAGCCAACCGCTCCAAGAAACTAGAAAATTCAAATAAAATTGGACACGACGTATTCGATACCTACGTGTGGCTGTGAGTGCAATTTGGTAGTAGGTAGTCTAGCCTCTTAGTCTGCTGCTTGCAAAATTAGATGTTTATATTAAGCTTCATCTTTATCTTACGTTCCGAGATGTCCATGAAAAATTTATGAGACATTTTTATCCGAAATTGTCTCTTGAGAAAACATAAATTTCGCCAGTTAGCGGCGGTTTATTATTTGAATACGATTTAAAAATTAATGTCCGTTTATATTAGGAAACGTATAAAGGACGCTTTATTGCTTTATAATATTGACCTGATTTAATGATGAAGAAAAATAATAAATATAATTATACATTATGTCATAAGAGTTAAGGCCTTTTTTACTGTTATTACTATACATTTAGGGCCTGTTTCACAATCGACAAGTAAGTTCGAAGTAGCTTACTTCGCAGATCATTTGCCATTTGTAATATGAAATATATGTCAATTGAACTGCAAAGTAAGCTACTTCGAACTCACTTGTCGATTGTGAAACAGGCACTTAGTAAAATAGCATCAAACAATACAACTTTTCTGAGAATGTTGAATTGGTAGGTAAATACTATGAGATGTTCTTACTTAATATTATTATCATGTTAAGCAAATTCCATTTTAAAGGTACATCCAACAAGGTACATTTTAAATCGAAAACAACAATGTAGTTTGCTTGGTACACAACGAATTCCGGGAAGAATTTGGGCGTTCTTTTTTGTTTACGTAATTAACGAGCCACGTCAGCCGGCGTCCCTCCAGTTGGCGGGTCCGCGTCAAGCAAAGCAAATTAATACAGTGGCATCCCGGCACGGTAATTAAAACAACAAAATTCATGTCCAAGACAAATTCAGGTGACATTCGGAATTAATAATACACCTTGAGAAAGTTTACGGAGCACGTACACGTATAAGCTGTAGCAATTAGTAGTAATTAAGTAGGTTGAGCGAGGAGCGCCGGCGGCGGCGGCTTGTCACGCTGCCGACTAGATTAAGGTTTGCCGAGCGGTCCCGGCGCTCGTAACTTGTTTTGCATGAATCTGTTCGCGACTTTCATACGACTCTCGGAGGAGACTCGGCTCAGCAGTCTCAGCACCTCCGATGTAAATGAAATTGTGCGCAAGAAATAAAGCAGGGTTGCTTGGCTGCTATTTATCGCCACTCGCGTCTACTAACTCCCCTGTAATGGGAATGCGGCACAGCGCCTCGTAATGAACCGGCCTACCCTAACATATGGCCTTTATTGATGACGAAACCCTCAGCAATTCTACTTTATTGCACGCAGCGACACCGTTTCAATTGCCCGCCGCTTCTTGCAATAATTTACGGCCAGTTGAATCGTTTCTGGTCTCTCGAGTGCTCACAAATTGTCCGTACAGATTCAAAATCAGTTGGGACTGATTTATTTAATCAAATCTCAATAAGGACCTTTCTTTTTCATCCAAACTCTTCAGGGTTAAACCTTCAGCACCATTATCCTTCGTGTTAAGAACATCGAAGCGTAATACTTCTACAATTTGACTTTTTTGAGGAAAGTGAGATTAGCAGTACTTATTGATTTGACCGAGTAGTCTATCTGGCTACAAGCCGTCCCATATTTGGCCTTTCCGTGCATAGTCATCACTTAAGTAAGAACCTTTCTTTCGCTACGGCCAGCGGATCGTCACGCGATGTGGCGAGCCCTCTTCTTTCTTCGTTACAAGACACAAAAAGCGGCCAAATGACACCAAAGCATTATCAAATCGAATATGCTTTGCGAAAGACGGAATAAAGTTGGAACGAACGAAAATAAATCCCGCATTCGACATGAAGCGCTTACACCCTCGCCATATAAGTTATATTCGCAACATTGCATTTGAACAGGTATCTGGGGTAAGTCATCGTACATTTCCTGAGCTTCTCTCAGTATCTCTTACACTCGGATTATTAATAGTAATAGGATAGTAGGCTTAGGAGGAATGTATCGAATGGTTTCTGTGCGCATGGATGGATGGACTACGTCAGATAGATATTCTGAGATTTCATGGTGATGTATGGATTACTCCTAATCTATAATTCATGTGAGTTCACAAATAAAATACTCTGCTATATTCAAATAGTCTGTTATATTATTACATTAATATTATTTTGTTGAATTTTGACACAAACTAGATCTGAAAAAGTAATTGATTTACGAAAAGGAGAACGTAAAGAGTTCATTCATTGAACTTCTGTACTTACTCTTGATCGACAACCGGCGCTGTTTAACCTACCCCATACTTGATTTTAATAATATACCTTCGATTCAATGTTATCAATCTATGTCAGTAAAACTGACCCCACTTCACGAAAGGTTTGTGTTTCCATCATTATTATCTCTTTCTAATTCGATACGAGCGACAGTGACAGAGCTCTCCGATCGGAATGTTTGTAAATAGAGGGCATGTTTACTGTAGCGTGTACCGCATGTGATTAATTAATTTTCTTTCACGCTTCGAAATTTGAGTTACAGCAGAAATCGTTAAAGGGCGGAAAGGCCTGTTGAGCCCTAATTTACGTCTTTGCCTCAGTTGCGTCATTTGGAAGTTGCGTGCCGTGCGCCTTGCGTCCATTAAATTTATATACCTACGCTACATAGGAAATTAGGTAGTTGTTCAAATAGCGATCGTTATCAGATTATGATCGGTCTTGTAAATTTTGGTTCAGAAGTGGAAAATACTCTTTGGCAATAACGCTCCAAATTGCGGATGGGAAAGTTGCGACAGAGCCCATTGTGCTACCGCAAAGTGCATGACTAAATAATTTTGTCAAGAAAATAATTCTGGCTCTTTATTTTTATATAATGAGCTTTTTTTTTTCATTATTATAAGTGATTTAGTGCGGAAGCTCATAAATAATGAAACTAACAGGTTTTTCGTTGAAGTTAATTGGCCACGATATTCGGTAGTGTGGCAAAGAACTATTTCTACTCAAGTTACTATACAGCCAAATCAATTCTCCCCTTCAATTTCTTATGACACGATGCAATAACTTTAATATAGTGCACGAGTTGTACAAGTTACTGCATGTCGTTAAGTTGTACCCTTGAACGTAGTTAAGAATCCCCTCAGGGCTGAGAAATCTTGTTAACAGGAAGTGTTGTATCCCATGTACTTGCGATGGGGACCACCATTCCACTTGAATTATAAACGTTATCCAGAAAATGGTTACTTTAATTAAACGTTGAAAATAAAACATTCCAAGGAAGGTTCTAAGGAAAGCATTAAGATTATATTTGTTTGAAGTGGACTTAAGTGAGTTTAGGAAAACGAATAAAACTCAATTTCAAGTCTCACTGTGGCTAAAAATAATATCGAAGCATCGATCGTTTTCGTCTCTTGAATAAGTCTGTCATTCGTCAGGAATTGTCTTCTAGCTTACCACTTCTTGTTATGAAAGTTGATAATTGTTTCAATCAAGAAATGAAATTTGATTCCTTTAGAAACATTATCATTAGATGATTTACAGGACCATTCGCATGAATTACTGAAGAATTAATTCCATCAGAGAGAAATAATAATTACTCTTCCTCCTTACTTCCTAAGAAACTTAGATACTTCAGTACTAACTAATTTTTTTGTTATAACCTCAGCAAATGTAGTGTACAAACAGCTAATGCGGTATTTGACGGCAATCCCTGCTTGAGCGCGGAACCCTTATAGGAGTAAACTAAAATTTACTGAAAAAACTTTTCGGGTGCGACATTGATTCAAGGATGAGAAACTTTAAAAGAAAAAGGCGCCTAGATAAAACCTCTCGGAATGTGGGGCCGCGAGTTGCCAATCGCAACTTTCAATGGGAAGGGACGGTCGCTTGATATATAGAAGGAGCAAAAATAAGGAAGAATCGATAAAGCTTAGAAGAAGCGCTGGGTCCTGCTAAAACGGCAAGTTTATGGTAATCACGACTGCGGAGGAGCCAGTGATTGATTGTTCGACGCGGCCCACTCGGGGGAGGGATCGGACACGACGGAATGTAGCTATGTACTTGGGACGTGCTCTCAAGAAAGTGCCTGTCAATGATGCCGAATTTGATGTAGTTAACTGTGATAGCCCGCGTTGCCGTCTGCAAAAATAGATTATTTGTCAGGGACATTGTGCCCGGAAAGGCGGGGACGGCCATGGTTTGCATGAGAATGGATACGGCGCTTAAATTGGGGTTACTTTTTACTGAATTCTAAGTCCGTACCTTCTGGAAGATTTAGTTCCGAATATCTCAAAAATGGCTCCTATTTCGTACTCTTTATAAGTTGACTTACAAGATATTCTTATTAATTTTGATAAAACCATTTATTTCTTTTCACGGAGAAGGTCCGTGTCCACGCAGTAGGGACATTAAAGGGATGATGATGATGTTATTAATATATTTCACTTCCAAACTGAGCATTTCTTAAATTGGTATCTCAAATCTGAGCTAAGGAACAGAACGGTTTTCTGTAACATCGCACCAGCCAAAATTAGAATATCCGAAAATCTACTTATACCCTTGTCATAAATTCCCAGGGCAGCTTTTAACGTGGAAACCCCTCACTTATCAAAAGCTATTAAAACAATTCCACTGCTCATGGGTGTGTAGGCAATTCTTTAGGTGGCTACGACAAGGGCGCGCGGCGATATACCAGTTAAGATGCTAAGAGAAATAGCGATCGAGGATCCCAAGATTTAAGTGGCACTTTCGAAATGTGCCTACTTTTAGTGTTATTTCCTTAAAGGAAACCGTATGTTTGCCTTTTGTGCTGAGCCAGGAGAAAACGTGTACTGGTATTTAAAATATTGCGAGAATTGCTGTATTTATTTTGTTAGTAACATCACGAGGAGATCGATACGTCGCTCGAACTGCGATTACCCAAGCTTACAATAGCTGGTCATTGGGTGGGTGACTCAAAAGAGGAAACACTGTCAAAAACGAAGACTTGTCTGTTGAATTGTTTCGATACCACCCGAAGGGAGCAGATGGGAACTTAAATTACCACATCATGTCTCTTCAAGGCAGCAGTGATTAAGGCTATCTGGTATATTTTCGGTTGTTAACATTGGCTTATACACGAGAGCGCCCACTTTAGGCAGATTTGGGCTTCCCCTAATATCGATTTCCATCGTAATTTGAAAGACTCTTTAAACCATTGGTTGTAAAGAAGGGCCGGTTTTTAACAGCGAATAGTTGCCAGACTGATATATAACCATTAGTAACAATTTTTAACATAATATGGTTGAGTTAACTGTGCATCAAAAAACCGGCCTTTAGCAGAGTTAATGATAATGAAATCATTAACATACTTATTCGTGTTTCTATAATTTATCTAACGTGAAATGTGCTGAAAGAGATTTTAAATCAGATTTTCTTGTGCTACTAAACGCTCTCAAAGCACAGCATTTTTCGCGGGCACTGATTTTGTTAATTGCCTTTGTGTTGTACTTACTATAAAAAAATTAATAGCCACATAAAAAAAATACGACTCAACCCCGCCAAAGCTGCTGCAGGATTATATTTCATTCGGGCACAGCGAAAAATAGAATTTTGCATGAACTTCTAAAAACTTCGCCGGATTCCAAAACGGAGGTACGCGCGCACTATAATTGTATTTCATGCGCGAGCGAAAAACTTTCATATGAATCACGGGGTCCTGTGGCAGGTTGCTTTGAAGAACCATTAGTTTACATTACATACATACATAAATCAGGCCTATATCTCGAAGGGGTAGGCAGAGGTGAATTTTAACACCCATGTTTCGCCAATTATGTTAGGTCCCATGTATTTAGCTTATTGCCATATATCGGGCACAAAAGTCGCAGTACATTGCTGGTTGGTATAAAAGGAACGCTGCTGCTCATTCCTCATCCCTATTTTAACCCTTAGTCGCCTTGTAAGACACCTGCGGGAGAGATTTGTGGTGACAATTGTAAGGTTCTATAAGTCAGCTAGATTATTGTTTGCAAAACATATTCGCAAAGTAACGTATAATAATATTATTTCCATATTAAAACGTAAAACAAAAATAGGTCTATTATTCTTTGGTAAAATAATCATTACGTATGTACGTATTTACGAATTTATTTCATCTAAACCGTTAAGTTTTTAAAACGGGGATTTTTGATACGGGGAACACTAGCGCGAGGAGGGAGGTTGGCTGGTTGGATTCTTTTTCAGTCAGTGACGTTGTGCTGGAACGAATGGTTGTTAACTGAAGAAGAAAATTAAAGTGATTGGCAATTGATTGGCTGTTTCCTTCTTGCTTGGTGTGTCATCCTACAAGTCAGAAGTGGGATACAACGCAGTAACGCGTAAGTTCACGTCCATGATGTTTTTTTTTATATATACCGTCATTTTAGTTATTAACGTACAAATTTTAAATGTTTGCAATTAAACCTCACTAGATAGTGTCCAATCGTGGGTAATTAAATTTATATTATGGTGGAAGTTGGTCATAGCTTATTTTGATAAACCACCCTATTATTGACATTTAAATAAAACAGTGGCTAAAATGAGATAATAGGCAAGAAGAAATAGGAAATATTTGTATTACTGGTTAACTGTGCTACTTTAAGAACAGCTGTGACTTATGAATAAGTTTGAACTAACTTACATGCAATCAAGTGGGACATGCTTTGTCCATAGTGACGGCCGGCTTGGTCGAAATACTCAGATCGCTGTGTATTGACCAAGAGGTCCCGGGTCATGGTTGTGTATATGTTTAAGTAGTATATTTCCAACATTTATATCAATACATAATTATTATGATATTATGATGTCCGACATCTAGTATCCATAACACAAGTGCTTAGGCTACTTACTTTGGGCTAGATGATAGGTGCGAGTGAAAAAAAAATAAATATTTATATTTATATAGTAGTATACGAATTACACTATTGATAGAGAATAAAGTAGTTTAATTTTAAATTCTTCCATGTCGTCCTCAAAACATTCTAATAAGTACCTATACGTTAATTAAGTACTTCCAACTGGATATTGAGGACAACTGTTAACGATGTTACACATCATAAATGTTAATTATAATATTCTTTCGTTTGACATGATGCGCTAAATTGGTGATTTTTTTAGCTGTAACGATTAAACTTTAAGGCTTTCAAGTAACCTTGAAAGTGGGTACCTATTTTATTTTTATTTTTCTTTCTTTTCTCTCTTCTTTACATTGACCACGAATACACGAATGCCGTGTGGGGATTATTAAAGGGGGACAACAATTTCGTCCGTTTTGACGTGCGATGCACCGTTCCAGAGATATTTAAGTTCCATGTTTATCAATTACAATAGCAAACCTTAACTAATTAGTTATTTCTCTCGTGGGGAAACTCATGAGTTTCAGATAATGGAAGAACAACATAATCCTCCTGAACGGGGCTCAGCTCATTGTGACCAAGATAGCCCGAGGCGTAGCCGGTCCCGCAGCCGCATTCTTCAGACCAGGGACTTGGAGAGGCGTGTTCGAAGTAGCGCCCCTCGGCGCCCTCGCATCGGAACCCGCAAGCGGAGCCACTCACGCATCCGCAGGCGCAGCCGCACGCGTAGTAGCAGCAGCGGTCGTAGTTTCCAGATGCGTGAACACGAACTGGAGCTAGAACGCGAGCGGATTTACCGCTTGGAGCGCAAGTTGGAAGAAGACCGCGAGCAGAACCGCAGACGTCGCGATGGATGGAGCAGCAGGCACGTTGCGAGTCGAGCTAGAAGTCATCGCAACGTGCAACGTTCTTCCTCAAGGTCACGTAGCCCTGTTTTCTCTAGCAAGGATGTATGTAACATCATAAATTCTCTGAAAAGTGGGTTATTGTCTCAACCATCACAGAGTTCACAAACATTTGGTAAAAGTATAGATAGCAAAAATATAATTCCTGTTTTCGACCCTTCTACCAAAAACCAACGCATAGATGTTTGGCTCAAAAAGGTCAATGAATGTGCCTCTGTTTATGGTTGGGACGAAAAAACCACCATACATTTTGCGATGCAAAAGCTACAAGGACTTGCAAAAACTTGGTATGAAAGTTTAAGTACTATCTTGTTCTCGTGGCCTCAATGGCAAGAAAAACTTATTAGTGCTTTTCCTTGCGAACAAAACTACGGGCAGTCTTTGGAAGACATGCTAAGGCGCCGTAGTAAACTTAGTGAACCAATCGAAGTTTACTATTATGAGAAACTTGCTTTATTAAACCAATGCGATATCCAGGGCAAACGAGCTGTAGATTGCATAATCCATGGTATAAATGATAAGACCGTTAAGTCAAGTGCGTTAGCTCTGAGGTGTTCGGAGCCACAACAACTATTGCAATTCCTACTTAGTAATAAGGAGACTGTGTTCACGCACATGCCTTTCAGAAACAGAAATCATAATTTTGTTACGTCAGATGGTAGCCAAACAAATAGGTCGATTGTGAAGCAAACGTCAAGCTCAATATTCTGCTTTAACTGTAAAGATAAAGGTCATGTGTATACACAGTGTCCTAAGCCTCTGTTAAAATGTAGACGTTGCAATAAAATTGGACACACAGTCGAAACTTGCTTTAATAAAGATAAAGCTATAAATTCCGATATCGTCCAGAAATCTATGCGTATTTCTTGTTCGAACCAAAACGATAAATTCATTAAGCAAGTTTCGGTCAATGGTGTTCAATATGAGGCGTTTGTTGATTTCGGCAGCGAGGTCACTCTTGTTAGAGAATGCGTCATTAAAGATCTGGGTGTTAACCATGACAATCAACCTACGGTGATGATGGGATTTGGGAAAAGTTTAGTCCAATCCCTTGGCTCGGTTCCACTTACTTTAACTCTCGACATGGTTACCGCCACAGTCTTGTGTAGAGTTGTCAAAGACGACTTATTGGAGAAATCATTACTGGTGGGTCAATCTTTTACTGAGCAACCACATGTTGTGGTTTATAAGGACGTAACGCGATTGCAATTTCTAACACTCGAATCTGTGTTACCTACTAACGAGGTATATGATGGTCACGACGAGCTTTTAGCTAGAGTTAGGGTTAGTAAGCATGTTGAACTTTATGGATCTGCAAGTATTAAGGCCGTAACGGAACCTGTTTTTACAGGTCACGTGTTATTATGCACTAAAATTGTCGGTAAACCAAACGCACAGTGTGTTGTTTCTGGTGGTATTCATAATGTTAAGGATGGTTATTTATATGTTACGGTGACGCCTTGCTCTGTACCTGGTCAGCTCCTAGAGAATTTCATATTTTCTCGCGCAGAACGAGTCGAAATTATAACTCGTATATCTGCGTTGGATTTATCTACTGGCAATACTACACTTAATCAAATCGATAAAAAACAAGTTAGGCTAGGAGATTTTGTATCAGAATCCGATAAAAATAAACTTTTTAATTTACTTGATTCTTTCCAACATTGCTTTGCGAATGATTTAGCAGACTTGGGTTGTACAAATAGTACACAGATGAATATCGAATTAAGTAGTAATCGACCTGTAGTGTATAGGCCCTATAGGTTATCACACTATGAGCGTGATAATGTTCGTCAAATGGTAGGAGATATGTTGGACGCTGGCATAATTAGAGAATCGGTATCTAGTTATGCCAGTCCAATAATTTTGGTAAAAAAGAAAGACGGCACCACACGAATGTGCGTTGACTATCGGATGCTCAATTCGGTAACGATCAAAGAGCGGTACCCCATGCCTCTCATTGAAGACGAAATTGCTAGACTATCGGGGCAAGCATGGTTCATCACTCTTGACTTGATGTCTGGGTATTATCAGGTACCAATTGCTGAGAAATCTAAATATCTAACCGCTTTTGTTACGCCAGACGGCCAATACGAATTTAATCGCATGCCGTTTGGTCTAGCAAACGCACCCGCAGTGTTTCAGCGAATGATGAATCATGTTTTGGGGTCTGTCCGATTTAATAAAGCCACTATCTATATAGACGATTTATTAATTTACGGTAAAGATCCTAAGGAGTGTCTTGATCGCCTGGAGGAAGTTTTAAAGTTATTGGATAGGGCAAAATTGAAACTGAACTTAAATAAGTGTAGCTTTTTGAGAAATAAAATTGATTACTTGGGATACGAGGTTAGTTCAGATGGTGTGAGACCAGGCGAGGCTAAAATAAAATCAGTTACTGATTTTCCTTGTCCAGAAAATGTACATGGTGTCCGACAATTCCTTGGGCTTGTTAGTTATTTTAGGAAATTTATTCATGGGTTCGCATTAATAGCATTCCCTTTGACTAAACTATTAAAAAAGGACTCTACATGGGAGTGGAATGACGCTCAGGAGACCGCTTTTACCACCTTAAAAGCAAAGTTGATAGATAGACCAGTTTTGGGTATATTTAATCCTCTAGCTGAGACCGAACTTCATACGGATGCCAGTAGGATTGGAATAGGCGGTATTCTACTACAGCGGTTTCATGATAGTGAATCTTTTAGACCTGTGGCCTACTACAGTCGGCAGACAACACCTGAAGAGAAAAATTTTCACTCATACGAATTAGAAACTTTAGCCGTTGTTTGTGCTTTAAAAAAATTTAGAGTATTTCTGATTGGTAAACAGTTTAAAGTAGTCACCGACTGTAGTGCTCTCAGATCTACATTTCAAAAACGTGATTTAGTTCCGAGGATAGCAAGATGGTGGTTAGCTTTGCAGGAATATGAATGTTCGATAGAATATAGACCCGGTAAGAAAATGTCGCACGTAGATGCTTTGTCAAGAAATCCAGTCATCGATCTTGAAAATCAAGATTCGGAAGCGTACTCGTTAGTTAGAATTATTAGTGACCAAGATTGGCTCCTTACTCTCCAATTGGGTGATTCAGAATTACGTCGCATTAGAGACATTCTAACTAGTAGGCTAGATGAAAGGGGACTTGATTACATTAAAGATAATTATGTTATCCGGGATAATAAGCTTTTTCGATGCATAAACAGTGATAAAAATAACATTCGTTGGGTGGTACCGAAGGGCGCACGATGGCAGTTGTGCAGGATGAACCATGACGACATCGGTCATGTTGGTTTCGAGAAAACTTTAGATAGAATTAAGACTAAATATTGGTTTTCGAAAATGAAGCGATTTGTGCGAAAGTATGTCGATTCTTGTATACAGTGTGCATACGCTAAAAAAGCCGTTAATACTCGGGAGGGATTGTTACATCCTATTAACAAAGTTGAGAAACCATTCCATACCCTGCACGTCGACCATCTTGGGCCCTTTGTGAGGTCTAAGCGAGGTAACACTCACCTAGTTGTTGCTGTTGACTCTTTCACGAAATTTGTCTTTATAAAACCAGTGAGGAACACTAATACTCAAAATGTACTCAAAGTATTAGAAGATATTTTTGACACGTTTCGTTCACCAGAACGTTTAATAAGTGATCGGGGTAGCTGTTTTACCTCACATGCGTTTAGGAGATTTTGCCTTAGCAGAGGCGTGAGACACATATTAAACGCTACTGCAAGCCCTAGATCTAACGGCCAGGTAGAGCGTTACAATCGCACAATTTTAGACTCGTTGACTGCACAAAATTTAAAGTATGATGAAAGAGATTGGGACAACAAGTTAGGTAGGATACAGTGGGGCTTAAATAACACCATTCAGAAGACAACAGGCAGGGCTCCAGCTGAAGCCATGTTTGGAACAGTAATATCTAGTGAAATAAACCCCATGCTTAATGAAATTTGTGATACAACTCGGAAAACAGTTGACATATCGGAGTTACGCAGTGAAATTAAGAAAAAAATTGACAAAAATCAGGCTAGTCAAAAGCAGTATTATGATAAGGGTAGAACGCCAGCCCGCATATACAGCCAGGGCGATTTGGTAAAAATAACAAAAATAGCATTTCAAAATAATGGTAAAAGCTCTAAGCTCATGCCGGTTTACGAAGGTCCTTATCGAGTAGTAAAAGCTTTAGGTAATGACCGATATAAGTTAGCACCCATATCCGGATTTGAAGGTATGAAAAAGAAACGTAATACCACGGTTGCGGTGGATAGAATGCAACCCTGGATTCACGTAGCCGCGTTAGAAGTAGAAGGTACCAATGATGATGATGGTACTATTAGTGAAAATGGGAGTATCAATAGCGATCATCTATTATCTGAATGATCTAATGTAATAAATTTTGAACTGTATTTATTTATATGTTGTTGATAAGCAGACTGAATGATTGTATGTATTATATCATCATTGTATAGTTAAATCCTTGAAGTGAATTTTTCAAGGCATCATTGTAATTAGTTAATTAAGTCCTTGAAGTGAATTTTTCAAGGCACCATGGTGATAAGTTAATTAAGTCCTTGAAGTGAATTTTTCAAGGCATCATTGTGTTAAGTTAAATAGACCTTGAAGTGAATTTTTCAAGGCACCATTGTGTTAAGTCAATTAAGCCCTTGAAGTGAATTTTTCAAGGCATCATTGTATTAAGTTAATTTAGCCCTTGAAGTGAATTTTTCAAGGCATTATCATAATCATTTGAACCCTTGAAGTGAATTTTTCAAGGCATCATCATTATATAAAATTCCTTGAAGTGAATTTTTCAAGGCATCATCATTATATAAAATTCCTTGAAGTGAATTTTTCAAGGCATCATCATTATATAAAATTCCTTGAAGTGAATTTTTCAAGGCCCGACTACTATAAAGTCAGTCGTCGAAGTGTACTTTCGAGGCGTGATTTTAATTTTATTTTGAGTTATGTTAGTTGTCGAAATATAAATTAAATCCACTATTCGCTGTATTAGACTTTTCGTACCTTACTAAATTCTTATTGTAAACTATTTATATTTCTATGAATCAACTCCAATGTAATTGTAATTTTTGTAAAATGGTAATGTACACATGAAATAGACTCCAATCAGCCAAGTGTAAGGTTTCACCGGATGCGTGTGTGGGGACCACACACGAATCAGGATGGTCGAGTGTAAGGTTCTATAAGTCAGCTAGATTATTGTTTGCAAAACATATTCGCAAAGTAACGTATAATAATATTATTTCCATATTAAAACGTAAAACAAAAATAGGTCTATTATTCTTTGGTAAAATAATCATTACGTATGTACGTATTTACGAATTTATTTCATCTAAACCGTTAAGTTTTTAAAACGGGGATTTTTGATACGGGGAACACTAGCGCGAGGAGGGAGGTTGGCTGGTTGGATTCTTTTTCAGTCAGTGACGTTGTGCTGGAACGAATGGTTGTTAACTGAAGAAGAAAATTAAAGTGATTGGCAATTGATTGGCTGTTTCCTTCTTGCTTGGTGTGTCATCCTACACAATTATATTCTGCTCTGCCCTCAATACACGGCATTTACCATTAGTTTACCCTCTAATAACAAAAAAAACCCTGCCCAATATCGTGCGGTTGTCATGTAATTTGTGGCAGATTGTGGAACCTATAACGTTGTTGTATTTACGCCCCATAGGCGTAAGGTGTAGGAGGCATATTTTACACACACACTCACCAATTACGCCCGACAGGGAGAGACTTTGGATCCTTTTCATAAGGAACAAACAAGGAAACGGTTTTCTTGCAGGTACGTGAGTATCGTACGTTATACCCATTTGGGGACCTGAGATTATAGCAAAAATGTTGATAAGCATTGAGAAGACCAATCTGACACCAAGAAGAGGCTTAAAATTCGAAATTATGTTTAGGCTAATAACGTTCTATTTGCTTTACGCTGTTCGGGTTCTATGCTCGTTTGTTGATTAGATACTTTAATTTCAACATTTTGCAGTCTGCTTGCGTGTGTATAAAAGGATTCTAATTAACTGCAAGAAAAATGAAATCTCAACCTACTTACTTTTGACTACTTTATCATTAAAAGGATACTCTTTATTAATTTGTATTAATGTTTTAGATTTCTAAATGTCATTTCGATTTCTTTTTATATTTTTCCTTTTACTTTTTAGCGTTTTTATTGAATTAGTTTATGATTTCGTCTGGCCTTTGTTATTCTTTGAAACTAATCCTTCTCCTTTATGACATAAAAAGATAAACGTAAGTCTTTTATAAAGATACATTAAAATTACGCACACGGAGCCCGCCTACTCAATTAAATACGCAGTAAAAGCCTTTACAAAATTGCCCCAAAGTGCTTAACTAAAAAGTCGTACACGCGTCAATCTATTTTTATTATAAAATTAGCCCAAACGGAACTGAGCCTTGGGCCCAGGCGCGTAAATTCCATATTGGTCCACGTCAGACACAGCCGAGACAATTTTAACAGGTGTGACCCCATAAAGAAACGCAGGTGTATGTGTCCCAGGGTCGCTTAAATCCACCAAATAGAAATTGATGTTAGAAGCTGAAATCTAAACTACGCTATATTTTACCCATTTTGCGGCGCGTCTGTGCTTTGTTGTTAAAATTCATGGTAAGCGGAAGCAATTAAGCGGGTAATGTGTAAAGATGTAATAGAGTGACGAGAATTCGCTGTGAGCGCTTTAATGGAGCTATATTTATGTTGGAGTATGCATCTTTAAGTGCTCATGTGTCTCCTTAAACGAGTAATTACATGAGGCATTTTATCAAGCACAAATTCGCTGGCATTGTTTTCTTTTTAAGCGGGAACATTAACGAAGTTGCTGACTCGAAGAGGGTGTTCAGTCTTTTTGATATATTATTCTTAATTTCAGTGGTGCGCACAGTGAGCCAAGAAAGCGGTGTACCACTTTTGATTTGCTTTGATAGTCATCGAAAATTACAACACGGTTCATACTGACAACTGTGACAGACGTCAGTATCATAATGTAGCAATGTTGTCAGATCAAGGTTAAAGCAAAACAAATCTTTATTGTTCTATAAACTGAAAGAGACATTTAACCTTAGGACGGTTCACCACTTTTTTATATTGTAGTGCCTCGTTCTACACCGATGTTATAGCTACTTTAATCAGTATCCTTTTGGACAATTTATCAGATGAATTTGTTAAACGATATTCAAGTAATCTTTTGCAATATCCTTAGATTCCCGCGATATCACCCTATCACTCTCGTGCGAGAAGCGGCTATTAGCTTAACGACCTTTTTAATATACGAGATGACAATATATTAAATTTACGAGGGAAGCCCATGTAGTAGCGCAACCGCCCGCTGACGTGACGCCTCTGCCTCTTTATTGCCTACGTAAATATAACTATCGGATGTGTTTACGATTCGGTGAATTTTTAATGGGTGTGTTCATTTGTTTATGAGTCACGCGAAGTCAGCTCATGAAGACAAACGGCTCAGAAAGGGCCCCGTTATCGATAGAAGTTTAGTTGGTTCCGCTAATGTTAACATACCGATCGTGATATTATGTCCTGATGTGCGACTACTGTCCATACCAATTGGCCAATCAGAATAATTCCGATTCTCTCATCAGGTTTTAGTGGTGTTTCAAAAGTATGGACTTAGGTATAACACGGTTCCTGATACTAAAACAGAAAATGTCAAATGCATTTTTGTTTCGTCATTTGTTATGCATTTGTTTTTCTGTTTTAGTAACAGGAGCTATGTTAAAAGGCAATACTGTTAAAACACGACGAACATTAGCAGAATCAGCCCCCCAGGTTGAGGGAGTTATACTTGGGACGTATAGGAGTGACGACGCACAATTCCTGCGTTAAACAAAAGGTATTTTGCGATGAAAAGCGGTTCTAAACCTCAGATTACGGTTCACGGCGAGCCCCTAGCTGTCTGCTAATATTTTGTAGATTCGGCGTCGCACGAAGAGCGAGTAAAAAGGTGGATGGCAACATTGATCATTTGCGTCGACACGCAACAAAAAAGGGGCAGGAGGCAGGATAAGCGATTAGTTTCCCGAAGCCAGCGCCGCAGACATTACAGGAGCGCCGCGAGCATCTCCCATTTCGCACGGAAGCAAGCTGTAATTACTCTAAAACACTACTCATTTGTTTGATGTCTTTGTTCGTTGTTTGTTCCACTTAGGGCGAGGGCCCTCGTGATATCGCACGTCACATTGGAGCGGCTGCACTACGCGGCAGCGTAGTGCAGCCGCTCCAAGATAATAGAAGCAGACAAAAAACGGGCATTAATAATCAGGAGTATGCATCGACGGCGCGGGTATGGTAGCTCCGGGCGTTTCAGCAGGGAGAACGATAATGGCGTCGGAGACTTCAACCAGACCGAATGTAGGTAATGGCTCGAATACGCGTACGTACGCCGAGCCGTGCGATTTTTTGAAAGCCAAATGCGAGTTACAATTTGCGAGGCATTGTGCTTCCGTCAGGTAGCGAGCTTGGTTCAGAACTTTGACAGTGCAAATGCGTAAAACGAGAAAAGAGGATTCATCAATCACTCTCTGTGTGCCGTGCTTAAATGAACCTTATGCCAATACTGGCGTTGTGGAATTGGATAGGGCTAGTGTGGCCTTATATTGTCTACCGTTGAAAATGTCAACTGCACTATTAAATAAATGTTTTTGCTTACATCCTTAACAACTTTAACATAATTATTTAAAAGTCACAAAATGTTAGTTATTTCTCCTCGGCAGTTTTAAGGGAATAAGATGGTTGGTCCGAAGCGCGGTAAATGTCGCTTTGATATAGATTGCAATATTTCTAATGGCGCGAAACAGACGGGTGATATCGAAAATTCAATATCTCAAGCTTCTCCAGCGGGCCTAGCACGAGGAAGTGGACAAAAGTCTCTCTCCACCACTTGACAGTGTTTTGTCTCGTGGGAGTTAGAGCGAGAGGAAAAGATTTTCTTTCCCCCGAAGGAGATGTGTCTACGTCCCCGCGCTACGGGGACAGAAGACACATTACTCCATTGACCCTGGTCGTTAGAATTGCTTTTGCTTAACAAATCACATAGGACAGAAATCAACCATAGTGCAAGGAATCGATTAGACAGTCCCAATTTCAAATAATAAAAGCAACACTGTCAAATGTCTCCAATCGATTGGCAATCTTAACATGTTCATGATAGAGATATTGGCTGTGCTATTCACTGTGCTAACTTATTATATTACATACATACACACAGATATATAAACTTATTATGTATCTGTGTGTGTAGCCACTTCAGAAATCACTACCGCTAATTATGCAGAAGGCATTGATGTGCAAGGGAGGGGAGAAGACCCGGGGGATATGATGTGAACGCAGCCTATATGCAATCGTGATAATACATGCATTGGCGGTTGAGCATTGCCGTTTCTACCCCAGAAGTTTTTTGATATAATTGAAACCTCTAGCGAATTCCCCTGGGGGAGATATTTTATTATTTATAGAAAGTATTAGTGAAATCATGCTTTTGGTAAGTTAATCTCTTGTACTGATTTCGTCGTAATATCAGCGGTTTAGGTCTCGTCTCGTCATTGTTGTTTATCATCATCAAAAGTCTCTCCGTCAAGCACGGTAATTATATACGGTTAATGTCTATAACTGCCCGTTTCAATATTCTGCTTATTCTATAAGACAACTGTTGACAAAGCTTCAGAAATTTGGGTATACACCTCTCCCTACCTCATATATACAACTCTGCCTGTCCCTTCGGGGATAAATAATAGTGATGTATGTTGCGGTGAAATTATAAATATTGAGACACACGCATCGGTTTAATTAGACAAGCTTCCTGTTGGTCCCGTCTGACGTGCCGTCAACGGTACAAGGTTGACATTTCTAAATGCCTAAGTAAACTCCACTAAACAAAGCAAACAGTGAAGTGTGAGCGTTAATATTCCGCCGGGGTGAATGCGACGTAATTATTTTTATTGACGTTATGATTACGATGCGTGGTCGGCGCCGATTAATTTGATTGTGGCCCGAAATTTTGACTGGAAAAAGCCAGACAGCGATGGTGTGCGTGTCACCGGCTACAAGTTAATCAAGGCTATCTTTATTGGGTTACACGATGGTGTAATGCTCTATTGGAGGTAAAAAGCTTGTTGAATTATCGGCAACACTTATATCTTTACATTAATCATGTCTGTTTACCCCCGAAGAGGCAGGTAGAGTGTTGAGTCGGCTCAGTTTCTATGCCCGTTTCTAGAATATAAAAAATAAAAAGAGATACCAAAGTCCATTAAGGAATGAATGCTCAAACTTGACTGTTGACCTTTTTCACTAACATAATAAACAATCTTTCTACTTAGTAAAATATTGGAAACTACTAGTCTAATATGTAGACCGTTAAAGAAGCCTACAAATTAAGTAAGAGAGTACAAACATGTTTCTTTTCTTCAATAAGTCTTTACTTTTGAAACATAACCTCACTTGTTATAAAATCAAACATATCTTTTACATTACAGTCATAATTCAAACATTATAAATTCAAAACTTCTGAATGACATCTAATTTTATTTTAAATTACTTTCAAAAATATTACCTCTAATCATTGACATGAATTTTGTTACATCACACGAAATAAATATTGGTGTACGAAGTCTCTATAGAAGCTTGCGATTCTCCTTTGAAATTCAGGGTCTACTAGAAATCCAGTTATATTCCTGTTAGTATTCACTGTGTATATTTTGGCGGCAGTTCCGATGGCCATTATTAATGCTTACACAGTTGTTGATCTAAATAAATCTAATCGCCTTATACGGCTTAGTAGATTCTCGGGCCCTTGGAGGAAATCTAAACACAGTAAAGGCGGCTTTAGCGGCGTTCTATTGCCTCCACTTGGACAGAAGCCAGAAATCCTTCTTCTAATTGATATTTGACGGCCAGCAGAGAGATTGAGTTGCAAAAGATACTGGTAAACAATGGTTGTTTGCGGGATTGTTACATTACAATATCACGTAATACAGTCAACAGCAAGTCAGGTCACTTACCACCCACTGTCAAATGTTCCCAATCAGTTCGACACTTTAGGTCAGACACGGTAAGGTTGAAAAAATGTTTTGGTAAAAATTTGTCAGTTTGGTAACCTTACGCTGTGTTCAGTTTAATTTTTTGCAGAAATTTATTTCTTATTAATATCCAAATGTCATTTGCAGTATTAGGTTCTTTAAAATGGAGTGGGCCTATTGACATTTGCTGTACGCTTTAAGTTACAGTGCATCGAAGGGCGCGATAAGTCGTTTGGCCTTGGCTGCATCTGCGGTCGTAAATATCCAACCGCAATGGGTGTGGTGTGCTCCCTATATTCTTCCATCTATAGGACTGTGTACCAGAAGGAGTGGTGACATTAATGATGACAATGTATAGCTTTAATCACAGTGGTATAATCCTCATCATAACTTTAGCCCTTGGTCTGGAGACGTTTTTGGGAGATATAGGGATTGTGCCAAAATTCGGCAGAAATCAACCGCTCAATAATGTAGTGCAGCATGCTATCATAACTTTTAAGTGTAAGCTCTCGATGAGCACGTATAAGTTGTGAGTATAAGTATTAGTGTGATGTGTATTGTTAATAGATTGTTAGCAAGTGCAATTTCAGCTTATCCTGAGCCATAATTAATGGGTCATTGGATAAGAGTTTTGACCTCACTTGGATTTGGCTGATTGTCACTGACAGGTCTGGTAATTTCGAATTTGGGTAGTTAAAATGTGTCTATGAGCCAAATATAGGACAAGTGAGGATTCTAGTGAGCCACAATTAGGTCTTCTTTTTATGATTATAGAACACTAACTTGTTAAATTAATTAAATTGAGTCATAAATGCTTTCAAAATTAACATAAATGTTAATTTGTAGACAGACTGTTTTTAACACATTAGTTGTTGATAAATTATGAACCTTGTTTTTGAATGAATTGCGTTTTGAATGAATTGCGTTTTGACATGCCATCAAAATATAGACATAGGAGATAATACACTTTAACACTGAAATATATAATCTAATAAGGGAGGTTTAGTATGCGGAGAGTACGATTCTGTCATTAACCTAGATGCCCTACCTTTCTGATTGAATTAGAAAATATCGCCACTACGCTTGTTCCACACGAGATAGCTTACCTTTAGCACGAAAGAAATAAGTGGGAGACACCAGAGAAAGCTATATAGAGTAAAGCCGATCTTAGTAGCATTTCATTGGCTCCGCTTGGAAGCACGCCAATTCTTGTCCTAATTGATATCCGACCGGCAAAAGGAGATTGAGTTTCAAAGATTTGGTAAACAAGGGTTTAACGGGAGTTTAATAGGTCATAAAGCTCATCAGTTCTAAGTTTAAAGAAGAAAGAGTACAGTGACGCAGCTCTTGAATGAAGTAACAGCGAGGCGTTTCTCATCTTTAAATGTACTAACTCAGAATAATTACAAAACTGTTTATTTCTATGAAACAAATGAAAGTTCATTCCCGATATAGAGGAGTACTGCCTAAAGCGGAACTCTCGTGTATGAAAACGTTTCCAAAATCGACACTTTACCTGGGCCTGATCAGCACAATTAGGTATAGAAATAAAATTTGATATCTGTCCCCTTTGGTGAAAGGATACAATTTTATATTGTACATCAGTATCCGTTTTAGGTATCATAATGCTCTGGGCTTCCGATCCCTAAAACTATCATGATGACGATGAAAGCGTAATCGGCAAATATTTGACTAAGCGGTTCCAAAATGCTGTTTTCTTAACAACATTTTCACTTCTGAAGTAGGTAATGATCTGATGATGATAATGACGAGAGTTAAAGTAAGTCGTTTGGAATGTACAAAACACATTTAGAACAAGACAGTTTATAAGAGTCTAACGTGATGTTGAATATACCTGTCCTTTTTAAAAAACCAAAAGTCTTTTATAATAGAACCGAGACAAGTGTATACACAGATTCCTTTTTTCTTTCCCCGGAGGCTTTAATTGATATTTACTGAAGGACTATATTGAGCAAGAATTATGGACCTTCTTAGAACCTAGTAAATATTAGTTTGCGGTTTAGAGTATCCTAAGAGGCTCTAAGGGATTGTGTAAACTGCGCCTATAAATTTAACATGTATGCCCCTCAGAGCGTGGCGAGAATTCGGATTGGCACTTTCTGGAGCACATTATAGCTGTTGAAATAATCTGACACACTGTACGTACTTGTTTTAAATCTAACACCGAACGTACTTTAAGTTCACACATAATTTTACACCATAATCCCTCTCTTTCGACAAAGTTGTAAGCGTGCGTTCATGAATAAATGTATACACGCGCTCCCATCATCACCTAAATAGCGAGAGTAATTTCGTACAAGCCTGTAAAACGATACGGTGTAAACGAGTAATCGACATGTTTGCTTTCCTAAGTAGGCGTTAATTAAATATATTAAATACACTCACCATTTTGTTGTTGATTTCGTGAAAATGTATTTCGCACACTTTATCTACTATGTCTTCGCTTTGAAATGTGACGAAACCAAAACCTGAAACAAAACAAAGTTGGCTTAGTGAACACGTCATTTTAAGCGGCGGTGTCAGCGAACAGGCACAGGTCGCATGACAGCGGGGAGTTTGTCAAAATCTGCTTAGTAAATGTCGTCAATTATAATTAAAAGCGTACTTAAATTACGCTAACAGTTTTCAACGCTATTCGGAACGAGTGGACGGACGTATAATGATAAAGTAAGTAGCGCGAATGAATGATGCGTGGAAAATTGTTTATTTTTTCATTATCGCTTTACTTTACTTTTATCTTTTTACCCAAAGAGGGTTGGTGTCAGGCAGACGGCCGGCTGTAAAACCTAAGACAAAATCTTGCTAAGTAGTATGGATTGGAATGTTGTCATTCCAATCACTCTCTCCGTTCATCGGTCTCTTCACATGGTCCGTTCCGTCTCTTTTCATATTCATTCATCACGAGCACCAGTCCACCAGTCCGAATCAAAAAGTGGATGGCTTGATGACGTCTGACCGATATGAATGGATAAGGAAACATACTGCGCCGACCCTAGATAGCTTGGAAACAGGGCAGGGAGAAGAAGCTTTACACGGGAACTGAGCACAGAACAATTTCAATGTACTTAATTAATTTTCAAAGAGTTACACCAATGGAATGTTTTATCTTTGATATTATCGTTTTAATTAAGGCCAATTCGCGTCGAGTTAGTTTCAAAAGAAACGTCAATCACCACTCGAAACACCTATCGGGTCCATTGTGCGCCACGGCGCGGACCGACACCGGCTGTCTTTGTATTCGACAATTTAACAATGTTTACTCGGCTAAATCTACAACAAGTTTAACAATACCCCAACAAAGTACTCGTGTACCAAATTGAAAGCGTCCACGGCGGTCGTATCTCAATTCCAAATTAAATCCACTCTTTCCCAGATAAGGCGAATTTGAATTTAAAACTACCTACATTGTTGCGTTTGATTAATCCAATACGGCGCCTCCGAACGCAATCTATCACACGGACAGAACCCTGAACTTCGGATCGGTGGCCTCGTTCCGCCGAGTCACGTAATCACCTGACGTCGACAAAGTTGCCGGTTAGAGTGACAAACAAAACAAGGCGACGAGCAGGCGTGTTCCGTCTAACGATTAAGATACACACACGTGACGTTCCGTGTCCACCCTCCAAGTCAAATAGCATTAGCGCCGCTGCGCAAACACTAGGCGGCGTCGCGGGCCTTGATTATGCTGACACTGACACGTAACTGATACACCCTTGTACAGCTCAAAAGTTTCAGCTGATCCCGTGTCCGCGCGCCTGAGTCAACAAGGCACGCGGACGTGTCACCCGACCCAACAGTACCCTAAACTGTCCCGAACTTCGCGGCGGCGATGACTCATCCGAAGAATATTGAACTACCCGCGCCGCCAATCAATACGCGGCAAATGTGAGCTGTCAAGCGCTGATATTTATAATCTGGCCGATCGCTCATTGTTAATATTTAGTTCATCACCTTTCGCGGCTTCCACCGGCCTAAACAAACAACGCGCGGCGTCCGAAACCGGGGCGTACTTGGTATTTCACGCGCGGCCGGCCGGCTTTGCGTACGAATCGGCCCTACTAACACGACGAAAAGGCAAACAAGGGTTGAGCCGAGTTCGGCAGATGACCGCGTTTCTTTATGCATTATAAGGTCGGGGCGGTTTATCACGGAAATCGTTTCTGCGTTATTGCTTTCCCAATAAAAGCGTTTGGAAACAATCCCCACTTACATAAAACATGCTATGCGGGAAGTCGCAGTAAAGTAGATGAAGCATTGTTTTGATGTTTATATTTTAGGTGGGCCGGTGTGGTGGCGTGGGAAGGAGGATAAATATTATGGAGTTGCGTGGAGAGCGGATGCCGTCGCCTGCCTAATTTATGCGGGTTCGGACACTGGATAAAGCCGCATACTCACGGAGGAATAGCGCTGCTACAGGATGCGGGGGCTCCGCGGGAACTAGTGCCACATTAGACACATTTCCACGGGAAAAACTGCCGGCATGAACTGGGAGGAACAAATAAAAATTGTGCCGCAGCGTCACAAAAGGTTAAGCGGAAGCGCCCGTTGCTGCTTAACTTTGTTGCTGCCCGCGCTTACTCATTGTGTTTACCAATACAATTATAAGGTTGGAATATTTCTCCGATAATTTTTGCTCGGAAAAATATCCACTGTATTTTATGAGAAAAGGAATTGCTAGAAATTTTGTTGTTGACTTTATTTTTATATACAGTAATTCTGTGGTTTATGTGCCCTACAGATGGCAATAGGCTCGTTACATTAGACCGAACATAATTGGCGAAAAGTGGGTGTTAATTCACCTCTGCCTCCCCCTTGGTGGATAAGATGGCGTGATTTACATAATTATGTATATATGTAAGATCTGAAGTACATTTCTCGGTTCTAAAGACAAGTTAAATCTTCTCTTTTGGCCGAAGACGCGACATAACTCCCGCACACTAACAGCTTAATAGGTACTTAAAGAATTTAAAAAACAATAAAGTAAGTAACCCACAAGACTCTTCATGTATGACAAAATTATGAAATCTGGACCTACTCCTGCAGAAAATAGGGTCCCCCAACGGATGCCCGCGAACCTTACGCCAACTAGCACAAAAGCATCGAATGAAACGTTAAGAGAAAAGAGCATTGTCACTGACCACGTAAAAAGTTTCGGGATTCGCACCGCCTTTGTGTGGCCCGCTAGATAAATGGGGTATTTTCGTAAAATTCGCCCGTTGGCCCGCGTCACTTCGCCCTATATACAATGGCGAAGATAAATAATCTCTGCGTAAGAAAAGGATTCCGTAAACATAATTATTTGAACTCGCAATTGTAGCCGTGGCGCGCAAATGAAAGTTCTGCCGGGCGGGCGGCAGAAATTAAGTTTATTCTTCCCCGGCGTCAATTAGAGTGGGTGGACACCTTTATTTTTGCTTTAATTGAATCCAGGAAACAGGTGATTCGCCAAGGTGGCTCTAGAGTTGATTGTGATGCCCTCACGGAAATTATAAAGGGTGTCTGTCTAGTCACAAACCTACAGTATGCCGAACTGTTAAAGTTTGGTATTAAATTTTCGCGTTTCGCCAATTATGGCAGGTTCCATGATGGGGAGCCTATTATCATCTATCAGGCAAGTAAATCCTAGTACATTTGTCAAGGATTTCCAGTTTTTTACAAAAAATTCACGCATCGCTAATTATGGCAGGTCCTATGCAATAGTTGGCGAGCCTATTGCCATCTATCATGCAAGTAAATCGTAGAATATTGCTAGGTGGTATAAGAGGAACGGTGTTGCCCATTACTCATTGCTGTCATAAAACATTGCGAACGCACTCAGAGCTTCAATCATTAAACGCGAATAAACGAAATAATAACAATATTATTGCGACAATCGGCGCCTCGACCCGCTTTTTTATTAATCCCCGTAGAGTTCGTACCTGTGTTAGCGCCTTTCGTTATTTTAATATAAGAAGCGAGAGGTTTGAGCAGAAGATTATGAATGTCTCCCGATATCGGATATCTCGACACATCTGTCGGGTGGCGCGTGGGGATGACAGGGGGCGGCGGACCCTCCCTGCCCCAGAACCAGGGCCATAGGCGGTATAACGTGGCCCTGCACTGTATGAAACGGCGACCGGTGGCGGTTATGGCGCTATAATAACCGTATAAAACGAGACTTATTGTGCCCGTCGATATCGTTACAAGTGCCCGTGTCCGACGCCCTTTACACACCTCAGACGGGGCCCGAACAGTTTCCTTATCGATCGGAGTGGAACGGGCTTTCGCGAAATGTGCTAAATTTGAAAAGATTAATTTTCGTCTTTTCAATCTACATTAGAAAGAAATTCATGTCTTGATGCGAACGTTTATCTTAGGTATATTCAAATGTACTCTATAAAAAAATGTTTAAAAATAATACATAGAAATTAATTAATAAGTCATCCACAAACCGTCGGGTAGTGGAGATTTTCGATGTAATATTGGTCAAAATATTGATACAGCCTCGTGGTGACGTCAGAGTTGTCACCAGTTTCAATTTCATAAAGAATAATAAAAAAGTCGGCCCAAAGTTAAAAAGCACACTTCAATTAAGAACCATTATTTCCATAGCACTATGTACTACATTATAATTATTATAGTCTATTTCAACTTCAGTTCGGTAAGCCTTTTCGCTGCCATTCGGCGAAACAGCGCATTTCCGCGTCGATCCTCGACACAGGCACCTATTTATGAGCGAAAGCAATGTTCTATTACAGAGGTAACTAGCAAGTTTTCATTAGTAGCGAGTTGAACGAGCACTCAAATGAGCAGTCGAAGTTGCTCGCTGGCCGCGCTCCGGCGTCCGAACTTTTGTTATTGTTTCGCTTCATTATTGTAATACGAAATACGCAGCACAATAATTAAGAGATGCTCGGGAATTGTCCCCGGTGACGTAATAGTTAGCCCAAAGTTTTATCAACGGCCCTCTTCGCGACAGAATGTTTGCTACGTAAATAATTGCCGAATTGCTTCTGAGTCCGGCTAATAATAACAAGTTAATAGCAATAGTTATTAGAGGGGAAAAGAGTGGGCTAAAATAAAAGGGAAAAGGGAAAACTGGGCGTCTTGAGCCGATCAATGATTATTGGATACCAATTATATAGAAAACTAACTCGTGATATGTGCGCAGTAGAGATCCTAATTGAATATTCTATTGTATTTGGTCGAGTGTCTTGAAAACGTTTCGAGCATCATATAAATGCTGCGTCGGTTATCATATTGTAGTCCCACATCTAAGCATTGTTTTTTGAAATTTATCTGACGTCGTTTTCATTGTAAATTTATTATTATGAGTTAAATATTTTTGTACATCACTCATTTGGTGCTACATTGACGTAACATATTTCATGTAAAATATTTTTTTTTTACAGGAGAAGGAAATAAAAAATCAGATCAGTTTTGGGTTTTTTAATCAGAATTATTATCATTGTCTAATAAAATGTAAATGTGCCGTTGTTGCACCAAAGGAGCAATATTACAAATGAAAAAAGATGTAAATGAGAAACCTATTTATGAAGGTTGTATTATTCTTTCATTATTATTGAATTAAGTGTTTATTATTAAATGGTCTAAGAATACAAGTGATTAATTTTTGAAATTTCTAAACAAAAAAAGCGAGTCAACCCAATCTCTTTTCGCCATCGAACACCGTAAAGTGTAACCGTTCACTCTGAAGCAGCAATAATTCTCGAGTGGAGATCTGCGCTCGCGAAGTTCGACGCAAAGCTTCTACTTACGAATGTTTTTTGAAACTTACGTGGGGCCCTGGAAACATTAATCACACTTTTTTGAAGGAAACCATCGTACGTGCACGTTCACGAAACTTGTTGCCCGAAACTTCGAGACGTTTGTGGCAGTCGAGACGGGGATTATCTGCGAGGCTATTTATTAAATAGGACAGTTATTAATATGTAAGGGAAGGAGGATACATTTATTATATTAACTTTGGACGTAAAGTTTTATATTCCATGAAATTCTGCGGGGCGTGTGAGCTGAGAAATAATTTGGGTGTTACATTCTATCTTGTGAGATTTATGCGTGACCGTAACATCCTCGATTGTTCAAGTTCTATCTACCTATCTCCACGTAAACTACCAAGTTAACGAATTATTACTCAAATGTCATTTAAGGGAGCTCACCTAATTTGCGAAAAGTGGGTGTTAATTCAACTCTGCTTATCCCTTAGGGGATATAGGCTTCATTTATGTATGTATAAATGTGATTAAAGATGTATAAGAATCGAGGGAATCAAAGAAGAACGGCACTATCAAAACAGCAGAATAATGATACCACGAAGATATATTAGTTCCATACCCTAGTTTCAATGTTACAGTCCATTCCACACCACTTCATTCCCTTTGAGTGTAGTTCTAAATAACAACAAATAATTCACGCACAAAATTCGCAACGAATATAACAACGTTAGGCGCAAAATCCCCGCTTAGCCATTACAAAATCAGCGCCGATCCCAAACGTAATATCGAAAACAATAACAACGTTATGCAAATTCGATACAACAAATGTAGCACTGAAATAAACGTCTCCCGAGTGTGCAAACAGTACATCGGAATAGCTGTTCCGAAGAACACATCTCCTTGATGCCAAGACAAATACGTGCGCACATTCTAATGCATTCACGGAGGCGGATTCAAAACGTAAACTTTGCTCAAACGAACAAAATGGTGGGTGAAAGCTGTTGCAAAAAGAATTGGTCGCTCCTCATTTTGCCCATTGTAAACTTGAATAGCTGGCGAACAATCTAGTTTCTTTGCGGGTGATTGTGTGGAGACAACCTTATTGTCTACACCCAGGTAAAATAGAAGCAGCACTCCCCGCTACTTTTTTCCTTGAGAGCTGAACTTTTAAATTCCGAAAGTTCGCCCCGTAGTTTTATTGCTCGCCCAGCGTTCCGAAGGCATTCGGTGCGAACGAGATTTACTCGGCAAAACGCTCCGTACGCAGCCGTAACTGGAGGAAACTTATCAAAGGGCGTGAAAGGAAATTATGTCATAAATCAAACGCGGGGAATTTTTTTAGAGCGACGTGTAGCATGAGAAATTCGGAGAGTGGCTGCTAGGCCGCAACCGGTCGGACAATTTATCAATGGCGACGGTACCCTCGTCCAATCGCTTGATAGCAATGCCATAAATATTTGCTTTAATAAGATTTCGTGTTTTTATTCGCGACTTTTGTTTTACGAGACACTTGCTCCCGATTGCGACCTGGACTGGCGTGAGCGCATTGTTTTTTTAGTGCCGGAGTTTGTAGCAAAGTGTTAGTTAAAGCCCTTCCCAAACCCCATTGAGACGGCGCCCTAAAAACTCGTAACAAGATAAAAGGAAAAGAACTAAGTGGATAGTAAAAAGAAAATTTCTAAGTTCATGTCCTCTCCTCCATTGTTCACCTGTGCGACAAAGGTGTATCTACGCTTGGGAAGTTTGAACGCGCAGCTATAAAGGTTTTATAGATTCATACATTTTTGATTGCACATTTAACAGGTTTATTTATACGCGTGAGTGGCCTGATAAAGTATACTTTCGCAACACTTTAGTGCTATTTTTCTGACATTACGGAACCAGTTACAGTTGTATATTTGATAGTTGCCTTTCAATGTCATAATAATAATTATGATTAATTACTACAGTTGCAAATTTTTCCTCAAGCAGACATAAAAATATTGGTAATAGTCTCGATTGAGTTTCAAGTTACGTCAATTAGTCTGAGGAGCTATGGTGCAGTGATTAGCGAGTTCTGCCTGTGATT